>ML791534.1:94887-179720 GCA_009831015.1 Picea engelmannii
TCTACAGGGATATGTTGATTCAGATATGGCAGGTGATAAAGACAGCAGGAGGAGCACCACAGGGTATGTTTTTACTATAGGTGGAACAGCAGTAAGTTGGATTTTGAAACTGCAAAAGGTTGTTGCACTTTCAACAACAGAGGAAGATTATGTTGCTGCTACAGAGGCTAGTAAAGAGATGATTTGGTTACAGAGTTTTATGGAGGAATTGAGAAATAAGCAAGAGAACAGTAGGTTGTACTGTGACAGTTAGAGTGCCATTCACCTTGCAAAGAACTCAGCCTTCCATTCAAAGACTAAGAATATATAGTTGAGATACCACTTCATACGATCTGCCCTAGAAGATGGAAATTTGAAGTTGGAAAAGATACACACTAGCCAGAATCCTGCAAACATGTTAAAAAGGGGAGTAACCAGGGAGAAACTGAGTTCCTGCTCAGTTTCAGTTGGTCTTCAAGAATGAAGATGAAGATGAGAAATTTGCCAGGTCCAAGAAGGTTCAGAGTCTAGTATATACAGTAGTGGTGGAGTTGTTGAGATCAGTCTCCAAGTGGGAGATTGTTGGTTGTGGAGCCTGATTATCTTCTAGATTCAGAGGTCCTTGCTTTCAACCATGTTTATAACCCATGAAGTATTTACACCCCAGAAGTATGTACACTCTTCCACGTGGGAGAGTGCAAAGGGGGGGTACCCTCTCTGCGGGGTCCGAGGGGGATATCCCCTCGGCTAGGGGGTCTGGGGGAAAGCGTGCCCCCAGTGAGGGTTTGGGAGCAGCGTCCCCCAATGGGGTTTTGGGGGCGAAGCCCCCGAAGGAAAAATTGCCTTGTAAATGTATATTGTAATTTCATTGTAAATCTAGACCGTTCATTATAAGGTCACATATCTAACGGTAGAGATTATGTTAAGGTTTTTTTCCCTATAAGGCAACCCTATTTTATGAGGGAAATAGATTGCAGCTATGATTGATGGCGAATATTGTATTCTAAGAGAGGAGACTGTGAGAGAAAGAAGAGGAAGTTACAGCGGGTTTTGTTGTAGGCTGTATCCCTTCATTTGTTGGATAATAATAAAGGAAGGACCTGGAAATTTCTCTGGTGGAGTAGCCCACACTGGGTGAACCACGTAAATCCGTGTCTCTCTTGTATTGTGTATCTTCTGTGTTTTGTTTCCGCATTTGTTTTATTTTATTGCTCCACGGTCCTGTTTTTCTAACATGCCCCTTCAAAAAAGTTGTTTTGTATGACATAAAACCTACTCTTTGTATCTTTTATCCTTGGGAAGGATCCTCAATTGATGACACTCTAAAATCTTATCTCTCTTCCCCCTCCACCTCTCCCTACAAATCCCTCTCTCTCATCAAGGCCTGGGGCACATGGCTCACTTGAAACCATGCCATCTTTGATGATATTGATCCCTCTCCATCCAAAACCTCCTCCA
The DNA here is from genome assembly GCA_009831015.1 of Picea engelmannii. NCBI lineage: Eukaryota > Viridiplantae > Streptophyta > Pinopsida > Pinales > Pinaceae > Picea > Picea engelmannii. Next base: position 96,325 of record ML791534.1, read on the forward strand.
CCCCCCTTTCCATCCTCAATTATTTCCCTCAACTCCCTATTATAGCCTTAATTTCCACCCTATAAGGCCACAAGGGAATCCAATGGAAGATGAAAGTCAAAGCATATTTATTGCTTATGATTTGGGAATTTTTTTAGGGTCATCATAGGACTCATAAGATACAACAAGAAATGATCACCACTGGTCATCTATACTGCAACAAGCCATGATCCTTGAACCTTCTAGATTCATGGAGTTACAAAGAGATAGGCGAGGGATGAGTTGTATCTTCATGGCATGATATTTGGAACTCGCATCATTCAAGTATCTAGATGTCTCTAGAAGATCTAGAATCTCTCCCAAGCCTCCTCCTAGGATCTATATAAAGAAGGAAAGTCTTGAGCAAGGGGAGGAAGAATCATTTGCAAATTTATGTTGTCCAATTGCATAGGAGATTCTCCTATTCAGAACAACCACAACCAAGTTTCCTAGTTAGGTGAATAATTTGAGGAGGAGCAAGGGGCAAGGAGAAAAGGGGAATGCATCTACATCCAAGGTATGGAATTGATGTATTTCCATTATGTTAATCAACAAATCATGGTTTTTCCCAAATTGTTTGTATTTAATTTATAAATGTTCGGGTCCGATATCATAAGCAATAGATCAAGATAGATCTAGTGAATTTTATTTTCCTAACACTAGAAGGATACTAGATAGGTGGTTGTTTGTATCCATGTGTGTAGGAAACATATTGTAGTAGCTAGATCTATATCTCATGAGTTGCAACATCCCGGACATGCAAGGAAAACCATTGGTCTAAAGGTATGTTTATTTCCATTCTTGGTTAAAAAGGAAAAGAATTTACTTAGATCTAGGAAATCCATAGGAATCTAGCCCCCTGTCTGTCTAGGATTAATAGACAGATCCTAGGGAGATCTTACTATCCACCTGTGAGACTCTATTTTATGTTTTTGATTTGATTTCTCTTATGTATACTCTTCCAGAGGTTTATACCTCTCAAATATGATATATCTAAAGCAGATCCATTTTATAAAAAAAAAAAATCTGCAGTCATTGCTTGTTGCAGTATACCTGTCACATGACGCATTACCTATTGACTAGCCTGTGTCCCATGACAATCCCTGTAAATTGGGAAAAAAATACAGAATTTGGAAACTTCTGAGATCAGATCTGGATCTCTGTCGATTTATTCTATAAGAATATTACCTATGTTTGATTCTTGTTGTCACATAATTTACCTTCATTTTCTGTTTGGGGTGTGTTATTGTGGCTTGCCTAGGTTACTTGGATAAGTTTACTTGTTGTCTAGTGATCCATTGAAGTTGAGAAGTGAACCAAACATGTATGAATAGATCTAGTAGTGTTTCATACTGTTCCATTTGGTATATAATTTTGTGATTGTTATTCATTGCTAGATCTATCCTTTTAGGTGAGTTTTGGGTGAGATCCTTGTAGAGACATTGGAGTAGGATGTCCAACATCACTACCAATTTCCTACAACCCTTTGCTTGTTGATTTGTTGGTTTTCCATTTGCATCTTGTGTTCTTGAATAGATTAAGAAACTCTTTGCATTGTATTTGGAAAAAATAAAAAAACAAAACCTATTTGCATGCGTGTGTGCTTTTGAAGCATTAGAACCATAGTGCATTGGTAGAATGTTAGAATCTCATTCTTATAAGAATTTTTGGATCTAAATTTTTTGTATGGTTTATTGGTGTGATAATGTGTTTGTGAAATAAAAAGAAAAACCTATTTCCCTCCCATGGCTAGAATTAATTAAAGTGAACGAACTACAATGGCATCTTTGCATTGCTTGCTTGGGTCAAGAGTCATAAAAAATCACTAAAAGTTTCATCCATCTTCCCTCGACATAAACAACAACTATTAAAAAGAATTGTGTAATATAAAATCTATTAGACACTTTTCTTTCATAGAAATCCAACGCTAGATAGGTTTAGGGCCTTGGAATAAGATTGGAGAGTAAACTCTCCAAGGCCACCAAAACAAAACCTAGAGTCATTAAAGAGTGTAAATCCATTTTTTCAATCGATGTGTCAGGAAGATCATCTAACACAAGAGTCAAGCATGAGGTTGCATTATAGAAATTACGAAGATTACCCCTCTCTACTTGTTTTGGTGTTTTCTTCGATTTCTATGTATATAGGGGTTTCATTGGTGCCACACATCTGTGTAATATAACGCCTTCGGAGCTTCATGATTATTTACCCTGCCCTTATGCATGGTTGGACCTGTGACTATTCACCTAATCGTTGATTGTGAAGTGGTATCCTTTGTGACTTTTCCTGGGTAGCTATAGAGGTGACTACAGGTGGGACGTGCCTGCAGTACCTGGGGAAAACATTCATTCACAATCTCAGTTCCCCTGGAGGGTGCCCGCCTTAATAATAGGGTGCTTTCACCAGTCAGGTATTTTTCACATATATCATCATAACTTATCCTCATACCTACGCTAACCAGTATTGTGGGGACTTCATCTCCCACAAAGGGTTGGTTTTCAGAAGAACCTCGATCCATTGGTTTGTTTTTTTTTGTCCTAGATTTAATAGGGATGTGCTCTTTGATTATGAGTCTATTGGCCTTCGGTTGAATTGTGTTTTGATTTTCACATCATGTTTTCACTATGGCTGAATCACCATATCGGTCCCGTCGGTTACGAGGACTTGAGCCAATCACGGAGGTGTGACCACCTCTCAAGGTGCGTGAGATAGGTGACCGTGAGTTCAAAGAGTCTCATATTTGGTTTGATGAGACCAGTTTAGTTGAAGTGGAAGTGGTAGAAAAAATTCCTCCACCAAACTTCAATCCTCCTTTGGTTGATCTAGAAGAACCCATACTAGTCTAGGTAAGGGATATTTTTAATGAGCCCTTTTCTTTGTTTAGTGATCCTCACACCATGTTAGAACCAAGTGTCTTTTCTAATTTAGCTAAGCCATTGATCCCATATCCAAGGGGGACTGGGGTCATCCATGTGATGTTCACATTACCTTCTCTTAGCACCATTGGACCTACACCGTCCATTCCTTTTTCTACATGTCCCTCAATTTGGGAGACATAGGTCGTGTTTGCTTTTCCATCTGCTAGTTTACCAAGTGTTCCTATGCCCATCCCCTCCATTTCAATGCCCACATTTGGATCATCTTCTAGTGGGTGACTGAGCATTGGTTTCATCATGGGAGGTGGAGTTCCCTCCACTTCCACCATTCCTATAAGCATCCCAACATCGTTAGGTGTTGGTTTACCTTTCATATGGAATATTCCTAGTGGTTTTTGGGTTGTCCCTAGTCAAGATGGGGAAAGTAGTATGTTATAAGGATTCAACTTACCATGGGTTAGCACACCCTTCCCTGGGGCACGTCCCTAGTGTCGATTTTTCTAGTGCAATAGATAACAAATTTCTTGAGTTACAAATGAGCCAAACTTGCTCCTTATTTATAATAAATAGGCCTCCCCAACATACATGACTTTTCACTTTTCACTTTTCACATTATGAAGACCGACCATAGTTACAAAATTCAACACTCCCTCTTAACTAGGGAGGTAGTCATAATGGAAAATTTGACTTGTCTTCTTGACACTTCTTCTGATAATTTCTACATGATGTTGCAAATGTCAACACTCCCTCTCAACAAGGGAATACATACATGGCCATCATATCTTCATTAGAAATTCTTCTATCATAGAAAGGTTTGTATCAAATCATCATCAACATCAACAACATGCCAAAACCTGGTCAATATCTTGACACATGGCATATCATTTATATAGCATCAATTTTTTGGGACATACTCCATCTAAGTAATCAAACATGATGTTGAATAATTCAGGTGTTGGAACCTGCGCACTCAACTTAGTATCCTGCAGTTGTCACACACTCAACATAGTGTACCATGACTACAAGGACCATTCTTCCTAATCAGGTCACTATATTTGACATGGGAAGAACTTCAATCCCAGACCATTTTGCCTAATCAGGTCACCATATGTTCCATAGGGAAAATTCCAGTTCTCCCAGATGTTAAAATCCACGCCATGGGATATAGGGACCATTCTTCTAATCATGTCACTACATGTGCCATAGAAGAATGTCATTCCTAGAACATTTTCTCTAATCGGGTCACCATATGTGCAATAGAGAAAATATCAATCCTATACCAACCTCCCTAATCAGGTCACCATATGTTCCATAGGAGGTGAACCATTCATCCTGATCAGGTCACCATTTGTGTCATAGGAGAATGTCAGTCCTGGACCATTTTCTGCAGAAAATGTCAATCCATAATACATCAGCAATCTGTCCAACCTGGACCATTTTCCACAGGGATAATTTCAGTCCAACAGCACATTGACTATCCACAATGCAAGAACAACAATACTCCCTTTCAACCAAGGGAGTATTCTCCACAAGCCCTAGCTTGTCCCTGAAGTATACAGACTTCCCTTCGGACAAGAGCTTCGTCAGAATATATGATATCTTCTCATCGATGGAGATTTACTGGAGCTTCACTTTTCCCTTCTAGAATTTATCATGGATGTAGCAGTACTTGATCTCAACGTGATTCGACTTGTCATGGAACACAGGGTTCTATGAAAGCTTCACACAACTTTGATTATCATAGTATATCACGGTCGAGTCCAATGCTTGGTCAAATAGTCCAGAAACTAGCTTACTGAAGCATACTGCTTTCGTACAATCATCACAAGCTGCAATATACTCTGCCTCTGCAGTGTTGACTGCAACATAATTATGTTTCATGCTAGCCCAAGATATCATAACAGAGCCCAATTGAAACATACACTAGAAGTACTATTTTTGTCACTTCCACTCCTTGCCAAATCGGAATCAGTATATCCCTGCAGTTGTACATCACTTTTTGAGACATAATATCTTAAACCATAATTTAGCGTGCCACACAAATATCTCAAAATGTGCTTTGCGACTATCAAATTCTCATGTCTCGGTTCCACTTGGAACTGGATCAATGTTTTCACAACAAAGAAAATTTATGGGATGGTATTAACCAAATACATCAATGATCCAATCGACTCCTGGTATGTGGAGGGGTCTACCAGATCAGAATTAGAGTCTCTCAACTTCTACAGATTTGTCACCATGGGAGTTTCCATGGATTTGCAATCCATCATCCCAAACTTCTTCAGGATCTCTATTGCATATTTAGTCTCTTATTCTACAAAATAACAAGTAGCAAGCAATACTGCCCCCAAACTAATTCAACCAAACAATATAGTTTTGGTTTATATTTATATAACGGGGGTATTATCTTCAAGTACATACGTAACAATAAGTATTTTTCCTTCAATACTCAGAAATATTTCAGACCAAAGACTAATCCAAAGAACTCTAACCAATGGTATTACCAACATGTCTCCTAAATTTTTGAAACAAATATGCAAACAACTAGGTTTTAAGACAATCCTCTCAAACAAAAAAAACGTTGGTCTTCCTGCTTGTAGCCAAGCATCAATACAAGTGTGTTGTAGGGAAAAAAATAGATCAAGATGCCAATTAATGCAACCAAATAGATATCTCAAACCTGTGTAATGACCATTATTGTTGGTCGATGCCACCTATCAATGCTAGTTGACTTTCGTACCTCAGGTCTAGGAATACACCAAGTTTAAAGATTTCTCCACTACAATCTTAACCAATGCACAGTATAAAAGGAATAAAATACAAGCATATCCAAGAATCAAGTTGGTCCAAACCTACAAAAGTGACATCGAGTAGACAAGCTCATAGGCTACTACAGTCAATGCAATTGATAATCAACCCTTCAATTAATCAATCCCAATATTCACATGGTCGATCAATGCTCAACAGAATAATCCATCGTTCAGTGGCATTGTGGTCTAAGAAGCGATAATCCAAGTACCCACCTGGTCTGATCGATCTCAATCAACTATCAATATTGTTCTTTATGATGAGCCAATCCATGATATTATTCAAACATTAATAAGCCAAGTAGTGCATAGGCTAAACAAAGTTCAAGAGCCAGTCTATCCTCTAGTAATGTATGTGTACCTAGTCAGACTTTTGTTCGGATATACACATGAACTTGATTCAAGCGCATTGTATAGGTCGTTAAAGATAATAAAGGACCAATTCACACGCTTTATAATGCAAAATATGTCTGAAATTCTATGTCAATTTAAACATACTTGGGGTATCTTCTCATCGGGTTCCCCAGGCACATGTTCATCATTCAGTTTTCAGTCGATTCAAATTTCACGTCAATGACTAAATACGATAGCCATTGGATTCTTCATTTGCCTCATCATAATTCTATTTTTTTCTCCAATATTGGCAAGTAAGGATAAGATGTGTACTGGAGTATTTTAAGGGCACTGACGTCCTATATTCAAGTGAAATCCTAGAATACGTAATCTATCACTCTCATTTTCCTAGGCCCTCCCATGAGGGAGTCAATCCCAATCCTACTTTGATACCATGTTTGATTTTTCTATTGCAATATATAGTGAATTTCTTGAGTTAAAAATGATCCAAAATGGCTCCTTATTTACACTAAATTGACTTCCCCAACAGACATTACTTTTCACTTTTCACATTATGAAGACCGACCATCATTACAAAATTCAACACCTAGGGGGGAACTTTTCATAATGGGGAGGCTTTCCATTTATTAATACCTCTGGTTTTGGTGGGTTCTTCTATGGAACCAATTTCGGTAATGTCTTTCCTCTAGGGTCTACACCTCCCTTTAGGGGCACGTTTTGATCCTGGGAGTAGTCATACTCTTGGAAGTGGCACCATCCTTGGGGGAATTCACTCTTCAATAGCTCCTCAACCCTCCAATAGTATGAACATAGGGGGACCACAAGGTTCATCTGGAGTAACAAAGACTTCACCTCCCTCCCAATATTCATTTTCCCATACATCGTTTCCTTTCTTATCAACATTAGACTTGCTTGATTTTTCATGTTTTAAAAATGACCCTATCTCCCACGAACCTTCATGGATGGTTATGTCTGCAAAGCTACCATCAAACATATCTAATTTCTATGGAAAGAAGGGAGAATACCTCTCCATGCACTTCATGACATATCACTTGTGGTGTTCGTCCAACTCCTTAATGGATGACAGTGTGAGGCTACTTCTTTTCCAGATATCCTTGACCAAAAGTACCGCAAAATGATATATTGAATTAAAAGGCACTTCCTTTAAAAGATTCAATGATTTTGAAATGTCATTTCTAACACACTACAAGTTACCCATTCGGTACGAAATAGGAACGAAGATCTTAACATCACTGTGTCAGGACATCGCCACCCACATTTTTTATCACATACATGAGTGGCGACGAAGGTGTAGGATGATCAAGACACAAATCCTGGATAAGCTCTTGATGGAGTGGTTCACCAAATCTCTCCTTCTAACCATTTCCAAGGATGTAGCTATGGTTGGGGAATCTATCGAGGAGCAAGCTATAATGTGTTCCCAACACTTAGATTTGATCTATTCTTAGTCAGGCACCCTTTATGAGATTATTCCACATGCTCCTAGGCCATTGACGGATCCAAATAATCCAACCCTAGGACCCCATGATGATGGTGTGGTTGGTTTTATTTCCCATGCTTTTGTAAGCCAGTTAGTTGATTAGATGGGTCACATGTTTATCTCATCAAACTCGTTAGCTTCTGGTAATAGTGTTCAAACTGTTGTGGTCCATACTTAGACCTTCAAGGTGAATCCAATGCAGTATAAACAACTGAATAATCTTTAGCAACCTGGAGGGAAAAAGAAGAGGAATAAAAATAAGAACTCTAACACTGAGAAATGGACTGCTCCCACCCAAAACACTCAAGAGATGGGCATAAAATAAAAAAGTAAGAGTCGGTTTCCCTGCATGATTTGCAGGGAGAAACACCCTACTCATCAATGTCCTTGAAAGGGTGAGGTCCATTGATTCCTGGCACAACAAAGGGCCCCCCAACAACCTATTGTCTTAACCCATCTTTTCCCCCCTCAAGATCAAAACATGGTTGCCACAAATCCTTCCCCTATGCAAGGGGGCATGGCAGGTTCCCCTCATTACAAGGGGTCTTCCTCGAATGCTTCCATTTCATGTGTGACCAAACGATCGATTTGAAAAATCAAGCCAAAAACTATGACACTTATGAGCCTATTCATGTTGTGTCATATGCAACATCTTCTTCCCATCTTGGTGGCCCTCTTAAGATTGAGAATCCATCCTTTGAAACATAACTTCACCCCCTGAAGGGAATCCTTCGAAGAACAACATGCAATCCAAATACATTGGCCTCCCACAACTACAACATCGTGGAGGACTTAGTCGAGGCACCATGTGCCATGTCTGCACTCAAAGTTATCCAAAGTTGCTCAGCGCAGTGAAAAGCATTGTTGTCTTCCATAGGCAAGGTTTATCCCTCAAATTCGAGCTTGATAACCTTTGATTCAAATCAGGTTACTCGTAGACTCTCCCATTAGGTTTCCTTTCATATCAAAGTGGTATCGTTGGGGAAAAACATCTTTTGAACTGTGGTTGATGAAAGAGCCTCGACTTGCATCATGTCTATATCTTTTTGGAAGGGCCTTGGCTCTCGAAAGCTTGATACTTAGAAGACAATGTTGAAAGCATTCGATGGACACATGTTCCAACCCCATGGAATAATCATTGCCTTACCCATTGATTTAGGTGGTAAGATTGTCTCTATGGCTGTGGAGTTCATCGATGCACCTCTTGAGTAAAATTTGTTACTTGGGTGTACTTGGTTCTACGAGATGACTATGGTTGTCTTGTCAGTCTTTAGGGTCCTGCGCTTCCCGAATCAAGGGAAAATAGTTATGGTCAATCAACTTTCATTTTGTACCCTAGACCTTGTATCCAATGTAGATTCGAATGTACCCTTTGTTGGTTATACCTAGTAGTATTACATGAATGTTGGTGCAAGGATGTTCAAATATCCTTCGCTGATGGGAATTTTCCTCTTCCCCCACCATCTCCTACTGCAACTATTGATTTGATCAACTTCATTTCATCATTTACCAGTAGATCCATGAAATGAACAATGTTCATTTACTATAAAATAAAAACATCCAACATAAGAAGGATAAACAACATAGATTTATTGAAGACCAAATATAAAATAATGAATAAAATAGATGAATGGTATATTTTACAATGACCTATGTGACTATATATATACACACATTGACTAGTCACTAGTTTGATGGGACATGTCCTTTAGTTAGGTCATGTCTTCTAGATAGGATGTGTCCTTTCATTTACTATTAAATATTTATTTATTTAATTGATGTTATATATATATATATATATATATATATATATATATATATATATATATATTACATTGTCTTCCCCTTTAGAAAATGCTTTGTCCAAAAAGCATATTTATGAAAAGACTTATCTATTGTTTTCGCTTGTGATGTAGTCTCACGGTTATTTATTCTTGTAGTTGTAGTGGCTGACAATACAAGATGATATAATCTTCTAAGCATTGGACATAATTGTCAAATTGTAAGAGGGTTTGACCACCCTAATTAGACCTTTTGAGTGATTGTGCGTTTATAGCATTCTTGGAAGGAAATTCTTATATTGTGATTCTCAAGATGACTTCTACTTTGACACCTATTTGTACTAGTGTTAATATTCTTCAGAATATAGGTCAATTTTTTTTGTTCAAAACAATGTTGATATATTGATTGATTAAAGTATAGACTTTTGTGGTTAGGATGTCGATAAGGCATCCTTGTCACATGAACTTTACTTACCATATTTGTAGTGCTTTCTTGTTTCACTTTCAGAAGTAATTCTTCTTTGAAAACTCGTGTTGCTTTGTTGATCCTTAAAATTTTATTTTTAGAGATACTTGGAATTTCCATTGTTTGTGTGACATCTGAAAATTTCCTAACTTCCACTAAATTTGCATCTTTCTATGTTGTGATGTTGAAAGGGTTTGAATTGGTTCCCTTCTCCACGACTTGGATTTTTACATTTCAAGACTTCTCTAGTTCCATAGGTTCGGTCATATTTTCTTTATTAATCAGTGATTCCTTGCTAGTAAGTTGCTTTAACATTTCTTCTTGTGACTTTTTTTCATTTTTAAACTTTTTAATTTGTGTGATGAAACTTTAACTATGATTCTTAAGATGTGAAATATCTCCATTTTTATCGGCAACAACCTTGTCAAATTATTTTTGAATCTTTTGTATTCACCGCTAACTTTCCTAAAGGATCACCTTTGAGATATCTTTAAGGGATTCTGATGAGGGTGCTACTGAATCTTACTTCATTGCATGTCCTAAAATATTGTCTTCTTCTTCTTATAGGGAAATGTCAAAAACTTCTACTTTGTGTTTAAAATGAAAGTCCCCAATGTTTTCATCCAGGGTGAACCCAAAATTATGCCACTGTTATTGTTTCGCAAATATCTAATAGTGAATTGTGATAAGAATGTATAATCTCCAATGTTCAATTGTAAATCGCTTATGTCATATTGTTTATTATCTCGAAATTCTAGCTTTTCGATTATATTTGACTCGAGAATCGATAACTAGTTATTGAATTCAGCACTAACATGATTATTATGTTTAGCCAGAGCAATAAAAATAGCAATATATTTCACTACAAATTTCCCTTTGATTCTAAGTAACACTAAAACATATTTTTTTGATGTTTTAGGAAATCTTCCTATTTTCTTATTATTAGACTCCATTTTGTTTTTGCTAAAAAAAAAAAATCGTCAGAGGATACTCCAATTAAAAACTTATATCTTCCTCTTAAGACTTTTTGATATATATATATAAACACTTACAAAATCACACTTCATTTGAAGTGTACCTTTTTTTAGTCTAGAAAAATAAAGACTTCGAAATTAATACCACCTTGATTCATCTCCTTCTTTAACGCTTTGGTAAAATCTTCAATGTACCCCCTTAGTGTAATCAATCGAACACTATTATAGGTCACCTTTATAAAGATATGCCTCACCATAAACTACTTGAATCAATCAAAGTAAGGTCGTGGGTTATAAATATTTTGATTTCCTGTTTCCAATATGAATCCTAGGTACCCTTTTAGTTGATATACATATAATTGACCTTGAATCTATATAATTAAGAACCATTTCTTTAATTCGTTATTCATTTAATACTAGAAGGGAACTATGGCGACGTATTCACCCACGATAAGTGCGATGACAATTAGCCACGGGATGAACCGGCGGAATGAATAGGCGGCAGCCGTGGTGTCAAAACGTATTGGTTCAAATGGTCACGTTGCTTCCTTCTCGTCGTTAACCACACTTGACGATGATAACGGAAAGTGGTTTTCTTCGGACTTTTTAAGAACTTTGTATTTGTATTTAGTTGTTTTCCTGCAAGTATAATTTTATTATTATTTTTTCTTAAATTCATTTATGAATTTTGCACTGGAATAACTTTCATGGGACCTCTGATTTTTATTCTCTATGGTCTTTATTCCTTTTTTAAGAGAGTTTTCATATTCTACCCTACCCTACCCTTCTCATTTTTTGTTTTTGACTTTTTTTTAAATTTTGTGGTCAGCAAAGTAGTTATTTTCTAACATAAAGTTTGGAACTTTTTTGTTGCCAAAGGTTTGAATGTGGTTAAAGATTCGATAATTCACAAAAACTTTGAAAAATAAATGAGTCTGACCAAAATCTGAATTAGACAATGTCTGAAAAAATGTGAAAATGTGGTGAAAGGCCAAATCACAAATGAGCATTGATACCAATGAAATGGACAATGTTCATTTACTGTAAAATAAAAACATCCAACATAAGAAGGATAAACAACAAAAAAAATTGTTGAAGACAAAATATAAAATAATGAATAAAATAGATGAATGATATATTTTACAATGACCTCTGTGACAATATATATGCACACATTGACTAGTCACTAGGTTAATGGGATATGTCCTTTTGTTAGGTCATGTCTTTTAGATAGGATGTGTCCTTTCATTTACTATTAATTAATATTTATTTATTTAATTGATGTTATATATATTATTTACATTACAATATCTCAGGTATTTTGATCCTTGGGTGGTACCTCGTCTTGAGGATGTTGATTCATATAGAGAATCCATGCCTCTTAATTCAGTAGAGATTTCATTTCAAGTGATCCAATTGGCGTATGTTGGCTCTAATTTAGATTCCCCTCAAGATGTGGAATTTGATCAATACTTGAGGCCTTCCTGGGACATCACTCATCTTCGTGTCTCAGATGACTTCCTAGATCTTGAATTTCCATCTAATGAAGTTATCATGGAGGTCATGGCTTCACATGATATGCCATGGGATGATTTTCACCATTGCACATCTTGTTGGCTATGTGTTATATTCTTCGCATGTGTGTGGGTGCGTCAGATTCGAAAATTGCGTCTGACGATCCCAACTTCCTTCGCCCTTTATGTTGTGTGCGTCGAGCGCTTTCCTGGGGGGTTCTGGGGGGGCAGGATTTCCCCCTTTGGTTACGCTCAACGTTCGGGGCAACGCCCCGAATTTTTTTTTTCGATGGTTTTTGTTATTTTAGCGGATTTTTCTATTTTTAGCGGTTTTCTAAATTAATCCCGGATTAAGGGATTAGGGTTTTGGTAGCTACGGAATACCTAAAATATTGTATATATTGTATTGTGAATGGTGAAATTAATACAATGAAGAGTTGAAAGGTGAGGCACTAAGGAAGGCTACTTTTCTCTCGGTTAAGGGTTTCCAGCATAAATCTTTGTGTACTGTGTGTATGAACCATTGATTAATTGATGTTTTACTTAAGAATTTGTATGCATTGCTTTACTTCACAGGTTTAAAACTTACACATCTTTCCTTCCCGGTTTGGAATGGTTTGAGGATGACAATCAAAATCATGTTGCCACTGGTCATGTTCAATGGTCCCAATCTCCCATTATGATTCATGATGTCTTGTCAAAAGGGAACTTGGAAAATATTTCAAAAACCATACCCATTGACATTTCCTAGAAGCCAAGTGTCATGGAACACATCCTGATAGGTGTTGATTGTTTTCCCCAAGAAATTGAACTATACACAACCCTATTCAAATAATTTCGCTATGTTTTTACTTGGTCTTCTGAAGAAATGGTTGGCATTGACCCCCAGATTGTCGAACATGAAATTAAAATGTATGAGGGAACCAATCCAGTTCAGAAGAAGCTCCGAACAATGAACCCAAAGAAAGTTGTTTCCATCAAGGCAAAGGTCAAAATACTTCTTCGTGCACAGTTTATCTACCTAGTTCCCTTGATCGAATGGGTTTCCAATCTCGTTACGATTGCTAAGAAATAGGGCGTGATTAGGGTCTGTGTTGATTAAAGGGATTTAAACAAGGCTTTTCCAAAGGATAATTATCCAACCATGTTCATTGATCAGATTATTGATGACTATGTCGGGAGTGAAATCTTCTCATTCAGGGATGGTTTCTCCAGCTATAATAAAATCCAAATCAAACCGGAAGATCAACACAATACTTCCTTCATTTTCCCTTGGGGTTAGTTTACTTATCAAAAGTTGTCATTTGGTCTTACAAATGTTGGGGCCACCTTCCAGCAGGCCATGTCATATGTGTTTCACGACACAAACAGATTGTAGAGGCATACTTGGACGATTTGATTGCTCGTTCCAAGTGCCACGAGGATCATCTTGGTCATTTGCATGCCATTTTCACCAGATGTAGCTACTATTACATCCATTTGAATCCACATAAAAACATCTTTTTTGTGGTGTCTGGGTGATTTCTAGGCTTCATCATGTCCAAGTACAGGATTATGGTTGATCCCTTAAAGGTCGATGTTATTTTCAATTTTCCTCCTCCTCGCACTATTATCCAACTCCAAAATTTGCAAGGGAAAGAAAACTTTTTTCATAGATTCATTTTCAATTATGTTGAGATCACCAAAGGTTTTATGCACTTATTGAAGAAAGATGTACCTTTTGTGTGGGATGACCAATCTCAACGGTCATTTCATGCCTTGAAGAATGCCTTGATGTCAACTCCCTTACTGAGCCCTGCTAATTATGGTCGAGATTTCTTTCTCTATCTCTCAGTCTCTGAATCCACCATCAGAATGGTGCTCTTCCAAGAAGACAATGTGCAACGACATCACATCATTTACTATATTAGCAAAGGACTTGTTGGTCCCAAGCTTCGGTACTCTCATGTTGAGAAGTTGGCCCTAGTAGCAGTGCATGTTTTCCAACGATTATGACATTATATTCTCATGCAAAATACCCCTATTGTTTACGATGCCAACAAAATGTAGCACGTCTTTAGCCATTGGATCATTGGGGGAAAGTACTTGAAGTTGATTGTTATCCTCCAAGAGTTTGAACTGGAGTTTGTTTCCTCCAAGTCTAAGAAATATCTGGAATTCATAGAGTTAATGTTAGAATTTCCCTGAGTCAATGTTGAACCTGTGGTTAATGAATCATTTCCTAATGAGTTTTTATTCCTTGTTGAATTGTCTGATTCTTAGTATGGAGATGTCTTGGTCTACCTCCAAACCCAATGTTTTTTTCGTCATCTTGCTCATGATGAATGTCGTCGCATAAAGCATTAGGCTAGACACTACATCATTGTGAATGATACCCTTTATCGTCGAGGGGTTGATTTGATTCTACATCGTTGTCTTATTCATGAGGCGGTTGAAAGAGTTTGAATGGCTGTCGTGCTGGAGCATGTGGTGGTCATCTCTTTGGGTTGGCCACTAGCCAGAAAATATTGTGTGTGGGTTATTTTAGCTATTTTTTCTATTTTAAAGGATTTTTTTATTTTTAGCGGCTTTCTAAATTAATCTCAGATTAAGGGATTAGGGTTTTGGTAGCTACGGAATACCTAAAATATTGTATATATTGTATTGTGAATGGTGAAATTAATATAATGAAGAGTTGAAAGGTGCAGCACCAAGGAAGTCTAGTTTTCTTCCGGTTAAGGGTTTCCAGCGTAAATATTTGTGTACTATGTGTATGAGCCATTGATTAATTTATGTTTTGTTTAAGAATTTGTATGCAATGCTTTACTTCACAGGTTTAAAACTTACACATATTTCCTTCCCGATTTGGAATGGTTTGAGAATGACATTCAAAATCTTGTTGCCACTGGTCATGTTCAATGGTCCCAATCTCCCATTATGATTCATGATGTCTTGTCAAAAGGGAACTTGGAAAATATTTCAAAAACCATACCCATTGACATTTACCATAATCCAGGTGTCATGGAACACATCCTGATAGGTCTTGATTGTTTTCCCCAAGAAATTGAACTATACACAACCCTATTCAAAAAAAATCGCTATGTTTTTACTTGGTGTTATGAAGAAATGGTTGGCAATGACCCCCAAATTGTTGAACATGAAATTAAAACGTATGAGGGAGAAAATCCAGTTCGACAGAAGCTCCAGCCAGTCAACCCAAAGAAATTTGTTGCCAACAAGGAAGAGGTCGAAAAAATTCTTTGTGCACAGTTTATCTATGTGGTTCCCTTGATCGAATGGGTTTCCAATCTCGTTTTGGTCACTAACAAATAGGGCACGATTAGGGTCTGTGTTGATTATAGGGATTTAAACAAGGATTTTCCAAAGGATAATTATCCAACCATGTTCATTGATCAGATTATTGATGAATGTGTCAGGAGTGAAATCTTCTCATTCAGGGATGGCTTTTTTGGCTATAATAAAATCCAGATCAAACCGGAAGATCAACACAATACTTCCTTAATTTTCCCGTGAGGTTAGTTTGCTTATCAAAAGTTTCCATTTGGTCTTACAAATGTTGGGGCCACCTTCTAGCGGGCCATGTCATATGTGTTTCATGACATCAAATAGATTGTAGAGGCATACTTGGATGATTTGATTTCTCATACCAAGTGCCACGAGGATCATCTTGGTCATTTTCATGCCATTTTCACCAGATGTCGCTACTATTATATCCATTTGAATCCACATAAATGCATCTTTTGTGTGATTTCTGAGTGATTTCTAGGCTTCATCATGTCCAAGTACGGGATCATGGTTGATCCCTTAAAGGTCGAGGCTATTGTCAATTTTACTCCTCCTCGCACTATTATCCAACTCCAAAATTTGCAAGGGAAAGCAAATTTTTTGCATAGATTCATTTTCAATTATGTTGAGATCACCAAAGGTTTTATGCGCTTATTGAAGAAAGGTGTACCTTTTGTGTGGGACGACCAATATCAACGTTCATTTCACACCTTGAAGAAGGCCTTGATGTTGACTCCCTTACTGATCCCTCCTAACTATGGTTGATATTTCTTGGTCTATCTCGTAGTCTCTGAATCCACCATTGGAATGGTGCTCGTCCAAGAAGACGATGCGCAACAAGATCACATCATTTACTATCTTAGAAAAGGACTTGTTGGACTTAAGCTTCAATACTCTCATGTTGAGAAGTTGGCCCTAGTAGTAGTGCATGTTTTCCAACTATTACGACATTATATACTCATGAAAAATACCACTATTGTTTCTGATGCCAGCATAATGTAGCACATCTTCAGCTGCCAGATCATTGGGGGCAAGTAATTGAAGTTTATTGTTATCCTCCAAGAGTTTGAACTGGAGTTTTTTTCCTCCAAGACTAAGAAATATCTGGAATTCGTAGAGTTAATGTTAGAACTTCCCCGAGTCAATGTTGAACCTGTTGTTAATGAATCGTTTCCTGATGAGTTGTTATTCCTTGTTGAATTCTCCTATTCTTACTATGGAGATGTCTTGGTCTACATCCAAACCCAATGTTTTTGTCATCAGCTTGCTCGTGATGAATGTTGTCACATAAAGCATCAGGCTAAACACTACATCATTGTGAATGATACCCTTTATCGTCGAGGGTTTGATTTGATTATACGTCGTTGTCTTATTCATGAGGAAGTTGAAAGAGTTTTGAATTACTACCATGCTAGAGAATGTGGCAGTCATCTCTTTGGGTTGGCCACTACCCATAAAATATTGCGCGTGGGCTACTTCTAGCCTACGATCTTCAAGGATTGTATGCATGCGGTCCAAAAATTCCATGCTTGTCAAATCTTCACCCATAAGATGCACGCTCACCTTGCTCTACTTCAACCCGTGGTGACCGTCGACCCCTTTTCCAAATGGGGCATTGATTTCATGGCATGTAAGCCTACCTCGGCTAACGATCATAGCTACATTATCATGGTTTTTGACTACTTCACTAAATGGGTCGAGGATTTGCCTACCTTTTCTAACGAAGGCACCACCTCTACTCTATTTGTGTTCAATCACATCATTTATAGGTTCGATGTTTCTAAAACCATAGTGATGGACCATGGGTCCTATTTTCACAAAAAGATGACGACCCAATTAGCTTCCAGGTTGGGTTTTCTCCATGATAACTTAATGCCCTATTATCCTCAATCCAATGGCCAAATAGAAGCCATCAATTATGTCCTAAAGACCATGATTCAGAGGATGTTGGGGAAACATAAGACTAATTGGAATCTTATGATATTTTCGACATTATGGGTTTACCGTACCTCAACTAAAATTGACATTGGGTTTGCACCTTTCCAACTTGTTTATGGTTTGGAGGCAGTCCTTCCCATTGAATGTGAAATCCCCTCATTGAAACTCACATTAGAAATATTTCCCAACACCTCTTCCAAGTAGAAGAGTCTCTTATATTTTTCATGTCTTGATGAACATCGTCGTGATGCCACTTTGGCCAATGAAACCCATAAGAAATGTGGCAAATCTCGATAGGATAAATATGTCTATCGTTGTGTCTTTATAGAGGGAGACTCGGTCTTGTTTTATGATCAAGATCATGACACGTTAGGCGTTGACAATTTCAAACCCCTTTGGCATGGTCCCTAGATTGTTAAACATGTCCTCAAGCGAGGGTCCTATGAGCTAGTCGACTATGAGGGGAATCCACTTTCAGAGCCTTGCAATTCACTCTACCTTAAAAAGTATTATTCCTAGGTCATTCAGCCACATGATTCTTTGTACATAGGTGTGTTTTGGTTTTGAAATGGTGTGCTTTCCTTTTTGAGTGTTCCCTATCTCGGTTGGTTCCTTCTCATGCTTTGTGCTTGATTTTCAGATGTCATCATTCACCTCCATCTATGTGGGATATGTTGATGGTGTCAGTTGTAGTACCCAGAACATAGCTTTCGTTGCTTAGGTGATATTCTCACCCATTGATGAGCTTGTGAGTTCAGGGGGTGTATACCTTGGTATTGCTACCAATAACATCACTAAATATAGTGCTTTCATAGAACTATTGACTAAGGCTATCACCCTTGGTATCCATCACATGAGTGTCATATTGGACTCACAGTTGAATTGCAACCTTGGTAACCTACAAACCAATGTTAGGTTGGATTCTGACCCTTCCAACCAGAGAGGGCTCTCTCAAACATGTAAAGACAGAAAATACTCAAAACTATTTGGCAATAAGCACATAGAGGTCAGATTTTGCAATAGGACAGGTTTGTTTAGATTTTTAAAAGGGTTGGTAGGAAAAACAAGAGGAAGAAAACATTGGGCAATGGGGTCAAATCCTGAGATATACTATGAATATTAATACAACTAATGTACTCCTGAGGGAATGGAGCAAAGTAAGCATATCCTTCAGCAATAAATAATATTCAGATGATGGCAAGAAAGAAAAGAGAAAATCCCATTACAAATGGGAGCATCAAACAAAGATGAATTATCAATTGTTACTTTAGAAGAAATAACATAAGGTTGAATACAATGAACAGAGCACTTAAGAAAGAGTGAATTTTGGACCTGTAATCATTAAACATGACAACTGCATTAACCATATGAAAGGAGCATCTATCAAGGATGAATTCCAATCATGTACTCTTATCTATGCTTAGAAGAAATAACAAAAGTGAAATGAATGTGAACTAGAGGAAAACACACTAAAGAATACACCGTGATGAATCTCGGCTATCAAAAGCATTGTACTCATGTATTAATTCATAAGGACATTCTGAGAAATTTACACACAGTCCCTTCACATTCCTGGATGAAAGTCCCCCCCCCCCCTCTCTACTCTTGTACAATGAAATATATATCACTAAAGGTCCTTTCCAACTCACAATTTTGAACTCCAACCCCTTTCCCAAAATAGAAACAATTACAAACAGAACATGACACGTTTTAACTGATCTCCTGCTTTTCAGGAGAAAAAATAGGCTTCAAAACTCCACCTGTAATTCTCAAACCGTAAAAACTATGTAAAATATGAGAGAGGTTTTTGTACATAAGCTCGTTCTGAAGAAAAAACTCTCTCAGTTTCTTGAAATTCATCTCCACCTAGCCAGAATATGTGTCACAAAAACATGTCTCAAACAGGAAATTGTGAAAACTGAAAATATGGCTCCAAGATTCCTTCAAATATCCCAATCCGTGACACTTGTGTGAAAAATGAACAAGTTTAATGTTCTTAGGTCCGTGCTTGACAATAACCTCCATTGAATTTTGAAAATTCATTCTAGTTCACTCGGAAATCGTCCTGGAAATCTACTTTTCTCCTCAACTGCTGCGGAAACTGACTACCACATTCTCTTTGAAATGCCACTTGTACTTTTTCAAATCTAATTTTATTGATCCATATTCTCCTTAAATATTTGGGAATAATATATTTAAATAAAAATAATTCCCAAATATGTTTTATCTTGCACAATTGCATTTCCATAATTTAATTCATGCCTGTGGTTTTGAAAAACCATTTATTGCTTGCTTCCCGTGGTTTTGAAAACCATGTCTTGGCTACCATCTCCTCTAAAACTTCTCCACTATTTGAAATTTGATTTTATGAATTTCATAAATGAAATTCAAAACCATCCATTGTTTCTACAAACCATGTCTTGTTTTGCCCAATAGATATTTACCATTTCACTGTGAAAACTATTTACTGGTTTGTTTCCCGTGGTTTTGAAAACCATGTCTTCAACCATGTTTGATAAAATATTTTTAATCCTCTTCTTTAACTTCTGCAAAAACTTTGGATAAACAATTATCCAAATCTTATGTTCATGTGCATTTTCCCATTCAATTCTTTTCCATGGCAATAAACATTAATTTCTCTGCTCTGTAAAATTTAAATTTTACCTCTGTAAAAAAATTTCATCATGAGGAAGAACTTCTTTATGGCATTGGAAACTTCATGATTTATATTGAAACACTGATTTATATTGAAACACATCAAGCCATACGTTAACGAAACTAAACCAATATATATAAATGCAATAGTATTGTGGGACTTGGGAAGAGTGGTTTTAATACTTACCACTCCATCTCTCGCAATGCATCATGTAATAACACGTACCCCAACACCAAAACAATGGTTTGGATTGCGGAACCACTTCAAAAAATTAACCCCCGATCACTTTCAACCTACGCAATGGATATGAGCCCTCCATCCACCCTTTTACTTTTCAACATTAAAATTTGAGATTCATGCCCATGACTTGACGTGAATTATTTTGGATTAAATATTAATATAAATATTTTAATATAAAACTATTTATATTAATAATTATAAACCTTTTTCCATTTTTCTAAGGAATTTGGGCATATGAGGTTCATCACATGACTATGTGGATAGGATAAGGCAGCTTAAGCTTAATAAAATGAATATTTTTAATTTTCAACGAGAATATGATAATAAGGGTAAAAATGAATGAAGTGATGGGACCAAGGAATTTAGATAAGCATTAAGGCTAGATATAGGTTTGGGATATTTTTCAATTTTGACTCATGGAGGACATGACTATTTTGGATGATTAGTCGAGTGAAGGATTTAGGTGATGGGAGATTGACGGAGTTGGTGAATTTTTTTTTAAATCTGAGTGGAAAGATAGCACAAGGACAAGATGCTTTGGAGAAATTAATACAAATTAGCATGTGATAACATTGGCTCCAATGGGGATGTTATCCTCCCAGTGAGGTAGCAAAGAACTCGTAGACCTGGTTCCTGATCCATTGGGATGCTCCCAAAACATGTGTGTACCTTGCTCTAACCTGGCACCAATATCCACTGAAAAAACAAGTATGTACACTACTTCTCAACTGAAAACTGAACGCTAAATACACCACTACAAACTGAATGTACACACTGTTGAAAACCCAAACTGAAAATTGTTTGACCAGCAACCTTATTTTCACACTCCTATCTACTCTAAAAATTCTGAAATGAATACTCAATCAAGTGATGCTAAAGTGCCAATGCAACCAATCAAGCAATTGGCTTCCCGATTGTCCTCTGCTCACATTTTTCTTAAGCAGGTAGACAAATGTAAAAGATGGCAGCTGAAAAAAAAAATTGAATTCAAAATCTGAGCTTATGAATGAAACAAATTCCTCCTTCACTGATGACTATAATAGGATGGC
Source organism: Picea engelmannii (assembly GCA_009831015.1). Classification (NCBI taxonomy): domain Eukaryota; kingdom Viridiplantae; phylum Streptophyta; class Pinopsida; order Pinales; family Pinaceae; genus Picea; species Picea engelmannii. The sequence continues at coordinate 117,784 of ML791534.1, forward strand.
CACAGGATCTTGAAATCCATGAAAAATCATTTCTTCTTGATGAACAAAAACAAAAAGACTAGCCTCTTTCATAAGTGTTTGTTGTTCTTGCTCTATTTCTTTAGTTCTGAGAACATTGTCAAATGAAATGACAACAATAAGTCTGTCTACTCTTCCATGCATATAAAAAAAACATTCATACATCCTTTAACATCTTAAAATATGACAACCATATTACGTGCATCAAGACTATCCTCTTGTTCATCAAACAATTCTGATTTGGTTTTATTAACCTTCGAGAATTTTTCTTGAGGACTGTCATTTTGACTTTCAAATGAATGAAGGGAAATAAGTTCCTATTCATAATATTCTTGCAAATGGGAAAAGCTAACAACATGAACTATTTCATAGTCTAGAATTCCCATGGATGCATTTTCAAAACTATGGTTTTCAAAGGAATCAAATAAAACAACTACCTCTTCATTATCTTTTTGTATTTATGATTGAAAAGTGGCATACATTGTTTTGTTGCTTTCCTGAAACTCTATGTCATTTGTTGGTTCACTGCTTGAGGTCTCCATAGATGCAATTTTAGAACCCTCATCCATGTCTAAACCACTTTGAATTTGAACAACCACATCATTCATAGGGGAAGAAAGACAACTTTGAAACACTTTGTCTTGTTGGAAATCTTGTTGAATATCTCCATCAAGTTTAGGAAAAGGAAAATGACTTTTAGCAACAATTTCTTAATCAGCTTCATCTTCAGCCAAAGGAGAGACTATTATTTATTGTTGGGATGAATATTCATAAAGGGCTTCTATGATGTCATCATTCATACACTCTTCATTACCAAAAACAAATTCAAGGTACTTAATGAAATGTTCACAAAATTCACAACAATCTTCAAACACCAAGAATGAAGGATTAGATTCTCCATAAGACTTGAAGAATGTTATGTGGAAATCCTTAAGAGAGTATAATCTACCTGGTTTTATACCTCATACCATAATATTTCTTTCCCCTCTAGAGTAGCCATAAACATTTTCATCAAACAATCCTCATGAAATTCAACCCCCAGCTTACATATGTGCATGTGAAATCTAATCAAGTGCAAGGCAGCATCATTTCCTTTCCCATCTTTGAATTTAGGCAAATAAGTTTGCCAATCTATGTGAGGAATACGATTTGGAAAGCCATGAATATGAGAGTGATTCATTGGAGCATACCTTGCAGATATGTAATCCATATTGAAGCAGTGGAGTCATCAATAAAATCTTTAGGCTACTGAGTCTTTAGACAGTGGAGTCGCCATGAAAATTTTGAATTCTAGATTCTTGAAAATGGATCCGCCAAGTGAATTATGTACAACCTTTCTGTGTCTGACTACTTTTCACCATCAATACTCAGATCTGAACTTTGTTGTTTATCCCAGGGAATATTTCACCTTTGTTGCTACCAATAAAATTGTTAAATATAACGTTTTCATCAAACTATTAACCGAGGCTATCACCCTTGGTATCCATTGTCTGAGTGTCATATTGGACTCACAGTTGAATCACACCTATAATATCGTACATCCCACATTGTTGCATAATTATTTGAGGGTTTGTCTTCTTGAGCGTTACTTTGAGTACATCAACTATTGTCGTGTTCTACTAGGATTTAATACATTGGTCGATTCATTGGCTAATTATGTGTTAGAATGGCATTTGTCTCACTAATTAATTTATAAAGCATGCATGTATATAAACATGGTTTGACACTCACATAAATATATATCCATAAGTAGTAGCTAAAACAAACACACGCACACACACACTGAAAAGTGTGTTACATCCTTCAAAATGAGGTGCATATAAAAAATAGGGGCTCTACTGGCCTCCTGATACAAATAGTGTCGACCGGATAATATATGAATCTCGTACAAAAATGGGGGCTTCCATTGGCTAGTCATGATGACTACCATGGTAGCACAATACCTCTCGATCAACCTTCCGAAGAAGTAAGCGAAATGGGTGGGACACACCCTCCACATGTTGTTTCAAGTGCAGTGGCATCTCATCCTCTGGCATGGGGGGAATCCCATGGTCATCCCCTCCAAGTTGTGTCATACACGATGCAGTTCCTCATTGCTACCACCTTCTCCCCCCTCTAACAACTCCTCGTTGCTACTCCGATTACAACCTCGACCCCATCCCTCTAGATGCTTTTGTCCCACATCTATGACAAAACCAAAATTGTGTCAGTTATATTGCACCCACCAAAATAATCGTATATCCCAAAAATAAAAATAAAAATGGAAATATGAATAAAACCAAAAACACATTTTACTTGAGGGGCCCCACGCCTCACCCGGGGAGAGCGAAATCTCTGGATCATGCCAAAATTCATTGTCGGAATATGGAAAATCCTCTATATTGACGATCTGGTGACGCCACCAAATGATGAAACGTGTCTCGTAGCGATATGGATGATGTCCCCCTCATACTCTCCCCATATACTTGGCCCACAATTCCATCCATGGGTCTTGGGTCACCCATCACAATCTGGAGCCTCAGTTGAGGTACTTGTTCCATAAAGAGTGTCATAAGCAAGGATCCATAGACAAACTGTTTTTTCTTTCCCCTCTTGCATCAAGATAGTTGTGTCTTCATGTTTGTTAGGACACCCTCACACCAGTTAAAGATAGTCAAATCTAGGAACATTAGTGTCATTTGCATGTTGTAATTTGTTGCTAAATGTGGGGTTGTTGATCCCACTACACGGGTTATGCTAAAGAGTATGGTCTTGAGCGACAACTCCACAATATCCTGGATTGGGATTTTACCGCTTGACTGGTGTGACCCATACCGACAGTATTTCTCAATTAATTCCATCACAACGCGGTCATCCTCACCTTGTGTATAATCCACTCGTTATGGTACTCCCCTTTGGGACAAACCGATACAGAAGTAGACATCATCCATGTCCAACTGCAATACCTTTCCCTGGATGATGAAGCATTGTTGGTCAGGATCCTAGTACTGAACTAATGTATGTAGTAAGTACTCGTGGGATCCCAACAATGGACAATGTAAGAACTTCAATAAAGCATTGCCAAAGTAACTGCATCCCCTTAGGTAGCAAAGTCATCATCCTCATGGGCTCTTTCTTTCCACTGCATCATCCTCTCTGTCTAGTACACATCAAAGAAACCAAAAAATAAAGAAACCCATCAAAATCCATCAGAGACAAAGCCAGTTAAAGGAAAACATGAAAACCCATGTCCGCAGTCCGCAAAGCAAAGGCACGTACCTGGGTCATCTCGTGATGACTTGTTAGTGTCATGTGACGAGCCATGTAACGTCGCAAGGGATTCACATGATGACCCTGCCAAGATTGTGCTTGGTTGATCCTCTCTCGACTGCTAGTAGATCGGGCCTTTGGGACACCCGTTCTGTTCCCTTAAGAAATCCAATGCAAAAACCAAGGAAAATGAAGATGGGGTTCAAAGTTATTACCTATATTCGACGGAATGTTGAATGGTTAAGCAGATTATCCATAATGAGCTCTAAACACCTACACTTGGAGGAGGGTTTTCTCCATAAGTCTATCCACTGCCCTCTCTTTGCAAATAAAGAATGAACTTTTTACCATGGTAAGTTTCCTTTTATAACACTTTGGGCAATAAAAAAGTCTATTTTCACATTGAGGGAAAGTAAGTGGGTTTTGTTTAATTGTTTGACATTGTTATTATTTTAATTCCATTTTTAATTAAATTTACCTTGGAATCTAGTCTATATACCTTGACAAGATTACGAGGACTTTTTTATGAAAATGGAAACTTCCACTAAACTTGAGGTATGTATTCCCAAACTGGCATATATGATAGTTTTTTCTCTACATTCTCCATCTTGCATTATTAACCATTCATTTTTCCATCACAATGCCTTAGGTTCGACCCCGTCGAGTTGCAACTTTAGCCATTTCATTTGCACGTTGTAACTTGTTTGGTAGTGCCTAACCTCCATGGGAACCTTATTTGATTTTCATTTGGTGCCTAACTTGATTTTCATTTGGTGCCCATGTTGAAATTTCTCATAGGCTAGGAAGTCGTCATGTAGTCTCGCCGTGACTTGATGATTGAGCCTCATTCTCCTCTCTTCATCTATATTCTGGCCACATCTCGTGGGGGTTCCCAAAAATTTTCATGTTTCTTAATGGTCGTCTGTGCATTTGTTGCTTGTGTCATCCATCCCACTTTTTCACTGTTGTTTACCCAGATATCTCTTACCACCATCGTAGTATCCTTTGACCATCTGCCTCTTACATTATTTGGCCTTTGTTTTGCATCCATCTACCCATGGAGAGAACATCTCCTAAGAGTGGATCTCACTTTCCAGTACCACTTGCATTCATTTTTATTAGGTCAGTTCCATGCACTTGGACCAGAGGAGCATGTTGTTAAGCCACTTGTTCTCTCCAAAAGAGTATACTTTCATCTCTTTTTAGAACTCGTAAAAGGACATGAAAAAGATACTACCAAGCATACTTGTGTCCTTCTTTTGTGCTTGCTAAACAATGAAGGAGACAAAAATAAAAAAAATATTGGGTGTTTTTTACCATTGGTCTATGCTCAAAATGGAAACAGCAGACAAGTCTCCCTTGAGCATGGCACCTGTTTGATTCCTCATCATATAGTTGGGTTTTAGCTTTCCTAGGATATGTCCCAGTAATATGAGTCATAAATACTCCTTTGGATGGTTACTCTTCCAGTCATCATGGATAGTGATTTAATGCATCCTACATTATTGTCCTATATTTGCCCAAATCTTGTATTTTGCTGCCAAGTCACCATTATGTCATGCTATATGTTCAAGGGAATTTTAAGCCTGAGTTGTCCATATGTTTTTTTGTTGACTTTTCGAGTCGGCCATCCTTGTGTCAGTTGTACTTGGTGATACTCTCTCTTCACATCGTCTCTCAGTGTATGTTTTGTGTCGATTTATGGGTGATACATTAAGGCCTTCCTTCGACGGATCTCTTCCTATAGACTTCAGCGCATTATCTAGGAGAGGGATCTAGAAACCATCTAGTACCTTGGAGCTTGCAGTCCTCAACGACAATCCTCCTCTCAATCGACAATGGGTTTACATCATTGACTCATAATCGATTGATTCTACGAGTGTTCGACATCATATCCTCTATTCACGCTCGCTATATTGTACTAGGTACCTTGGGGTCCATATTCCTCATCAGTAGGTCCCCTCATGTCTGTTAATAGTATACATTAATGATTGGTAATTGGATGGTTTCTCCCATGCTCTAAATCATCTCATCTGTTCACATGTTGTATATTTGTACCATTGGGGTTTGGGATGAAGACCTTGGGTTTGGGGCCACATCCTTCATTCGCAACACCTGTCCAAAGTTTTGATGGAGTATATCACTTAAATATAAGTAAATTGAAGACTCTGGGGGCACTTTCCTCTGTGCTTGTTGTCTTCATGATGTATATGTTGCAACATAGATCCACATTGTCTTTGTTGGTGGCTATGATCATATTTCTAACATAGATCTACATTGTAATGCCTCATGGCTATGATATTATTGATAACATGGATCCACCGGGTATTATTTCGTGGCCATGGTCTTGCATTACATGTCATGGATCCATAGTGTATTGTTTTGGCATCCATGCTCTTCAGAGTCTTAGTATTTCTACCTTGGTAATGGTCTATATATTTGTTCATCCTTGGTGTATGATTGCAGGTACTCTTTGACCTCCATACCTCCTTTGTTCTCTCGGACCTCACCCTGCTCATATGGACACTATTTTATTGTAATTTGTTTCGACCATCCATTTCTTTATTGACCTCACACATTAAGGGGGGATATTTTATAGCCTTATAAATATTTTGATTTCTTGTTTCCAATATGAATCATAGGTACCCTTTTAGTTGATATCCATATAATTGACCTTGAATCTATATAATTAAAAACCATTTCTTTAATTCATTATTCGTTTAATACTTGAAGGGAACTCTGGCGATGTATTCACCCACGATAAGTGCGATGACAATTATCCACGGGATGAACTAGTGGAATGAATAGGCGGCAGCGACGGTGTCAAAATATATCGGTTCAAATGGTCGCGTTGCTTCCTTCTCGTCGTTAACCACACTTGACGACGATAACAGAAAGTGGTTTTCTTCGGACATTTTAAGAACTTTGTATTTGTATTTAGTTTTTTTCCTGCAAGTATAATTTTATTATTGTTTTTTCTTAAATTCATTTATGAATTTTGCACTGGAATAACTTTCATGTGACCTCTGATTTTTATTCGCTATGGTATTTATTCCTTTTTTAAGAGAGTTTTCATAATCTACCCTACTTTACCCTTCTCATTTTTTGGTTTTGAATTTTTTTAAAATTTTGTTGTCAGCAAAGTAGTTATTTTTCTAACATAAAGTTTGAATTTTTTTCTTTGCCAAAGGTTTGAATGTGGTTAAAGATTCGATAATTCACAAAAACTTTGAAAAATAAATGAGTCTGACCAAAAGTTGAATCAAACAATGTCTGAAAAAATGTGGCAAAAGGTCAAATCACAAATGAGCTATGATGCCAATGAAATGGACAATGTTCATTTACTGTAAAATAAAAACATCCAACATAAGAAGGATAAACAACAAAAAATTGTTGAAGACAAAATATAAAATAATGAATAAAATAGATGAATGATATATTTTACAATGACCTATGTGACAATATATATGCACACATTGACTAGTCACTAGGTTGATGGGATATGTCCTTTCGTTAGGTCATGTATTTTAGATAGGATGTGTCCTTTAATTTACTATTAATTAATATTTATCTATTTAATTGATGTTATATATATTATTTACATTACAATCCTTCGGGCATTTTGATCCTTGGGTGGTACCTCGTATTGAGGATGTTGATTCATATAGAGAGTGCATGCCTCTTACTGCATTAGAGATTTCCTTCCAAGCAATCCAATTGGCGTTTGTTGGCTCTAATTTAGATTCCCCTCAGGATGTGGAATTTGATCAGTACTTTAGGCCTTCCTGGGCCATCACTCCTCTTCATGTCTCGGACGACTTCCTAGATCTTGAATTTCCATCTGATGAAGTTATCATGGACGTCATGGCTTCACCTGATATGCCATGGGATGATTTTCACCATTGCACATCTTGTTGGGTATGTGTTATATTATTTGCATGTGTGTGTGTGTGTGTGGGTGCATCATATTCGACAACTATGTTTGACGATCCCAACTTTCTTCACCCTTTCTATCGTGTGCATTGGGCGTTTTCCTGAGGGGTCTCAGGGAGGCCAGGAACTCCCCCCCTGGTTACGCACAACGTTTAGGACAACACCCTGAAATTTGTTTTTGGGCGATTTTTGTTATTTTAACAGATTTTGCTATTTTTAGCAGTTTTCCAAATTAATCTTGGATTAAGGGATTACGGTTTTGGTAGCTACGAAATACCTAAAATATTGTATATATTGTATTGTGAATGGTGAAATTAATCCAATGAAGAGTTGAAAGGTGCAGCACCAAGGAAGGTTAGTTTTCTCTCGGTTAAGGGTTTCCAGCGTAAATCTTTGTGTATTGTGTGTATGAGACATTCATTAATTTATGTTTTGCTTAAGAATCTGAATGCATTTATTTACTTCACAGATTTAAAACTTACACATCTTTCCTTCCCAGTTTGGAATGGTTTGAGGATGACATTCAAAATCTTGTTTCCACTAGTAATGTTGAATGGTCCCAATCTCCCATTATGACTCATGATGTCTTGTCAAAAGGGAACTTGGAAAATATTTCAACAACCATACCCATTGACATTTCCCAGAAGCCAGGTGTCATGGAACACATCCTGATAGGTGTTGATTGTTCGCCCCAATAAATTGAACTATACACAACACTATTCAAATAATTTCACTATGGTTTTACTTGGTCTTATGAAGAAATGGTTGGCATTGACCCCCAGATTGTCGAACATGAAATTAAAACATATGAGGGAGCCAATCCAGTTCAACAGGAGCTCAGGCCATTCAAGCCAAAGAAAGTTGTTTCCATCAAGGCAGAGGTCGAAAAAATTCTCCGTGCACAGTTTATCTATCTAGTTCCCTTGATTGAATGGGTTTCCAATCTCGTTCTGGTCGCTAAGAAATAGGTCAGGATTAGGGTTTGTGTTGATTATAGGGATTTAAACAAGGCTTTTCCAAAGGATAATTATCCAACCCCTTTCATTATTCATATTATTTATGAATGTGTCAGGAGTGAAATCTTCTCATTCAGGGATGGTTTCTCTGACTATAATAAATCCAGATCAAACTGGAAGATCAACACAATACTTCCTTCATTTTCCCTTGGGGTTAGTTTCCTTATCAAAAGTTTCCATTTGGTCTTACAAATGTTGGGGCCACCTTCCAGTGGGCCATGTCATATGTGTTTCATGACATCAAATAGATTGTAGAGGCATACTTGGACAGTTTTATTGCTCTTTCCAAGTGCCACGAGGATCATGTTGGTCATTTGCATGCCATTTTCACCAGATGTCGCTACTATTATATCCATTTGAATCCACATAAATTCATCTTTTGTGTGGTGTCTGGGTGATTTCTAGGCTTCATCATGTCCAAGTATGGGATCATGGTTGATCCCTTAAAGGTCTATGCTATTGTCAATTTTCCTCCTCCTTGCACTATTATCCAACTCCAAAATTTGCAAGGGAAAGCAAACTTTTTGCATAGATTCATTTTCAATTATGTTGAGATCACCAAAGGTTTTATGCGCTTATTGAATAAAGGTGTACCTTTTGTGTGGGACAACCAATATCAATGGTCATTTCACGCCTCTAAGAAGGCCTTGATGTTGACTCCCTTACTAATCCCTCCTAACTATGGTCGAGATTTCTTTCTCTATCTCGCAGTCTCTGAATCCACCATTGGAATGGTGCTCATCCAAGAAGACGATGTGCAATGACAGCACATCATTTACTATCTTACCAAAGGACTTGTTGGTCCTGAGCTTCGATACTCTCATGTTGAGAAGTTGGATCTGGTAGCAGTGCATTTTTCTAACGATTACGACATTATATACTCATGCAAAATACCATTATTTTTACAATGCCAACACAATGTGGCATATATTCAGCCATTAGATCATTGGGGGAAAGTACAAGAGTTTGAATTGGAGTTTGTTTCCTCCAAGTGTAAGAAATATCTGGAATTTGTAGAGTTAATGTTAGAACTTCCCCGAGTCAATGTTGAACCTGTGGTTAATGAATCGTTTCTTGATGAGTTGTTATTCCTTGTTGAATTGTCTAATTCTTAGTATGGATATGTCTTAGTCTACCTCCAAACCCAATGTTTTTGTCATCATCTTGTTTGTGATGAATTTCATATCATAAAGCATTAGGATACACACTACATCATTGTGAATGATACCCCTTTATCATCGAGGGGTTGATTTGATTCTACGACGTTGTCTTATTCATGAGGAAGTTGGAAGAGTTTTGAATGACTACTATGTTGGAGCATGTGGCGGTCATCTCTTTGGGTTGGCCACTGCCCAGAAAATATTGTGCATGGGATACTTCTAGCCTACGATCTTCTAGGATTGTATGCATGCGGTCCAAAAATTCCATGCTTGTCAAATCTTCACCCATAAGATGCATGCTCACCTTGCTCCACTTCAACCCGTGGTGACCGTCGACCCCTTTTCCAAATGGGGCATTGATTCCATGGCATGTAAGCCTACCTCAACTAACTATCATAGCTACATTATCATGGTTGTTGACTACTTCATTAAATAGGTCGAGGCTTTGCCTACCTTTTCTAATGACGACACCACCTCTACTCTATTTGTGTTCAATCACATCATTTCTAGGCTCGGTGTTTCTAAAACCATAGTGATGGACCATGGGTCCTATTTTCGCAACAAGATGATGACCGAATTAGCTTCTAGGTTGGGTTTTCTCCATGAGAACTCAACGCCCTATTATCCTCAATCCAATGGCCAAATATAAGTCATCAATTGTGTATGAGCCATTGATTAATTTATGTTTTGATTACGAATATGTATGCATTGCTTTACTTCACAGGTTTAAAACTTATGCATATTTCCTTCCTGGTTTGGAATGGTTTGAGGATGACATTCAAAATCATGTTGCCATTGGTCATGTTCAATGGTCCCAATATCCCATTATGATTCATGATGTCTTGTCAAAATGGAACTTGGAAAATATTTCAAAAACCATACCCATTGATATTTTCCAGAAGCCAGGTGTCATGGAACACATCCTGATAGGTGTTGACTATTCACCCCAAGAAATTGAATATACACAACCCTATTCAAATAATTTCGCTATGTTTTTACTTAGTCTTATGAAGAAATGGTCGGCATTGACCCCCAGATTGTCGAACATGAAATTAAAACGTATGAGGGAGCCAATCCAGTTCGGCAAAAGCTTCAGCCAGTCAACCCAAACAAAGTTGTTTCCAACAAGGTAGAGGTCAAAAAATTTCTTTGTGCATAGTTTATCTATCTAGTTCCCTTGATCGAATGGGTTTCCAATCTCGTTCTCGTCGCTAAGAAATAGGGCATGATTAGGGTATGTGTTGGTTATAGGGATTTAAATAAGGCTTTTCCAAAGGATAATTATCCAACCCCATTCATTGATTAGACTATTGATGAATGTGTCGGGAGTGAAATATTCTCATTCAGGGATGGTTTCTCCAGCTATAATAAAATCCATATCAAACCGGAAGATCAACACAATACTTCCTTTATTTTACCTTGCAGTTAGTTTGCTTATAAAAAGTTTCCATTTGGTATTACAAATGTTGGGGCCACCTTCCAACGGGTCATGTCATATGCATTTCATGACATCAAACAAATTGTAGAGGCATACTTGGATGATTTGATTGCTTGTTCCAAGTGGCACGAGGATCATCTTGGTCATTTTCATTCCATTTTCACCAGATGTCGCTACTATTATATCCATTTGAATCCACATAAATTCATCTTTTGTGTGGTGTCTGGGTGATTTCTAGGCTTTATCATGTCCAAGTATGGGATCATGGTTGATCCCTTAAAGGTCGAGGCTATTGTCAATTTTCCTCCTCCTCGCACTATTATCCAACTCCAAAATTTTCAAGGGAAAGCAAACTTTTTGCATAGATTTATTTTCAATTATGTTGAGATCACCAAAGGTTTTATGCACTTATTGAAGAAATGTGTACCTTTTCTATGGGATGACCAATTGCAACGTTCATTTCAGGCCTTGAAGAAGACCTTGATGTCTACTCCCTTACTGAGCACTCCTAACTATGGTCGATATTTCTTGATCTATCTGGAAGTCTCTGAATCCACCATCGGAATGGTGCTCGTCCAAGAAGACAATGCGCAATGAGAGAACATCATTTACTATCTTAGAAAATGACTTGTCGGTCCCAAGCTTCTATACTCTCATGCTAAGAAGTTGGCCCTCGTAGCAGTTCATGTTTTCCAATGATTACGACATTATATACTCATGCAAAATACCACTAGTGTTTCTAATGCCAACAAAATGTAGCACATCTTCAACTGTCAGATCATCAAGGGTAAGTACTTGAAGTTGATTGTTATCCTCCAAGAGTTTAAATTGGAGTTTATTTCCTCCAAGTCTAAGAAATATCTGGAATTCGTAGAGTTAATGTTAGAACTTCCCCGAGTCAATGTTGAACCCATGGTTAATGAATCATTTCCCGATGAGTTGTTATTCCTTGTTGAATTATCTAATTCTTAGTATGGATATGTCTTGGTCTACCTCCAAACCCAATGTTTTGGTCATCATATTGCTCATGATGAATGTTTTCGCATAAAGCATCAGGCTAGACACTACATCATTGTGAATGATACCCTTTATTGTCGAGGGGTTGATTTGATTCTATGGTGTTGTCTTATTCATGAGGAAGTTGAAAGAGAATGACTGCCATGTTGGAGCATGTGGCGGTTATCTCTTTGGGTTGGCCACTACCCATAAAATATTGCGTGTGGGATACTTCTATCCTACGATCTTCAAGGATTGTATGCATGCGGTCCAAAAATTCCATGCTTGTCAAATATTCACCCATAAGATGCACGCTCACCTTGCTCCACTTCAACCCGTGGTGATCGTCGACCCCTTTTCCAAATGGGGCATTGATTTCATGGCATGTAATCCTACATCGGATAACGATCATAGCTACATTATCATTGTTGTTGACTACTTCACTAAATGGGTTGAGGATTTTCCTACCTTTTCTAACGACGGCACCACCTCTACTCTATTTGTGTTCAATCACATAATTTCTAGGTTTGGTGTTTCTAAAACCATATTGATGGACCATGGGTCCTATTTTCGCAACAAGATGATGAACGAATTGGCTTGTAGGTTGGGTTTTCTCCATGAGAACTCAATTCCCTATTATCCTCAATCCAATGGCCAAATAGAAGCCATCAATTGTGTCCTAAAGACCATGATCTAGAGGATGTTGGGGAAACATAAGACTAATTGGAATCTTATGATATCTTCGGCATTATGGTCTTATCGTACCTCAGCTAAAAATTCCATTGGGTTTTCACCTTTCCAACTTGTTTATGGTTTGGAGGCATTCCTTCCGATTGAATGTGAAATCCCCTCATTGAAACTCACGTTAGAACTATTTCCCAACACCTCTTCCAAGGAGGAGAGTCTCTTATATTTGTCTCGTCTTGATGAACATCGTCGTGATGCCACTTTGGCTAATGAAACCCATAAGAAATGTGTCAAATATCGGTATGATAAATCTGTCTATCGTCATGTATTTATAGAGGGATACTATGTCTTGTTTTATAATCAAGATCATGATGTGTTAGGTGTTGATAAGTTCAAAGCCCTTTGGCATGGTCCCTACATTGTTAAACATGTCCTCAAGTGAGGGTCTTACGAGCTAGTCGACTATGAGGGGAATCCACTTTCGGAGCCTCACAATTCTCTCTACCTTAAAAAATGTTATTCCTAGGTCGTTCAAACACATGATGCTTTGTACATACTTGTGTTTTGGTTTTGGAATGGTGTGTTTTCCTCTTTTAGTGTTCCCTGACTCGATTGGTTCCTTCTCGTGCTTTGTGCTTGATTTGAAGATGTCATCATTCAGCTTTGTCTATGTGGGATATGTTGATGGTGCCAGTTGTAGTACCCAAAACATAGCTTCCGCTGCTTGGGTGATCTTCTCACCCATTGACAAGCTTGCGAGTTCATGGGGTGTATACCTTGGTATTTCTACCAATAAAATCGCTAAATATAGCGCTTTCATCGAACTATTTATTGAGTCTATCACCCTTGGTATCCATCGCCTGAGTGTCATATTGGACTCATAATTGAATCACACCTATAGTATCTGACATCCCACGTTGTTGCATAAGTATTTGAGGGTTTGTCTTCTTGAGCGCTACTTTGAGTACATCAAGTATTGTCGTGTTCTACGAGAATTTAATACATTGGTTGATTCATTGGCTAATTATGTGTTAGAATGGCATTTGTCTCATTAATTAAGTTATAAATCATGCATGTATATAAACATGGTTTGACACTCACATAAATAGATATCCATAAGTAGTAGCTGAAAAACACACACACACATACTGAAAAGTGTGTTACATCCTTCAAAATGAGGTGCATATAAAAAATAGGGGCTCTACTGGCCTCCTGATACAAACAGTGTCGACCGGATAATATATGCATCTCGTACAAAAATGGGGGCTTCCATTGGCTAGTCATTATGACTACCATGGTAGCACAATACCTCCCGAGCCACCTTCCGAAGAAGTAAGTGAAAGGGGAGGGACACACCCTCCACATGTCACTGCAAATGCGGCGACATCTCATCCTCTGGTGTGGGGGGGACTCCCATGGTCATCCCCTCCAAGTTGTGTCATACATGATGCATCTCCTCGTTCCTACCACCTTCTCCCCCCTTTGACAAATCCTCATTGTTTCTCCAACTACGACCTCAGCCCTATCCCTCTGGATGATTCGGTCCCACATCTGTGACAAAACCAAAATTGTGTCAATTATATTGCACCCACCAAAATAATCATATATCCCAAAAATACAAAAAAATGGAAATATGAATCAAACCAAAAACACATTTTACTTGAGGGGCCCCACGCCTCACCCGAGGGGAGTAGAAGATCTGGATCATGCCAAAATTCAGTGTCGGCATATGGAAAATCCTCTATATTGGCGATCTGGTGACGCCACCAAATGTTGAAACTTGTCTCGTAGCAATATGGATGATGTCCCCCTCGTACTCTCCCCATATACTCTGCCCATAATTCCATCCATGGGTCTTGGGTCACCCATCACAATCTGGAGCCTTAGATAAGGTACTCATTCTAGAAAGTTTATCATAAGCAGGGAGCCATTGGAACTCATGATAGCCGAAATACTTTGTAAAATGCGTGTGTGTGTCAGGAACAAGGAGCGCACCAATCGGGAACCTGCAAACAACCAAGCATATGCGCAATATTATACCATTTTTGAGGTAGGAATTCCCATGCTCAGACTACAAGTGATTTAAATCATAAATGTTAGTCATGGCCACCAATCATACACTATGGATCCATGTCATCATAATTCTACATAGCCACCAGGAATACACTGTGGATATATGTACTAGAAAACTCAAATTCGGACATAGCCACGAGACATACAAAGTGGATCTATGTGTCAAATACAAATCATAAATACTCCATCGCAACCTGGACCAAAACGATGAGATCCAGGGTCTTCAATATCGTCGTCCGTAAGTATGAATCTAGCCATGTGATTACAGGTGTTGAAGTTGAACATGGTAGAAACCACTTGATTACCAGTCATTGATGAAAATCGTTAACAAGTGCGAGGGAAATAACCATTAATGTCAATGACTCCCAAGGTACCCTAGTACAGTCCAACGAATGTGAATAAATGAGTTGAAGTCGAACACTCAATGGAATCTCTAGATCAGGGACCAATGATGTGAATCCACTTTCGAAAGCGAAGAAATCTGCCATTGAGGCATGCAGGCTCTAAGGTACTAAATGATTTCTAAGTCTTGTTCCTGGATGATGAGTTGAAGTCAACAGGAAAAGACTTGTCAGAGGAGGGCCTTGATGTATCCCCCATCAATGACACGAAATAAGTAACAGATTTAGGGTAGATCAAAGTATGAAAATGATTTGAAAATGACACATGGAAGGCTGACATGGTAGGAATTGACAACTGCAGATGGTCGACTCGATAGAGGACTTGTTTGGAATTCTCTTGAACATATGAATGACACGACAATGGTCTTGGAAGAATTGACTCAAGGATGACCCAAGATATGAACTTGTGGAAATTCATATGAGAGACAAATGAATTTCCCAACCCAGATATAATGATAAAGGGGGTGTCATGTTCAAGAGCGACTATTACTGCCACTAACACAAATACAGAGACACATTTCTTTCCCAAAAATTTCCCCACCATTTCTAGTGAGTACCTCTTTATTTTTACGCAAGCTTGAGGAGGATAACATATTCTTGTTGATATAAGCTCATCCTTCAGACGAGTCCCTCAGAGTATGTTTAACGAACCCTAAGAAGGAGTGGTTCAGTCCCATATGGGTCTTTCGATGTTTGTTTAACAAGTCCAAAGAGAGAAAACTCGGGGATTTTTCATGTTTTGAGAGTCTGAAAAATACTTAAAGAGAAATATCCCAGTTCCTTTTTTGTAAATTAATTTGATGAGACCAAAAAAGTGATAACCTACTGCCCATCGAACGTTTTCTTCAAATACTTTTGTGAGCCTGAAAATAACAAGGTCGCTCGGCAATCTTTTTGTTTTTATGGAGCGTGGAAAGAGATTAAAGGATACTCCATGAGTTTCTCTTTTCATGTTACCATGGCGAGTATGAAAAGATGAAAAAGTATACTCGGTTGCATTCTCATTGATTTTCGAGCACGAGAACGAACAAAGACTAAGCTCGAGGTTTTTCCCGAAAAACCTAAAAAGCATTTGTACATGTGACAAATATAAAAACAAATTAAGAAAAGTATATGTATTCCATCATTCAAGCTCTTATATCATTCATCTGCGAAAAAATACAACACTCAAAATACTATTATGACATTTGGTTTTAGACACAATGAATAAAAATAATATAAAAATTCAATAGAAATAGTAAAAAGTGAATAAATATGGGTGAAAACCCTTTTTTACTATTTCATTGTTATTTTTCCAAAAAATTGTCCAAAAAAACTCTTTTTACCTCAAACTTATTTTGTCGATTGCGGGAGATACAGGAATCTATTCGACGAACGACTTTCGCCAACGAGGTAATCTCCTTGTCCTCTATCTTTTCCATGGATTGATTTTTATTTGCATTGGTTAAAAATTAGTTTTTGAGTCATTTTTTAGGTCGGTAGGTGCGTACAGGTGGCGTGTATCGGGACCTGCGAAAATCATCGATTTCCGCAGGCAGCCTTTGGTTCACCTGTGGAAATTTCACACTGCGTGAAAACTCTACCTGCGGTGGGAAAAAACTCAAAATTTCATATGTGTTTTAACCAATAAAAAATTACCAAGGATGCTAAATTTCTTCTTATGGCCCCACTGCGGGTTTTGATCATCGGGACGTTGAAGTGGAGAGAGAGAGAACATGAGGATGATTATTTCATCGTCAGAAATGACCAGGGCATAGTTAATGCACTCCGGCAATGTGGGCTCCTGAAATTCTTCAAGATTCAGGGCATGAGCGCCCAACTGAGGTTGCTCGAGTACTTGGTCTACATGTGGGATGTGGATCAGCAGGTGTTCCATGTGGGAGTCCACACACTCACCCTAGATATCGAGGATATCTATTTTCTGACAGGGTTTTCACACTGTGGATCCCACGTGACTTTGACAAGAGGCATAGGTGGTGGTCTTCCTATGAGTGAGTATGTCTGTCGATATTGTGATCCCGAGGCCAAGATATGCAAGGGCAAGGTTGCCATTAGGGGTGTCTGGGATTTACCCCTTTGGACTATTCTTTTCACCATTTCACGTATGGCAGGGAGTGCATCTCCTCACATGGAACTCCAGAGTTATTTTCAGTATGCAGTGGAGTGCATGGAGCCCCGGGTTTTTAACCGGTCGGATGGGATCCTTCGCAGTATGAAGAGACAGCTGACAAAGTGCAAGAATGGTGAATTAAAATAATTCGGGTACGGATCTATTTTGGTGTCTTTCTTCCTTGAGAGAGTTCCCCGTATGTGCTTACAGGTAGAGTGGGGCCTGCCAGCCCCACGGGATCCAAGGATGAAGAGGTGGTGTGACCTCATGTATCGACACGTAGTGGGCCCCATCATCAAATTCAATGATGCATTCTTCGACTAGTTGAGGCCTCAGATATTGATGATAGATGATTACTCATATGTCATCTTGGATTTCAAAGGCGATCCAGACTTGGTTCTACCTACAGATTCTCAATGGGGGGATCAAGATAAGAAGTATATTTTTGTTTTTATAATGTTTTTGTAAATTTTGATATATGAGATTTTTATTTTTATTTTTATTTTTTTTTAATCCGAGAACTAATCAAAAATTATTTTGAAAACATAGATGTAGGGCCACATCAGCCTCTAGGTACATCCCCTATCCAGAGACAATGGGAAGCAGCCCAGGCAGCAGGATGGGATGTTGGTGACTACGAGGCGATTGAACAGAACCTAGAGGGATTAACAGCAGATGTCCCAGACATCTCCATCGATGAGATTTCGAGACGTTATCAGCGCCATACTATGGGTGTATCTAGTTCTATTAGTCGACTACTCCGTAGGGTAGCACAGGTAGTTGTGTGTTATCATAAGTGGCATCCATGATGTTTTGTAGAAGCTATGGGATTCATATTTTGATATTTTGGTCTTCAGACAAAACACACTTTTTGTAAAAACTTTTATCATTATATATATAAGAGGCTTCTACCAGCTTACTTTTCTTTATATACAACATGTGATTGGATTTATAAATGTCTCAAATGTTTGTTTAACACATAATTAGCTAATGCATCAGTTAATGTATTCAGACATCTAGGAATGTATTGATACTCAATATAATCAAAATGATGTTCCAAGAGGCGAATTCGTAAATATACCCTTAACAAAGTAGGACTTCGGATAGCATAGACATTACTTAACTGTAGTACTACTAGTTGTGAATCAAGTCGTAAAACAAGGTGACGGATTCCAAGTGAAATAACGTCGGTCAATAATTCGATGACTGCACTATATTCCACGATATTGTTAGTTGTACGACTGAGACAAACACCGTGTAGACTGATTAATTCGTTTGTAGGTGCGTATATTGCCCAAGTAGCAGAAGCTAAGTTCTGAGTACTATGACTAGCACTATCGGTGAAGCCAATGTAAGGTAGCGAAGACACTGACATCTGGAAACCAAGCACAACGCAAGGTAAGCAGTTGGGGGTCAAAACCAAATAACGAAAAAGAACACAAAAGTAACACACAAGAGTATGATGAAATAAAAATACAATCACTCATGCAAAGATGATCTAAGCATAGTACTTCTTTAATTAAATCCCATTCCTAGGCTCACTCAAAGCAATGCCATCATAATCTACTAACTCATAAGCTCCCTTCTCCAACACTCATTTGATGATATAAGGGCCTCACCACATAGCCTCGAATTTTATAGACCCTAGTAAATCACGATCTTGTTCGTAGAGGAGAACTATATCACCTTCAAACAAAACATGTGGCTTGACATTCTTGTCATATTGGGCTTTGACGTGTTTCTTCTGGGTTTCAATAACCAAGGTGGCATCACGACGAGTTTCATCTAATTGCATCAGATACAATAGACATTCTTCCTCAGCAGAGGTGTTTGGGAGAAGTTCAATGGATAGCTTCAATGATGGTATCTCACATTCAATCGATAGAATAGATTCGATACCATACACTAATGAAAAGGCGTAAATCCTGTGGAAAACTTCACAGATGTTTGATAGGCCTATAATGTTGAAAACAACATCGTGTGCCAACTTGTCTTGTGAATTCCTATTATCCATCGAAGCATAGTGATAAGAACCTTCTTTATCGCTTCAACTTGGCCATTGGCCTGTGGATAGTAGGGGGTTGAGTTTTCATGCCGAAGACCCAACTTTTTGGTAAGCTCGGACATCATGAAATTTTGAAAATGGATACCGTGATCAGTGACGATAGCTTGTGGGATTCCAAATCGAGTGATGATATGATTGAATATAAACAAGGCTGTAGTTTTTCCAGTATTATCGAATGTAGGCATCGCCTCGACCCATTTCATGAAATAATCCATGACTATGATGATGTATCCATGCCCCCCAGCCGAGTGAGGGTTACATGTCATGATATCAATGCCCCATTTTGTGAAATGACCAATGGAAACTATAGGATGTAAAGGAGCAGGGTGAGATATTATCTTGTTATTGTATGTTTGGCAAGCATGGCACTTATGGATGAAAGTTATACAGTATTTAAACAAAGAAGACCAGAAGTACCCTACTTGTAAGATATTTTGGGCAGTGGCATACTCAGACGTATGAACACCACATGCTCCAAAGTGGAAGTCATTCAAATATTTCTCAACCTCATCAAATGTGAGACAACGTTGAAAAATAGAGTCAACACCACAGTGCTACAGAGTGTCACCAAGAATTATGTATTAACGGGCTTGATACCATATGCAACGACGGTCTGTAGTAGAGAGGTCGGACCAGAAATTTTGAGTCTGGAGATAGATGATAATATCTCCGTACCAAGTGTCAACAGAACTAATCAGAAAAAGGGATTCATCAGGTAAGGAATCATCTACCACATTTTATGTCTCAGTGGAGGGAAGGTCACATATCAATTCGACAAACACCAAAGATTTCTTAGACTTAGAGCGTTGAAACTCTAAGTCGAAATCCTAGAGAATCACTATCCATTTGGAGTACTTTCCCCCTAGCAATTGGCGTGTAAGAATATGTTGCATAGGGTTGCAATAAAAAATAACAGTGGTCTTGTGTAATAGGATATAGTGACAAAAACATTGAACAGCTTGAAAAACTGCCAAGGCCAGTTTCTCCACATGTAGATATTTGTCTTCGGTAGTCGTGAGACTCCGACTCAAATAATAAATTACATGTTTTTTGTGCGAGTCATCTTCTTGGACTAAAACCATGGCAATGGTAGAGTCCAAAGCGGCGAGGTAGAGCAAATAGTCTCGACTATAATCTGGTGGGGAAATCAGTGGTGTACATGTTAGGGAAAGTTTAAAATCTTCAAAGGCTTTGTTGGCAGCCTCATCCCATACAAATTCAAAACCTTTCTTCAATAGTCGAGTAAATCCTAGTGTTAACTCAGCGTAGTTGGGGATGAATCGACGCAAAAACTTTGCCTTCTCTTGCAAACTTTGGAGCTGGCGTATTGTGGAAGGAGGAGGTAGATTAAGGATAGCCTCAACCTTCAAAGGGTCCACCCTAATTCCATGAAGTGACACAATAAAACCCAGAAGTCAATCAGAATCCACACAAAAAAAGGATTTGTGTGGGTTTAAACGTATATGATAGTAACGACAGTGTAGGAAAATGGCTCGGAGATGGGTCAGGTGCTCTTGGCGATGCATGGAATGTGTCGGTAGATCATCGAGATATGGTTGTACTATGTGCTTGATATCATGAAAAGAATAATACATGGCACGTTGAAAAGTCGCACCAACGTTCTTCAAACGGAAAGGTAGTTTTCGGTAGGAAAAGGTACCCCAAGGACAAATGAAAGCAATTTTGTGTTGATCTACTGGTAGAATGTTAATATGATTATAGCTGGAGAAACCATCCATTAAAGAGAATATTTTGATTCCGATGCAATCGTCAACTATCTGGTCGATGAAGGGGGTTGGAAAGTTTTCATTAGGACAAGCTTTATTGATGTCCCTATAATCGATGCATACACGGATCATGCCTTGTTTTTTATTTATCAAAACTAGATTGGATACCCAATCATTTAAAGCCACAGGATAGATAAATCCAACCTTGAGAATTTTTTCAACTTCGAGCTTGATAGCGACGGCTTTACGGGGGTGGATTGGGTGAAGTATTTGTCGAACGGGTTTAGCGTTCGGGTAGGTCTTAATTTCATGTACAACGATATTGGGGTCAATACCCGACATCTCTTCGTAGCTCGAAGCAAAAAATTCACAGAACTCTTGAAAAATAGCTTTATAAGTAACGATGTCATCATCGGAACAAGCAGCTCCAATGTGAACATTTTCGACGACTCCAGGTTTAATGGATATGTCAAGAGGAACGATGGGCGGGAATGACGACTCATGTTCCCTTCATAAAGCACATCGTGTGTTGACTCGGGAACTAAGGAAATGACAACAACGGTCGACGGAGTCAAAATATGTTGGTAACTCTCTATGGTGTGTTGCTCTAGGAAGAGAATGGAACAATGATGTCCATCGTCCCATGGGGTGTCTTCCATGGACATATCTGACATGATCATCTGGTCTGTAGGAAAGATGACGTGAAATGGATCAAGAGATGAATCACTAAGAGAGGGAGGGGAAGGGGTTGCTAATTGAATAGCTTGATAAGTGGATTCAACCAGACTTAAGGGCATTTTTTCACCATAGTGAAGATAATCACCAGGGTCGGGTACTATCCACGGGTCATAAGAGGTAGGGGTTTCACGAACAGAGGTGGAAATCATGTTGATTGAGGCGACAAAAGGAGGTGGAATATCGAGTGGTGTGATTGGGAATGTACCCATCAAAGTTGAATCTTTTAGAAGACCCACACCGACATTCTCATACCCAGGAGGTGTCTTCGAGATAAATGGTATGTTGCTAGTACGGGAATTGGAGTTAAAAAAGGCCAGCTAGTCAACGGTAACTACTTTTCCTTGTTATGGGAAACGTAACACGTGGAAAAGTGTGGACACAATTGCATGCATGGAATCAATCCAGCTACGGCTAAGTAAGAGGTTATAATCAAGAGGTGTGTCAAATACCTTGACCTCAACATTGACCGATTTGACTTCCAACGTAACACGGAGGGTTCTTGCGCAAGATCTTCTACAATACTGTAGTTTTGAGCAGCACACGCATGAGGATTAAAGGAATAATTTTGAACAACGCCCTTTGGAGGAGGGCGGAGGATTGTATCAAGACTTGGTCATTTGAGATGAAGAGGACCATTGGGAGGTGAATTTGAGGGAGTCGGTTGAACCAACGAAGGTGGTATATCGTCAACATTATCCTTTGAGGGAGAGTAATATTTGGCCCGAGTGGCGATAGAAACGTTGTTCTTTTTTGAATCACCAGTACACATAAGGACATACGAAGTGGTGTAAGGAGAGGGTTGGTCATGAATGACCAATTGGGCCTGTTGTTGATAAGGGAAAGGTTGTGAAAAAACGACAGGTGTGGGAGGCTTCGCGGTCCCTTGAAGGAACTTAGTGACCTCGGCACGTCTTCGACAATATTTTGTGTAGTGATCATCACCACAGATAAGGCAAGGATATCGAGGTTTACACTTATCCTTATCATCAGTAGGTTGTGTTTTGGTTTATTCTGATTGTGGATTATTATTTTTATCCTCCTTATTCCTACCCTTTCCTTTTTTAGATTTATTTTTTTCCAACAGGGGTAGATTGAACGGAGTTAACCTCAGAAGTTTTGTTAGTGGAAGGAGTAAGAGTCGGAGCACTTTGGACATTAGAAGTAGTAGATTTGGGATTGGTGTGAGTGTCTTGTGTAGATTGAGTTCGAGCATGGAAAGTTCCAATCACACCATCAGCAGCATGAGAAGTTGCTAGGGTTGTTGAGGTAGCGGTGGTAGAAGGACGAGGAGCTTCAGGGAGCAAGTCATAAAGAGTGTATGTTTGCGAATAAACGATATCTAGGTATTGAGCATGATTGATCACTTGTTCTTTAGTGACAACTCCACCCATGGAAATATCAAGAGAAATTTTATTCACGAATGATTTGGTGAACCATTCAGTCAATAATTGATCAGGAAGGTTGAATCTAATCAAACATCGTCTTCTT
Source organism: Picea engelmannii (assembly GCA_009831015.1). Lineage (NCBI taxonomy): Eukaryota > Viridiplantae > Streptophyta > Pinopsida > Pinales > Pinaceae > Picea > Picea engelmannii. The sequence continues at coordinate 140,883 of ML791534.1, forward strand.
CTCCACTCATGGATGTGATCGGAAATATGAGTGTTCGAAGATTGCTTAAAGGAACTCAAGATCTCGGTTCATGTCTCGTAGCGGATTGGCAGTTGGTAATGTGTGAGAAAATCCATGGCTAGGGTATTGAATTCATTGAAGAAACCTCATGGTAATTCTATATACCACTTTGTAGCCGAACCCGTGAGAATTCGTTGGAAGAGTCGTAACCAAATGGAGTCATCCATCAAAGAGTTGGATGAACACCAAAGGTGAAAAGTCATAACATGGTTGTTTGGGTCTTCTCCTGGTTTATCGTCGAAATTGGGAATGTCGGACAGTAACTTGGTCGATATAATGGGCCAATGGAGAGAATGTAAGATAGGGTCATTCAAGATTCTAGACAATTTGGGTAGATCCAAAGTGGATAAAAATGGCAATTGTCTAATCACATGAGGATACTGGTGACTTTGGGGAGGAAGTCCCATCGATATACCAGTAGGACCATAAGCAGTCTACATGTAAGGCGAAGGTCCTGACAGATTCAAACATGGATGTGGAGGCATGTATCCCATAGGGTTGTATTGATTAGGAATGTTCCCTTGATAAGGGATACTATAATGAACGTTCAAGCCCCAAATGGGATTTAAATAACATAGATATGACTGGCTCAAACTAGGGGGTATGGAAGAGCTAACTTGAGTTTGTTTCCCCCCAGACGATTATGGATTTCCCTGGATGAGAAGGTTCCAATATTGGGCTAGATATTTTGGTATGTTATTTCCATAGGGTGGGTTATAACCTCCAACTAGGGGTTGTCCTCCGAGTGAGGATTCTATCCCAATTTGAGTTTGACCCCCAAATTGAGTTTTCCCCCCAGGGTTAGATTGTCCTCCAATGGGAATCTAATAACCAGAAGTGAAAGACTAAGTGGTGCCTCCAATTGGATTGGAGCCACTTGGGCCAGATCCTCCAATAAAATGTGGATAAGACCCTCTAGAGAGGACCTGGGAAGGTGTCGGAACGAAACCAAAATCAACATTGTACCCAGGAGGAATGAAAACTCCAGAAACTATGGATGGAACCTAGGTAGGGATGGGGATGGAAGTATTCAAAGAATTATACAGGAGGAACTGATGGGATAGGTCTATACGAAATTGGTGTACCAATGGGAGCTTGGGTAACCACCGTATTCCCGGAGGAAATAGTCGTAGTGTGTGGAACCATAGTAGAATGGGCCATATGGAGAGAAATAGTCGAGCTAGGACCAACTGACTGTGTGTCTAAAACAATAGGGATATAGCTAGTTGTATTATCAAAGTGATCTAGAGGTATCGTGTAGGTAACAGAGGTTTTGGGCAGTTCAAAGAAGACAGGTGTGTCATCACCTTCCCCTGAGACCTAAAGGCCTCACACTGTGCGAGGTGGGCTTCTAAATATGTCAGTAGTCCAAAGGTGATTCTCGCCTTCAGGGCTGGTAAGGGGTCCATTCGATATTCCAGAAGTGTCAACAACAAGTTCTCCGGATGAATTCAATCGGAGAATACGTCTCTCGTATCCAGGAGGTATTCGGAAAGCCTCTAGAGAATCGAAAACAATTCGGAAATTTTCTAAAGAGTCATTTATTTCCACTTGTAAAGTTATGTTGTCCTGGACCTCGCTCTGTTGAGGAGAGCCCTTCGGTGTATTAGTAGGCAAGGGTTGATAACCTTTTGGATCTTCCGGGGGTAGTCCCTGCATCCTACATGAACGGCATGGAGGGTCAATGTTGGCCAAACCAAATATTTTATGGAAAAAATCTATGGCCAACTATGGAAACAAACAACACTCGCTAATAAAATCTAGGAATCAAACCAAGAAAACAAAACCTTCTTATTTCGAAGTCACTAGTTGGTGATGAAATCCAATGTCACGAAGTCAAGACAAGAAGGGGCTAGGATAGAGTGGGTGAAAACGTTATGTTGACAACCTGATTAACGGACTTACACCCTAGTGCAATATCCCACACATAATCGTGGGTATACCCTCCAAGGAGCTCGAGTGATTTTGGCCAACGTCTATTCCAAGTATCGTGAAGACTTTCCCCTCCACAGTCACCTTGTGTAAGACCCTAAAAATATAGGCTACTAAGGTTACCAAGAACAACAGTGATCACTGGGGAAACAGTCGACAGTCTGATCCACACGCAAAGTCAGGGTATCTAGCCTGAAATCAACTCGAGAGGCTTCCACTCATCATTGTGGGTATACCTTTCAAGCAACCCCCATAATACGCGTAATCTGTACACCAAGACCAACAAAGAAGGGTGAGTAACTCTGGCAGTCTCAATGCGACCTCAGGTTTTACCCTTGTGTGAGAAGGGCTTCCTAGGACAAAATGTTGCCAATGGATTTGAACACTCCCTATCACAAGATGCTATTGTGTGTTTTATTATTTGGAGAGTGTGCTTCACAACGTATTCCAAAAGCGCTAGCCTAGCTAATTTTGGTGTAAAAGAGCCCTAGAAAATAAAATTTTCTAAGTAAATTTTATAATTACGTAGTGTTTTAGGGGTTTTTGTTTACGCAAGAGGAAGACGGAAATGAAACCAATGTTGTATGAGACCTTGACCCAATAATATGCAAATAGAGATGAATGATGCAATCTTTTGTTCAATGAAATCTATCTATAGTAGGGAGAAGGTATTTTTCCGGAATGATGTAAGCTACGAAATGTAATTTCTTTTTCTTGAATGAACACAATTTCAAACAACCATAAACAATGAAATTTCTCAATTTTTCTCTTCTAAAAAAAAAAAATTGAATGCAAAAAACTTTCTTATGAATGATTACTCAACAAGAATAAATGGAGTTAATTCTTCCTTTCCAAAACCAAAACAGTTATATAATGAAGAAAGGACAAGTAATCAAAGAAAATCGGTACACTCAACAAATACCCAAATCAAACTTTCAATGAAGATAAAAGTAAAGATGAGAAGAAAGTGTTTCACTAAATGCAAAATGAAAATGTCTTTCTAATCAACAAGCAATCCAGAAAATGTAATCAATCCAAAACTTTAAATCCAATCAAAAGACTTTTAATCAATCAAGCACTCAGATTGCAGAATCAGAGATTATATCCTTGTCGATAAAAATCAAGAAGTAAAACTGGAAAAAATAATAAGAAGAGTTCTCAATCTCTGAAAACCAATCAAAAGCAAGCCTCAAACTCAGAAAACAGTCAGATACTGGCATTAAAATTTATTCCCATGTGATCAAAGAAAAACTGGGTATCAAAAGACAAGAAGGCCCAATCCAAAAAAAATTACACACAGTTTTGCAACCCAATAGTAGGGTACAGTGCGGAAATCAGGGATTTTCGCAGGCCAGATATGGAGTAAGGTGCGGAAATTTCGCACTGGTCTAAACAGTCAGGTGTAGCGATCAAAGGTTTCTGCAGGCTGTGTATGGGTATAGTGTGGAAATGCTTGTAAACAAAAGAAATTTGGAAAGAGGAAAAACGGTCTAAGTGAACTTTCAAATCCAGAGAGTCTGAATGGATCCCCCACAGAATCAGAGACTGAATTAAAGTGAAAAAAGGTAGGCTAAAAGCAAATGGCCAAAAAAAAACCACAAACAAGTCGTTTCCCTAGTGGAGTCACCAAATTTTTTATTGGATAAATCGGTGAATGCAGACATAAACTAATCTCCCTAGATCCACCTGGATCTAGAACAAAACAAGATGGGACATGACGCTTTCCCTAAGTTACAATCATTAAATTTACTACCAAAGAAGGAATCAATTACATAACTTTGAATATCGCTTCCTTATATCTTTGTTGTCCTTGCTTCGCTCTAGTGCTCTTGTGAGATCAGATTTGTAATGACACAAACCAACCAAAGTGAAAGTAACAATAGTAGATTCAATGAAAACCTACACATGTGATCAAGGAGTCATGTAATAAAATGAGAATGATTTTATGGGAAAGAAAAATGTCATTGTATTATATTAAGTAAAAGTAGAAGATACAACCAAACTGCATTGATGTCGCAAGTTCCCTTTCAGTGGTCCTTCGTTCCAACACACACATACACTTGCTCTGAAATTTGCATGAAGATGATCCACAAAAGCTTGATGGACAAATGGAGACCTCAAGCATCAATAGAAATAGGATTCCTCACACAGTGTTCAGCCTATTCTTTCATCAATTCCTTGCTTAATCTTGCTTAACCTTTTCCATGAGAAACCCATCATTATATAGGAGAAGGAGAAGTGGTTAAAGGGATTAGGATGATCCCACCAAATCAAAGAATCCAGTAGGATCCAAACCATACGGACGCCACCTCATATTCTAGAAGATTCCCTTCTAGAACCTTCATGAACTTCTTCCTTTCTTTATCTTTCAAACGTCGTCGCACCCTGCCTATATAACAGCCTGCAAAAACCCCACGAGCCAGGTATAGAGTAGCCTATGGAAATCGGGCATTTCCACACTATGTACTATATGCAGCCTGTGACGTCCTTCTAAAAAACAGTTTTGTAGAGGAAGAAATCAGTCACTTTTCTCATGCAAAAGATCCTTTTGAGAGCCTGAACACATGCTTGTTGAATCATCATCAGGGTGACCAAAATAATGTGTAACTGTTATTGGATAAATTGGTGAATGCAGACATAAACTAATCTCCCTAGATCCACCTGGATCTTGAACAAAACAAGACGGGACATGACACTTTTCCTAAGTTACAATCATTGAATTTACTACCAAAGAAGGAATGAATGACATACCTTTGAATATCACTTCCTTATATATTTGTTGTCCCTACCTCGCTCCGGTGCTCTTGTGAGATCAGATCTGCAATGACACAAACCAACCAAAGTGAAAGTAACAATACTAGATTCAATGAAAACCTAAACATGTGATCAAGGAGTCATGTAATAAAATGAGAATGATTTTATGGGAAAGAAACATACCACCGTATTATATTAAGTAAAAGTGGAAGATAAAACCAAACTACCTTGATGTCGCAAGTTCCCTTTCAGTGGTCCTTCGTTCCAACACACACATACACTTGCTCTAAAATTTGCATGAAGATGATCCACAAAATCTTAATGGACAAATGGATACCTCAAGCATCAATAGAAATAGGATTCCTCACACAGTGTTCAGCCTATTCTTTCATCAATTCCTTGCTTAATCTTGCTTAACCTTTTCCATGAGAAACCCATCATTATATAGGAGAAGGAGAAGTGGTTAAAGGGATTAGGATGATCCCACCAAATCAGAGAAGTCAGTAGGATCCCAACCATACAGACGCCACCTCATATTCTAGAAGGTTCCCTTCTAGAACCTTCGTGAACTTCTTCCTTTCTTTAGCTTTCAAACGTCGTTGCACCTTGCCTATATAGTAGCCTGCAAAAACCCCACGAGCCAGGTATAGAGTAGCCTATGGAAATCGGGCATTTCCACACTGTGTACTATATGCAGCCTATGACATCCTTCTAAAAACCAGTTTTGTAGAGGAATAAATCAATTACTTTTCTCATGCAAAAGATCCTTTTGAGAGCCTAAACACATGCTTGTAGAATCATCATCAGGGTGACCAAAATAATGTATAACAGCCATAGCCAAATTATTTCTACTTTCCCCTCTTGCATCAAGGTAGTTGTGTCTTCATGTTTGTTAGGACACTCTCACACCAGTTAAATCTAGTCGGATCCAAGAACATTAGTGTCACTTGCATGTTGTAATTTGTTTCTAAATGTGGGTTTGTCGATCCCACTACATGAGTTATGCTAAAGAGTATGGTCTTGAGCGACAACTCCACAATATCTTGGATTGGGATTTTACTGCTTGACTGGTGTGACCCATACCGATGGTATTTCTCAATGAAGTCCATCACAGTGCGGTCATCCTCACCTTGTGTATAATCCACTCGACATGGTACTCCCCTTCAGGAAAAACTGATACAGAAGTAGACATCATCCATGTCCAGTTGCAATACCTTTCCCTGGATGATGAAGCATTGTTGGTCAGGATCCTAGTATTGAACTAATGTATGTAGTAGGTACTCGTGGGATCCCAACAATGGACAATGGAAGAACTTCAATAAAGAACCGCCATAGTAACTGCATCCCCTTGGGAAGAAAATTCATCATCTGCATGGGCTCTTTCTTTCCACTCGATCATCCTCTTTGTCTAGAACACATCCAAGAAACCAAAAATAAAAGAAACCCATCAAAATCCATCAGAGACAAACCAGTTAAAGGAAAACCTGAAAACCCCTGCCCGTGGTCTGCAAAGCCAAGGCGCATACCCGGTTCATCACATGACGACCTGTTGGTGTCACGTGATGAGCCATGTAACGCCATAAGGGATTCACATGATGACCCTGTCAAGCTTGTGCTTGGTCGATCCTCTCTCGACCGCTAGCAGATTGGGCCTTTGGGCCACCCATTCCCTTAATAAATCCAATGCAAAAACCAAGGAAAATGAATATGGGGTTCAAATTTATTACCTATATTCGATGGAATGTTGAATGGTTAAGCAAATTCTCCATAATGAGCTCTGAACACCTACACTTGGAGGAGGGTTTTCTCCATAAATCTATCCACTACCCTCTCTTTGCAAATGAAGAATGAACTTTTTACCATGGTAAGTTTTGTTTTATAACACTTTGGGCAATAAAAAAGTCTCTTTTCACATTGAGGGAAAGTAAGTGGGTTTTGTCTAATTGTTTGAGATCGTTATTATTTTAATGCCATTTTTAATTTAATTGACCTTGGAATCTAGTCTATATACCTTGACAAGATTACAAGGACTTTTTTATGAAAATGGAAACTTACACTAAACTTGAGGTATGTGTTCCCAAAATGGAATATATGATAGTTTTTTCTCTACATTCTCCATCTTGCATTAGTAACCGTCCATTTTTCTATCACAATGTCTTAGGTTCGATCCCGTCGAGTTGCGACATTAGCCTTTTCGTTCGTCATAACTTTTTCGGTAGTTCCCAACCTCCATGGGCACCCTAGTTAGCACATGTATTTTCATTTGGTGCCCATGTTGCAATTTCTCATAGGCCAGGAAGTCTTCTTGTAGTCCCGTCATGACTTGATGATTGAGCCACATTCTCCTCTCTTCATCTATATTCTGGCCACATCCCATGGGGGTTCCCAAAAAATTTCATGTTGCTTAATGGTCACCTATGCATTTGTTGCTTGCGTCATACATCCAACTTTTTCATTGTTGTTTACCCAGATCTCTCTTACCACTATCACAATAGCCTTTGACCATCCGCCTCTTACATTATTTGGATTTCGTTTTGCATCCACCTACCCATGGAGAGAACAAATGCTAAGAGTGGATCTCACCTGCCAGTACCGTTGTCATTCATTTTGATTAGGTCGATTCCATGCACTTGGACCATAGGAGCATGAATTTAAGCCACTCGTTTTCTCCAAAAGAGTATACTTTTATCTCTTTTTTGGACTCATAAAAGGACATGAAAAATATACTACCGAGCATACTTGTGTCCTTTCATGCTCGCTAAACCATGAAGGAGACAAAAATAAAAAATAAAAAGTGGGTGTTTTTTACCATTGGTCTATACTCAAAATGGCAGTGACAGTCAAGTCTCCCTTGAGCATGGCACCTATTTGAGTCCTCGTCATACAATTGGGTTTTAGATTTTCTAGGATTTGTTCCAATAATACAAGTCAAAAATATTCCTCTTGTTGGTTACTCTTCCATTCATCATGGATAGTGCTTTAATACATCCTACATTGTTGTACTATATTCGCCTAAATCTTATGTTTCATTGCCAAGTCACCATTTTGTCGTGATATATGTTCAAGGGAAGTTTAAGCCTGAGTTGTCCATATGTTGTTTTGTTGAATTTCCAAGTTGGCCATCCTTGTGTCAGTTGTACTTGGTGATACTCTATATTAACATCATCTCTTAGTGTATGTTTTGTGTCGATTGATGGGAGATACATTAAGGGCCTTGTTCGATGGATCTCTTCCTATAGACTTCAGCGCATTATCTAGGAGAGGGATCTAGAAAACAACCAGTACCTTAGAGCTTGCAGTCCTCAACAACAATCCTCCTCGCAATCGACAATGGGTTTACATCATTGACTCCTAATCGATTGATTCTACGAGTTTTCACCATCATATCCTCTATTCACACTCACTATATTGTACTATATACCTTGGGGTCCATCTTCCTCATCGGTGGGTCCCCTCGTGTCTGTTAATGGTATACATTAATGACCGAAAATCGGATGGTTTCTCACATGCTCGACATCATCTCATATATTCACATGTTGTAGATTTGTACCATTGGGGTTTGGAATGAATACCTTGGGTTTAGGGCCACATCCTTCATTCGCAACACCACTCCCAAGTTGTGATGGAGTATATCACTTAAATATGAGTAATTTGAAGACTCTGGGGGCACTTTCCTTAGTGCTTGTTGTCTTCCTCATGTATATGTTGTGACATAGATCCACATTGTATTTGTTGGTGGCTGTGATCGTATTTCTGACATAGATCTTCATTGTAATGTCTTGTGGCTATGATATTATTGATAATATGGATCCACCTTGTATTCTTTCATGGCCATGGTCTTGCATTACATGTCATGGATCCGTGGTCTATTTTTTTGGCGGCCATGCTCTTCAGAGTCTGAGTATGTCTACTTAGGTGATGGTCTATATATGTTTTCATCCTTGGTGTTTGATTGCAGGTACTCTTTTACCTCCAGACATCCTTTGTTCTCTCAGACCTCACCCTGCCTCATATGGACACTATTTTATTGTAATGTGTTTTGTCCATCCATTCCTTTATTGAACTCACACATTAGGGGGGATATTTTATAGCCTTAATTTCCACCCTATAGGGCCAGAAGGGAATCCAATGAAAGATGAAAATCAAAGAACATTTCTTTTTTAGGATTTGGGACTTTTTTTAGGGTCGTCATGAGACTCATAGGAGACAACAAGCGATGATTGTCATTGGTCATCTATACTGCAACAAGCGACGATCCGTAAACCTTCTAGATTCATGGAGTTATGAAGAGATAGGAGAGGGATGAGTTGTATCTTCATGGAATGAGATTTGGAAATCACATCATTCGAGTATCCATAGGTCTCTAGAAGATATAGAAACTATTCCAAGCCTCCTCCTAGGATCTATATAAAGAAGGAAAGTCTTGAGCAAGGGGATGAAGAATCAATTGCAGAGTTATGTTATCCAATTGTAGAGGATCGTATCCTATTCAACGTAGCCACAACCAAATTGCCTATTTTGGTGAAGAAGTTGAGGAGGAGCAAGGGGAAAGGTGCAAAGGGGAATGCATTTGCATCCAAGGCATGGCATCGAAGTATTTCCATTATGTTAATGAATAAATCATTTGTTTTCCCCAAATTGTTTGTATTTGATTTATAAATGTTTGGGTTTGATCTCATAAGCAATAGATCAATATAGATCTAGTGAATTTGATTTTCCTAACACTAGAAGGATAGTAGATAGGTGGTTGTCTGCATACTTGTGTGCAGGAAGCAGATTGCAGGAGATGGAGTTGGATCTCATTAGCTGCAAAAACTAGGACATGCAAGGAAAACCATTGATCTAAAGGTATGTTTATTTCCCGTCTTGGTTAAAAAGGAAAATAATTTACTTAGATCTAGGAAATCCATAGGAATCTATCCCTTTGTTTGTCTAGGATCAATAGGCAGATCCTAGGGAGATCTTATTGTCCACCTATGATATTTTCTCCATAATTCTCTGAAGAAATTCCTTCCCCCTCCCTCCCCGCTTGTATTGATCCCTCCTCACCCTAGGCTTTATTTGATGGAGCAACCCAAGGCTCTCCCTCTACAAGGGATGTTGGAGGTATCATTTTTCTAGATGCCTCCACAAAAATATTTTTTTTTCCCATCTAGGGGTAGCGAAAAACAATCTCAGCATATTCATGGTGGTAAAACTTCTCCTCACATTGGCAAAGGAAAAAGGAATTACACACATTAACATTTTTGGTGATTTTTAGTTGGTGATAAATTGTTTAAAGGGAAGACAATCACTACACACATACACACTTTAGCTAATCTTGGAGGACATCAAAAAGCTCATTTATTTCTTATCTCATACTACTTTCTCCCATGTCTACAGGATTTGGAATCAAGAAGTGGAAAAAATCTCAAAGGTTGGACTTGACTTCGACCAAGGCTATTGGAAAATCTGGGAAGAAATCTCGCTTGGATCCTTAGAATATTTTCACAACTCTTGGTCCTCTCTCTGAATGATCTTCTCTGGGACACTTCTTTCCTTTTTGGGACATTTTATTTGCAAGCTACTTTCGTCTTGCTTCTTCTTTGGCATATCTCTCTCTCTCTTTCAAGAGGCAGACTGTATATCAAGCTTTATGTGGAATTTTTTGTACAGAACTATGAAGAAACAAGATTCAAACATGAACCTCTCTTGGTCAACATGACCAGTTTTGGATAGGTATAAAACACCTGGCTCATTTTTGTGGAAAACATACCAAAGGAATGCTTTGGAATATACTATTGTAATTTTATCTCGTTTGAATAAAATTACTTGTTTTTTTCCATGGGAAAAAAAACAACAATCTTAACATACATATTCATGGTGGATACCTATCTTATCATAAATATAATATGAGAAATAAACACATAAACACAAAAGAAACACTAGATATGCATGGGAACCAACCCAACTGCATAAGAAATAACCACCCCCAAATGTATCTTAAATAGGAACTTGGTTAAAAGGTAAGAGGTAATTTGCTTGGTTAATCACATAATAAGTCAAACTCTTATTTCCCCTGGAATGATTTTATGGTTGCATGAGAAACAATGTGGGGTTAACTTATTCTACATGTGAAATGATGTGGGGTTAACTCGCCATTTGGAAAATTTCATGAATACAGGTAACATTTGGAAAATCCCTTCTTTTTTTGTCCTCTTGGGTTTACCTGAAACTTGTGATCAAACCAGGCCATCTTCCCTGCTTGAATGAAATTTGCAAGAGAACACTATAAGTATACCAGGTTGGGTGACCTTCTTGAGAAAACCCAACAAGATAATTGTTGGATTATTGAGAGGGGGGGTGAATCAGTAATAAGAAATTTAGACACTTTTAACCACAGTTTATATTCCTTTAAATTATTCAAAAATGTTCATCAGTTCATCATTAATATGTTATGGCATCATATAACATTAACATCCATCAGTGCATAATAAACAATAATAGACACATCCACACAATGCACAGTACACCAATATTTTACGTGGAAACCCAATGTAGGAGAAAAACACGGAATTTTTTTCTTATATGTCTTTAAGAATTACATTCAAGGAAGCACCAACTTCCAATTCTATGGCTCCATCCAAAAGGAGGCTCTAAACCCATGATTTCTCTGGCTCCAACCAAAAGGTGGCTACAACCACCCCATTCTCTGACTCCAACCAGAAGGAGGCTCCAACCCCCTAATTCTCAAGCTCCAACTTGAAGGGAGCTCCGACTCCCTGGTTCTCTGGCTCCAACTGGAAGGTGGATCCAACCACCTATCCTTGCCCTATCCAACCGCCTTGAAATATAAGTGCCAAATGTAGAAAACCTTTCACTTTCACATAATCAACCACTGTCACTTTCAACCTGTACCAAGCAACCTGTACCAAGCAACCTGTACCAAGAACCTATACCAACAACATGTAACCAATAACCTGCAGCAATACATGTACCAAAAACCTGTAACCAACCTATGCCAATAACATGTCACAATAATCTCATCAACCAATCATGTACATCAACAACTAGCACAAATTGTACCATCACAAGTGCATCAACCATGCACATCATAACACCTCACAACCATCACCAATACCAAGATCTATATGCCACATCAAACATAAACCATGTGTCAATATCACTACAAATATTTCCAACAATATTACCGACAAGTGCCTCTAACAATGTACCAAGCATGTACAAATCATGTATCAATAACAAGTCAAACTATGCCTCATCAAGATGTACCATCATCACCATACCATACACCTCATGTATATTCCAACTCATAAACTAAGTTTCTCATCCATTAACTCAACATATACCTCAACCATATACCAAAACATACATCAATACAACTAATAAGAGTTCTCTAGCAATACATCACAAATCCATAAGGCAAATACCATAAACTCTTACATAAAATGTCCATGTGCCAAACCTCACTACTATGTAGCCTCAAGCATGTACCATGTCATGACCAAATGTAACCACAAAAACATGAATATAAACATACATGTAACTATGTAATAGACTTGGTGTATGTGATAACAGACCTGCAAACCTTGCTCAATTTCAACAACAAGAGACTAGCATTTTCATCAAAGTTTACTTTAGTCTCACATGACTAATTTTGGATTAGTAAACAACCCTAACTTAAAACAAGTATAAATATGTACCTATAATGAACAAAGGTATGAAAATGATACACAATGTTCTTCAGTGTCTTCTCTGCAACTCCTTCAGGTTGCACTGCTTGGAACCTCCCAGAAAAGGAGTTATAGAAAAAAATGGAAGACCTTGCTGAATTCTAGATTATTCTAGAGAGCGAACTTGTAGAGCATGAAACACGTGGAATGTTTTCTGTATGGATCTGAAAATTTTACTCAACATACTATAGAATGTACTATAACCAATTCATTTGGTCTCACTGAATTTGGATCTTTTATGAATAATTTGCGACGTTTTTACCTAGAACACTTGTTTTAGACTGGTTTCAGGACTAGCCACAAACCTTATCTTCCACAGAGTGTAACTACCAAAATACAACGAACCACAAGCTGAAACTTTTATCATCGTTACTTGGATATTTCGTCTCATCGGAATCCATAATTCACTATTTGAATCATTCTATAAAAAAAATTATTGCAAAAATGGTGAGATGTCCTATAAATAACATACCTTAGAAATCATCATCAAAAGACTTTATCCTCCCTTGAATTTTTGGCCTTCTTTACTTCACCTTCCCTATGAAATTCTCCTTAGATCTCCTTTGGTTACCTCAATCACTTGTAGATATTAAATATGCTCAATAGGTGCTAATTTTAGACCCTTTCTCTCTTATTTATACTCTCCAAGTAGATTCTTCTAGAAGTATTCACTTAACCACTTTGTCCACTTAACTTTCCAGTTAACCAATTTGTCCACTTAGCTTAACCAGTTTCCACAAACAGTAAGTTCTCCACTTCTATTTGCAACTAATTTATTTTTAATTATTTTCTTAATACAACCACTTAATCCATGATTAACTTCTAGTTTCACCCATTTGACTAGACAACTTCTTCTAGGAGCTTCTAGAATAAATTTGACTTCTTTGACCTTGTAGGGCTTCAAGAAAACTCATGAGGGTTCTCCAACTTCACAAGGCCATAAGTTTCTAACCATGATGATTCATGTGATGTTCCACATATCACCAGAAATAGAATGACGTGGACTATCCATCTAAAGAATTCTTACCAACAAATATATTGATCTTCATTCCTTTATTCCTTAAAAAAAACTTGGGTCCCTTAACCATGTTGCTTGGGATACCAGAATTAGCTACCATAATTGCTTCAAGGGTTGACATCAATAACTAAGGTTTGAAATCAATCTACAATATCACTCTTCAAGGGTTGACATCAATGACAACCAACTATACAAACCATTTTTTCATCAATCTAAACCAATTGTCCAACAATCTCCCGCTTTGGCATTGATGGAAATACTTGGTCATGGAAATATTGTCATCTCTCCTCATCAATGTTTCTATATCTCCCCCTTTGACATCAAGGGAAAAAGGTATCTCCCTTTGGGGTTTCTCCCCCTCACTGAACTCTCCTTGGGGATTCTCCTCCTATCTATATTTTCCTTTGGGTTTCTCCCCTTATCTTCATGCTTGTGATATTTCTCTGTGTTTATATGCCTCTGATTACTCTTACTTCCCCTTTAAAAAAGGGTAACCTGCTGATGTAATATTGATGGAATGACTACTCATAACCCCTCTGTGGTCAACTCTATCATCTCTCCCTCTGGAAACATGCCTTTGATCCGATCTCTCTATCTGACAGGTTCTCTGGATGATATTTCTACCTATCTTCCTAATTTTGTTTCTCTCCCTTTGAATTATCTTCAAGATGTCATGTAGATCAATTGTAGGGATTCTTGTACCTGCTTCTGTTTGTAGTTATTGTCCATTGGTGTTTCCTTGTGTAATCAACTAACATATATAAAAAGCATTCAAGATAAGCATTTAAATAATTATCCAACATTCTCTTAACCAATTTGTGAATCAATCTTTCAACCACTCTCTGAACCAATATGTCCTATACCCATGCTCTCATTCACTTTCATATATCTATCTAAATCTGTTGATCCATCTCTATCCATACTATCCAAGAATATGCTACTCAATTGTCCACATTGATGACCTATATGTCATTGTACTATCATGAAGACTTTATTGTTGCAACTGATCATCAAATATAAAATGTGTCCACTAGTCATGTCTATCAGTAAACCAAACTTTGCATGTCTGGAACAACCTGTGCTAAAGATATCTATGCTTGAATACACTCATAAAAAATTGCATGTGTAACTATCAAGTGATCAATCTGTCATACTGTAATTCTACTATCTGACTCCTCTGAGTCTTCCTACTCAAACTCTGTAAGCTTCTCAAAGTATGGTCCTCTGATCTGTATCATCTACTGCATAGACTCCCCTATCTAATATTCATATTACCTGGGAGTCTCCAAGTTGGATGGCTCAGAAAAATTCATGCTCTGATGCAGAGTCATCATCATCTTCATCGATAGATTCAACATCTCTCTGACCTTGAACTACTATATATCATGAGAGTGCAATCTCTGAAACTGGTTCTTCATTCACTTGTTCCTCTTTTCTTTCTCATACTATTGCAAATCCTAAGGTCTCTCGGACCTGATCTTTTTTCACTTGTTCTTCTTGTTTTTTTCCATACATTCTTATATTTGACGTCAGTGTTTTCTTTCATAGGAACATCAATCATACTTCTACAATCATGAGTTATGTATCCATAGTTGTGGCATTTGTAGCATTCAGTGTTATGTGGGGCCACATAATTTTTTCTTGATTGAACATTTCTTCCATGAGCCCTGCAATCTATGATGCACACCCCCTTCTCTCCTAAGGGTTGTGCAACATCCCGATCAAGGATATTTAACTCCGAGTTGAATTGGATCTCTTAAACCTTGATGATTTCATTCTGTATCTCAACACAGGCCCTCGACTTTCTGGCGTAGGTCTTATGGCACCTGCGACTTTCTCCTTCTCTCTTGTGAAATCTCAGAGTTGGCATTAGCCCCTTTTCCTTTGGCCCCTTCTTAGATGTGACCTTAGGCAGTTACCTCACATAAACACGTGATTGTGAGCATGCTCAAAGGTGGTTTGGAACCAAACTACTTTTCGCCCCGCAATTCACCTCAATCCACCACGTGTCCTTTTGCCAAAACCATGGTCTCGACTGCAACTAGCCCTTGACTTCATAAATCTCAAGCACATTCTATCCCCGCAATGAGAGGTGACCTTCAATCTCACGATATTGACGGTGCTTCTAAATGGATGACCGAGATCTATCTCTTGGAAACCAACAGTTCAGATATCCCTCTCCCAAATCGACGGCTGGGGTCATTTCAGAATTTCGGGCCTCGAAATTCTCAAGTCTCAAACTTTTCCTTTCTTCCGAAATGAAGGATCTTCTACCACGCGTCCTCTCCTAATCAACGGCTGTGATCCATGTGGTTCTTCAAACTTCATGGTTTTCAAATCGCAAACTTTACTTCCCTCGAAATACATGGGATTCTGCCATGCGTCCTCTTGAATCAGACGGTGGGGATTTTCTTCGGACAATTCGACGATGCAAGTTTACTTTGGGTCTTTGCTCGGAATCCACAATTTCATGCCACATGTTCTCCGGATATGACGATTCAGGTATACTTCAGACGATCTGATGGTCGACATTTACTTCAGGTCCTTCCCCAGAATCCACAGATTCACACCAACTGTTCTTTAGATTTGACGATCCAGACTTTCTTCAAACGATCCGATGCTTGAGATTTACTTCGGCTCTCCAGCTCTCCGGACTTCGGGAATTTCATTTCTCAACTGGAAACTCTCGAAGTGATTTCTTAAGATTTTTTGATATGTCGCCACATATCCCTTTGAATCTGACGATTGTGATTCACTCCATCTCTCCGGCTCTTTGGGCTTCGAGAGTTTCAACTCTCAACTAAAAAACTCACGAAGTGTTTTCTTCAGAGTTGTTGATATGTTGACACGTGTCTCATGGAGATCAACGGTCAGGCTCTACTTTGGTTATTTCACTGTCTCTTCGTCCAAAAACTTTCGAAGTGGTAGATCTTGTGCCACCTGTCCTCCTTGATGATGGATGGCCCCACATTACTTCGAGACTTCAGAACTTTGGCAAGTTCCCTCTCCTACGTGTGCAAAGCGCTAAGGCTTGCACACCTTGATTTGATCGGATGGTTGTTGGCCCTCTGGATCGGTAATCCAACGGCCAATGTTGCTCTCCCTCTTGAGCTTCTAACTTCCTTCGACTTAGAATATTTTCTAAGTATCCAAAGGCCTCAACCTTTGTTCCTCCTGTGATTATGTCCCTTAGGCCTCGTCTGCACTTATGGAAAGTGTTATCTCCTCTGAGCTTTCTCGCCTTCTACTCCTCTGATTTCTTACGAAGTCACTTTGACACTTGGCCAAATTTTGTATCTATGCACTCTTTGCAACATATTCTTGCGCAAGGTTTGGGTTTTTGCGGATGACTGTACACGCCTTGCAACAGTCACTTTGCACTCCTTGCAAAGGAAACTTTACTCTATCTCTTCTGAGCTTATGAGTCGAAACAGACTATGTCAACGCACTCCTTGCGGACTGTGTGCACACCTTGTACAGACTCAAATGAAGAGAAACGATTGAAAGTTATGCAAACATTTCAAAACTACATACACTCATAATGAGATTCATTCATTCATGAAACAACACTAACAGGGAATTGCAAAAAAATAACAACACCATGCATTGGATCAATTTTCCTCTGTTATATTCATTCAAAGTAAAATGGCTACAACTATGACCAAGACAACAACTAAAAACTCAAAAATTTCCTACTAACTTGCAGCATCCTCATTTGGGCGTACAAAACCTCTATTTATCTTTGAGAGTCCCTAGGGTTCCCCCCCCGACTACTCATATACTCAAAAATGAAAACCTAACAACTACCTAAGTTCAGTTACATTCAAGACTAGGAATGAAACTCCCAGACCAATAGTGATCATTCAGCTTCCAAGCATTTGATCTTCTTCCATTTTTCAATCAACTCCAAAAGATTCACAGTAACTGCCAGTGTTTTAAGATTCTGAAATGATTTACAGGTGCTAAGTTGTCCTGCCATGCGTGCTCGTTGATGATGCTCCTGCATCAATCTCCAACCTTATGTCCAAAGTTAGTACAATAAAAACAATTACCATAAAAGAAATTTACATATCTGGGAGTGAATGATGTTCTTTGTGGTGTAGTCCTTCTGAATTTTTTCCTTGACCAATCATGATCATGATTGAAGCTTATTTGCAGCTTGAAACTGGAGGGTCTTATTTTGTAGTCTTCTTCTTGATTCTTCTGCACTTCTGGAACATTCTTCTTCAGGGGCTTACATTCTTCCTTGTTCATCGAACCTTTGATTACTTATGCATAAGTATTTTTTATTCTCTTCATTATTTCTTTCTGGTACTTAAACAGATGATGTGGATGCTTCTGTCTCTTCAACGTTCTTGTTGAGTTTGATGGCTTTGACTCTTAGTGTGACAACTTATTCTTCAAGTTTCTCAACCTTTTCTTATTTCTTCATCATTTGAGACTTCAAGATTTATTTTGTTCTCTTTGCTTCTTCAAGCTGGATCTTTAGTGTAATTATTTCCTTTTCAAGTATTATTTCTTCTTGACCAAACTCTTCCTCAAGATGGTTTAAATCATTAGTTATTTCCTTGAGATGATTTGTCAGTATCATTTCTCTCTTTTCTACTTCTTCCTTCAGTACTACTATGCTAGCTTCCAAACATTGATTTTGTCTTTAAATATTGTCTTTGATCTTTCTATCTTCTTGTATTTGAGCTCTTAAATTCTCAATGCCCTGCTGGGATTCTTCAAATATTTGAACACTTTACTTTTGATTCATCAATTCTTTCTTGAGTGACATATTTCCTTCTCTTTCTTTATGTAGTTCTTCTAAAACACTAGTCAATTCTTCTTCTATTTCATTTGTCTTTTATATCTTATGACTTTCAATTTTCAAATAAGGGCATTCAAATTTAAGATGTCCACGCTTTTCACATTTAAAGCAAAATAACTCATACATGTTGATTTCGTAGTCTTCTTCTTTTGAATGTGTTTGACATGATGAACGTCTTTCTTCTTGTTCTACATTTGCATCTTCATTTTCATTTTCTGAATCTGTGATGGGTGAAGAATAGATATCATGTAGATTATCCCAAAGTTCTTTAGATGATGAACATTTACCCACTTTGTCCTTTGTTGAATCACATAGGCCTGAAATCCATCACAATTTTGTTGTTCCTTTTCAATTCTTTCTTGGCTGCAGTCTTTACTTTCTTTGTATAATTGTATCTTGTCACAACTGATTTCCAAATATCATATCTCTGTGCCCCTAAAAAGGTTATTTTTTTTGTGCTCTAAATATCAAACTTTAGACCACTCTGACCATTAAAAATTGGTACTCCATTCTCATTAGATTCCATGATGTCCTTGCAGTGGTTAAATTGTTTCTTGAAGGACCCGCTCTGATACCAATTGTTGGATTACTAAGAGGGGGGGTGAATCAATAATGAGAAATTTATACACTTTTAAACATAGTTTATATTCCTTTAACTTATTCAAAAATGTTCATCAGTTCATCATTAATATATTATGGCATCATATAACATTAACATCCATCAGTGCATAATAAACAATAATAGACACGTCCACACAATGCATAGTACACTAGTATTTTACGTGGAAACCTGATGCAGGAGAAAAACATAGAATGCTTTTCTTATATGTCTTTAAGAATTAAATTCAAGGAAGCAACAACTTCTAATTCTATGGCTCCAACTAGAAGGAGGCTCCAACCCACTGTGTTCTTTGGATCCAACCGGAAGGTGGCTACAACCACCCAATTCTCTGGATCCAACCAGAAGGAGGATCCAACCCCCTAATTCTCAAGCTCCAACTTGAAGGAAGATCCAACTCCCTGGTTCTTTGGCTCCAACCACTTATGTTTTCTCTATCCAACCACCCTGAAATATAAGTGCCAAATGTAGACAACATGTCACTATCATTGAATCAACCACTATCATTGTCACTCTATCACTGTCAACCTATAACAACCTATACCAAGAACCCGTACCAACAACCTGTAACAAACAACTTGTAGAAATACATGTACCACCAACATGTAACCAACAACATATGCCAATAACCTGACGCAATAATCTCATCAACCAATCATGTACATCAAAAACTAGCACAACTTGTACCATCACAAGTGAATCAACCATGCACATAATAACACCTCACAACCATCACAAATAACAAGATATCTATGCCACATCAACCATAAACCATGTGTCAATATCGCTACAAATATTTCCAACAATATTACCAACAAGTGCCTCTAACAATGTACCAAGCATGTACAAATCATGTATCAATAACAAGTCAAACTATGCCTCATCAAGATGTACCAACATCACCATACCATACACCTCATGTATATGCCAACTCATCAACTAAGTGTCTCATCCATGAACTCAACATATACCTCAACCATATACCAAAACATACATAAAGTCAACCAATAAGAGTCCTATAGCAATACATCACAAACCCATAAGCCAAATACCATAAACCCTTACATAAAACCATATGTCAAACCTCATTGTTATGTAGCCTCAAGCATGTACCATGTCATGACCAAATGTAACCCTCAAAACATGAATATGAACATACTTGTAACTCTTTAATAGACCTGGCGTATGCGATCACAGACCTACAAACCTTTCTCAACTTCAACAACAAGAGACTAACATTTTCATCAAACTTTACTTTAGTCTCACATGACTACTTTTGGATTAGTCAACTACCTTAACTTGAAAAAAGTATAAATCTGTACCTATCATGAATAAAGGTATTAAAATGATACACAATGTTCTTCAGTTTCTTCTCTACAATTCTTCCAAGTTTTACTGCTTGGAACCTCCCAGAAAAGGAGTTATAGCAAAAATGGTAGACCTTGTTAAATTTTGACTTATTCTAGAGAGCGAATTTGTAGAGCATGCTACACGTGAAATATTTACTGTATGGATCTGAAAATGTTACCCAACATACTAAAGACTGTACTCTAACCAATTCATTTGGTCTCACAAAATTTGGATCTGTTATGAATAATTTATGACGTTTTTACCTGGAACACTTGTTTTAGACTAGTTTTAGGACTAGCCACAAACCCTATCTTCCACAAAGTGTAACTACAAAAATACAACGACCCACAAGATAAAAAAATTATAATTGTTACTTGAATATGTTGTCTCATCAACCTCCATATTTCTCTATCTAAATCATTATAGAAAAAAAACTTATTGCAAAAATGGTGAGATGAACTGTAAATAACATACATTAGAAAGCATCATCAAAAGATTTTATCCTCCCTTGAATTTTCGGCCTTCTTTAATTCACCTTCCCTTTGAAATTCATCGTAGATCTCCTTTGGTTAACTCAGTCACTTGTAGATATTCAATATTCTCAATAGGTTTTGTTACACATCAAAATTACACACTTAAGTACTCCACCCTAAGTGTCACAAGTGTCGTAAAAGTGTCATATGCACCTTGCTAAGTGTCGCATACACCTTGACACCATAAAAGAACATTTGTCACAATCCCTAGTCAATGTGGAGGAGAAATATATCATATGAAGGTAAACATACCATGTGCACATGAATTATTCATTATTATTCATAAAAAGGAAATTAATTTAGTGTGAGAATCCACCTCACATTTAGTTTCCTAATCTCAAGGAGAAGTTGAGAACCTCATGGATGGTTGAGAGATTTTCTCAAACCAAAATCCTAATTTGGTGGATCTTGAGAGATATTTCCTCCTTAAAATCCTTGAGAGATATTTTCTCCCTAAAATCCTTGGGACATATTTTCTCCCTAAAAATCTTGGAGATCCTATTTTAGTGGGACTAATTAGTGATCCTCTCCATGGTGGTTAAGCCTCCAAATCCTATATAATGAAGGTTTTCCATGGTGAAAGAAAGACAAACAAAGGTATCAAACTTATGATCTTTGGATTTTTGCAAGGGTATGGATGAGGAGAGCTTGGAGGAGTGATGCATCATCATCCATGTTTGTAATTATTCTCTTTGGGTTCTCATTTCAATATACTTTCCCTATTTCCTTCAAGTTTGTGTATTCTTGCATGTGCTTGTCTACTATTCCTTCAATATTTGTAGATGAATTTGTTTGATCTAATCTTATAGAGTAGGAGTCATTTATTTATCATTTTTGTCTATTGCATTACAGGTATCAAGTTGGGATAAGGAGTTTGGAGATAAAGCTCGGATTGTAAGCAGGGAGGACAAACTTTGAAACAAGGGGCATCACACCTTTCCTCCCTCTCTCTCTTTATGATTAGTTGAACTAAATTCAAATTGATGTTAGTGTCCATTTGTGTTTTTCTATCTTGGTATTAGGGGTCTGTAATCCAAGGGAAATTTCACATGTCTAGAAAAGAATATTTCCGTAACAAAAATTGGTGACTCTATTGGGGAAGGACATTGACTTGTCTTTTCTTAGATCGTCTAAACCTTTGCCTAGTTTGGTCTTGTTTGGTTGATTGTTTTTTTAGGCTTCCCTCTTCCCTCTGTTTCATTGAGAAACAGTCATAGTTACCAAGCCAATCTCTCTTGATTTTTTTCTTTTTTATGCATATTTTCAAGCATCTACAGGACCAGCGCTCCCCCAGAGTGGCTACCATGGCGTTGGTTATCTGATCAGCGCTCCTCAGTGGTCTATTAAGGAGCATTGCAGCACTTTGTATCTTTGTTTTAGGGATCATTGTTCTCTTATTTTGAGCAGATCCAGGAGAATCTTCCTTGTTTTACTCAGTCCTTTGTTGGAGGTATTTTTCCTAGAGTCTGTACTTTTTCTTGTGACATTGTTTAAGTTGAGGCTACAGCTCCTTATCACTCTTTTTTTTGTCTTGTTTGAGCTTGCGACCTTTTCCAAATTGTGATATTGATTTGCCTAGTTTCGTCTTGGTTTGGTCTAAGTCTTGTTGGTATTAAGTTACTTTTCAAATATTTCCTCTTTGAAGTATTTGAGACTTTATGCTTACCACAACCTAGCTTGGATTTCTCTTTCTTGTTGCTCGTTTTGTAAAGACAACTGAGTGATTTTTCTTTCTCCCTACCAATTTTTGGATTTTTCTCTTAACTTTATTGTATCCCTTGAATGATTGTCGATTGTCGAGTTATTGATTGAGTGAGTTATCATACTCATTTCTTTTAGTTATTATTAGACTGTGAGTGCATGCTTTGTTTGAAATCATTTTTTCTTTGTATCTTTTGTATCTACATTCGACTCTTTCATTTTGATTGAAAGTAATGGAGAATTAAAGGATTTGCAATTTATTTCTTTATATACTACAATCAAACAAAAAATATAGTTGCATTCTTGCTTTTGGGTAGTGTAGATAGGAAGATTTCATTTGGGAATTGGGTGTTTTTGTTAAAGAAAGTTGAACATCTTCTCCATCTTGTATGTAGGATTCATTGAATAAAAAGATGTGCATCTCATTATTTTTCATTCTTTTGGAGTCGAGTCTAAAACATTATAAGTTTCACTTTTGCACCCTTGAGTAAACAACATCCCTAAAATGAAGTATTTATAAAATTGATAAGACATTTTTATATTATCCGGTAGTGAACCTAAATTAGCTTAAAGTGTAGGGATTTGGAATAGGTTGTGAAGATAACTTTCCAAATCCATCAAACAAACATAGAATCTTGTGCTAGGGACAGGTAAATCTAATTGTTCCTATAAGCATAGTCGAGATCCCCCTCTCACACAGGAGTTAAACAATAGGTCGCATGCAGGAGAGCAGCGGATATTTCCCCTCCGAAGCTTAATCCACGTAGCAGAAATATCATATATTAGGGGTTTTCCTGAGAAATGATTGGTTTCATTTGGTCTCGGAGCTTCATGAATCTTGAATCTATTAAGGGTCATCAATAGTCTTTCGGTCCACTTGTCTTCAGTTCTCTTGACGAATTTCGGACTTGTTATCCATCCCATACGTTCATTCCCGACTATCGACTGTACCCGTCTAGAGGATGAATGTGATTTGGTAACCTTAGTGGCCTATATCTGTAGGGTTAATATACAAGGTGATGGTGAAGGGGAGTTTTCGTTGTACCTGGGTCAGACATTGGTCAAACTCACTTGGGCTCCTTGGAGGGTAAACCCACAGGTAAAATTGTGTGGGAACTTGCACTAAGGCGTAATTTTGTTAAGTAGGTTGCCAATGTAACTGATCCACCCTCTCTATCCTAGCCCCATTCCTATATTGATCTCGCGACGTTGGATTTCATCACCAACTAGTGGTTTCATTGTGGGAAGGTTTGTTTGATTGTTTGCTTCTTAGATTTGTAGTGTGTGTTGTTTATTTTCCTTAGTGGACCTTAGGTCGAGTCAGTGTTAATGGCATCCGTTCCTAGGAGTACCAACAAAGGAACCCATTTTCCTAGGGAACCTTTCACCTTTCCTTCTTTTGAAAACGTTGGTCCTTCATGCATTTCCACACTGAGTATTCCAGGACTCACCATCAGGTTACCGGTTTGGTTGTTTCCCACTCAGGTGATCTCTACTTTTCCCGGTGCTTAAAATGCACCTAATGCTTCGGATGTAAGTACACCACGCACAAAACAACCTCATGTTGACCTTTCACCTTCTTAACCCGTCAAGTATCCTTCCCTTTCTCCTTCTTCACCTAGTGAAATCTCTAAAGCAAGTAGCCAGGTTGATAAGAAGAATAATAAATAGAAGGGGAAGAAGAAGAAGAATCAGAAAGATATCAAGCCTCCAACCGCATCAGGTCACGTTGGATCTGAGCAACCATCTATTGTTAATCATACTGGGAGTGTTGATAAATTCAACAAGTCTAAAATGAATAATCCTAAACACAAATTCCCTTGCAGGAAATGTAAGGGTGACCACTTTCTGAGGGATTGCCCCGGCCTCCCCAAAGTATTAGAAATGTGGTATTCCACATCATCAACCTATGTTGGACATGCTGGTGACACCCCGTCAACTAGTGAAATTAAGGTTGGTAAGAAGAATAGAACCATCAAATTTCCTTGTATGTTATGTGAAGGTGATCATAACTCTCACCTTTGCCCTCGTATGGATGAGGCTTATTATCTTTTGTAAAATCTTCAACTTCCAACTAATATCTCTTTCGACCCATCATTATTTAATGGACTCGTCAATCCGGTTCCATCCCCAGTCAGTCTGGTTGATCAGCTAGTCAATCAGGTTCCATCCCTGGTTAGTCTGGTTGATCATGTGGTCAATCTGGTTTCATCCTCAGTTGAACCAATAACCCAAGTAGTTGATCTAGTTTCGTCCTCGGTCATCCCCACTCTTCATCTAAAGAATGAACCCAAAGTGGTTGATCTGAGTCCATCATCGATCAATCCCACTTCTCTCTTAAGGAGTGCAGCCAAATTGGTCGCTCTGACTCCATCATCGATCGATCCCACTCCTCATTCAAATAGTGAGGATGTTTCTCAGGTCTACCTCGTTAATACAGATTCACCTGAACAAGGGGGCACTCCACCCATCCCAATGGAACCCCCTTCAAACACTCAAATGATTTGTATTGATTGGAATCATTTGAAAGAACCATGTCTTCCTTCTTACGTGCCTTTTCAAATCACCGTGCAGGTTTGTGATAGGAATATTCCTAACACTATAATAGACGAAGGTTCTTTTGTTAGCATCTTATCCACCAATGCTTGGAAAGATTTTGGTTCTTCGTAGCTTACACCCATGACTCAGAATATGTTGACCTTTGACAGTGGAGTTAGTCAACCTTTAGGGATCCTTCCTTAGTTTCGGTTACTTTGGGAGGAAAAATGGTCTACGTCGATGTGATGGTATTTCACAACCCCTTGGACTTTAACTTGCTCCTCGGGCGAGACTACGTCTACGCTACGATATATTTTTTGTCCACTCTCTTTCGAGTGATATGTTTCCCTCACAATGGAAACATAATAAAGATCGACCATCTTTCATTCATTGACCCTCCTCTGATGGTCAACCATCCTCCTTCCATTAAAGGTCCATACATGCCAATGATGTCCACCCTGTTACAGATCAATTATGTAAAGACTTGTCCCATGCATTCAACTCCGAACGAGAAGGAATCTCTCCCTTCTCCTGACTTGGATCTGGTACTTGACATGGTCATCTCTTTGATGAGGCTATTAGAGCTAGATCTGCCTACCCTTATCGAGGTCGTCGACATGTATTCCTTTCGGAGTGTTTTTCTGCCATCTAACAAAGATCTCATGGAAGCCATGGCGAACATTTGTCCCTTGACATGTATTCCTTCCAGAGCATTGTCCTCTTGGAAGCCATGATCAAGGATAATCTACGAGCATAGTTTTGCTTCTCTGTGGAAAGCTCGTTAAAAAATGAAATAGAAGCTACGAGCATAGTTTCTCCTCTATGTGGAAAGCTCGTTAAATAATGAAATAGAAATCCGTGGATTGAACCTAGAGCTACGAGCATAGTTTTTTTTTTTTTCAAGCTCGTTAAAAAATGAAACAGTCGCCTCTCCCATTGAGTCGAGTCTTTCACTATATCTCGTAGATGTTGAGTCGAGTATTTCGTTAGATCTCATAGCAGAACCTTCATTTCATCCACCCTTATCTTTTTTCTCCATTTTGTATAGAAATTGGTGACAACCTCAAAGTCAGTGAATGAAATGAAGCTTGAGGGGGCATGTCTCTAGCCTTTGATTATCATTTTAGAGTTAAGTTGCTAACTTCTCAAGCTGGGGGCAGAGTACCAACCACCCATGGGTATCCCTCAAAACCTTTGGAAATTACGTTGGGAAATTACAAGCATAGTTTAATTTTGTTTCAATCTTGTGTAAAAATTAAACCAATTATGAGCTTAGTCTTTGTTCTTTCTTGTGCTCGTAAATACATGAGAATGTGACCGAGTATACTTTTATCACTTTTTCGGACTCGTAAAGGTTATACGAAAAAGGAACTCTTTGGAGTCTCCTTTAAGCTCTTTTCAAACTCCCTAAACATGAAAATATTGTTGAGTGATATTGCTTCCTTTCACACTTGTTAAAATGTTTGAAAGGGCATCTTTTGAGTGGTATTTTGTCTCTTTTTCGGCCTCACGAGACTAATTATGAAAAAGGAATACTCTAATCAAGCATGATTAGAAGAGTTCTCCCCTGTATTGTTTTACACTTTTTTCGGGATGAGGCACAGTTATTGGCCCGATCGAGTTGAATAGTTTTCCCCTTAAGGACATGATCTCCCGATTAGGGTGGTTGATATGGGACCGGTATTTTCTAAGGAATATGGGTAGATATTGATATCTATGGTACATATGACCCGATTAGAAAATAGTCTGAGACTAACATTCTTGTAGGAATGGTCTATGTAGCCCATGGTGTGGCTTTCATCATTTGGGAGGACTGACATTCTTCTAGGGCGTAGGTCTGGATTAGAAGAATGGTCCTTGTAGCCCATTGTGGGGCTTTCAGCATCTATTGGGACAACTATTCTTCTAGGACGTATGTTTGGATTAGAAGAATAATCCCTATATCACTATGTTGAGTGGGTGACTCATGTGAGACACTCTATTGAGTGCGTTGAGTTTATCACATGACCTATTTAGCATCCTGTCCAATTACTCAGATGGAGTATGGCCTCAAGATATGATGCAAACGATGATGTGTGTTGATGGTGGGATGCTATCAGACGATATTGATAGAGATCATGAGATATCCTTTGTGTCTATGATGATGCCACCAGAAGAATGGTCTATGTGTGCTCAAGACCATTATTGTTAATACATCCCTAGCTAGGAGGGAGTGTTGATGTTACGGTAGTTGCGGGAGGTATTAACCTCCACATGTAACCTTTAACTATAATGGAATATTCCATAAGCAAGGGAAGCCCTGAACATATGTGTGAAAAACCTAGAAGACAAGTTGACCTAGCATAATAAATAATATTAGAATATTATCTTCCAGAAAGACAAGTTGGCTCCATAGGAAAAAGATAAACAGAAAATATAATTACCAGAAAGTCAAGTTGGTTGAGCCAGAAAATTCATTGGACAGATTAATATAAATAGAGGACATTTTAGCTCATTTTTACACCCAGTCAGAGAGAAATTCTTGTGGAGAGTTGCAGTTACAGCTGCAAGGACGAATAAGGGCGTATGGTCATCTCTTGGTCTTGGTCTCTCTCTAGCGTTATCAAGTGATATTCTTGGTGATTCTCTTGGTGATATTCTTGGTGATGTACTAGCTAAGTATGGCATACGTTTGAGAGAGTAGCAGTTGCATCTATTGCAGTTGTATATGGTACTTGTTTTGTGGATATGGAGACTCTCTTGTGCTCTACCCGTGGAGAAGGAGCGCTCTACTTGTCTTGAGTTTTTGTTGCAATTAGCATCTAGGGTTTATCTGTTGGTTCTAGTATGGATTTCTGGAATAATTTTGTCAAAGGTTAAAGGTGCTCAGGGGTGGTTGCGTGCCTATGGTTGGGTGAAAATATTGTGATATTGTCTATGGTAAAATGAGCACATCAATTATTTTAACTCTTTGGAGTCTCCTTTAAGCTCTTTTCAAATTCCTTAAACATGAAAAGATTGTCGAGTGATCTTGCTTCCTTTCATACTCGTTAAATGGTTTGAAAGGGCATCTTTCAAGTGGTAATTTATCTCTTTTTCGACCTCGTGAGACTAATTATGAAAAAGGAATACTATAATCAAGAATTATTAGAAGAATTCTCTCATGTATTGTTTTACACTTTTTCGGGATTGGGAGACTAAATTGAACTCGGTGCACTCAACAGAGTGTCTTGCATGAGTCACCCACTCAACAGAGTGATATAGGGACTATTCTTCTAATCTAGACATACATCCTAGAATAATAGTTGTCCCAACATATGTTGAAATCCCCACAATGGGATACAA
Source organism: Picea engelmannii (assembly GCA_009831015.1). Lineage (NCBI taxonomy): Eukaryota > Viridiplantae > Streptophyta > Pinopsida > Pinales > Pinaceae > Picea > Picea engelmannii. Next base: position 169,258 of record ML791534.1, read on the forward strand.
GGACCATTCTTCTAATCCAAACCTACATCCTAGAAGATTGTCAGTCCTCCCAGATGATAAAATCCATGCCATGGGCTACAGAGAACATTCCTACAAGAATGGCAGTCTCAGACTATTTTCCAATTGGGTCATATGTACCATAGAGATCAATGTATACTCATATTCCTTAGAAAATATCGGTCTCGTATCAACCACCCTAAACAAGACATCATGTCCTTAAGGGGAGGACTATTCAACCTGAGCATGCCAATAATTGTCGCCAATTTCTGTTACAGAAATATTCCCCTGGGAACAGGTGAAATTTTCCTTGGATTACAAAACCCTAATACCAAGACAGAAAAACACAAATGGTCACTAACATCCCTTTGAATTTATTTGAACTAATCAGAAAGGGAGAGGGAGAAAAGGTGTGATGCACCTTGTTCGAAGTTTCTCCTCGCTGCTTACAATCTAAGCTTGATCTCCAAACTTCTTAGCACAACTTGATGTCTATAATGCAACAGACAACAAAGAGAAACAAAGAACCCCTTCTCTACAAGATTAGATAAAAAAAAATCATCTACAAAGATTGAAGGAACAGTAGACAAGCACATGCAAGAATACACAAGCTTGAAGGAAATAGGCCTAGTATATTAAAATGAGAACCCAAAGAGAATACTTACAAACATGGTTGATTATGGAGCACTCCTCCAAGCTCTCCTCATCCAGACCCTTGCATGAATCCCAAGATCATAAGTTTGATATCTTTGTTTGTCTCTCTTTCACCATGGAAAGCCCTCATTATATAGGATTTGGAGGCTTAACCACCATGGAGAAGATCACTCATTAGATCCACTAAAATGGGATCTCCAATATTTTTAGGGAGAAAATATCTCTCAAGGATTTTAGGGAGAAAATATCTCTCAAGGATTTTAAAGAGGAAATATCTCTCAAGATCCACCAAAATAGGGTTTTGGTTTGAGAAAATCTCTCAACCATCCATGAGATTCTCAACTTCTCCTTGAGATTAGGAAACTAAATGTGAGGTGGATTCTCACACTAAATTAATTTCCTTTTTATGAATAATAATGAATAATTCATGTGCACATGGTATTTTGACCTTCATATGATATATTTCTCCTCCACGTTGACTAGGGATTGTGACAAATGTTCTTTTATGTTGTCAAGGTGTATGCAGCACTTAGCAAGTTGCATATGACACTTTTACGACACTTGTGACACTTAGGTTGAGGTACTTAAGTGTGGCATTTTTATGTGTAATAGGTGCTAATGGGAGACCCTTGCTCTCTTATTTTTACTCTCCAAGTAGCTTCCTCTAGAAGTATCCACTTTGTCCACTTAGCCATTTTTTCCACTTAACCACATTGTCCACTTAACTTTCCACTTAACCACTTTGTCCACTTAGCTTAACCACTTTCCATAAATATTCAGTTCTCCACTTCTAGTTGCAACTAATTTATTTTTAATTATTTTATTAATACAACCACTTAACCCATGATTAACTCCTATTTTCACCCATTTGACTAGTCAACTTCTTCTAGGAGATTCTAGAATAATTTTGACTTCTTTGACCTTCTAGGGCTTCTAGAAAACTCATGAGGGTTCTCCAACTTCACAAGGCCATAACTTTCTAACCGTGAGGAGTTATGTGGCGTTCCACATATCACTGGAAATGGAACGGCATGTACTATCCATATAAATAAGTCTCACTTGAAAATATACTGATTTTCATTAATTTATTCCTTAAACAAACTTGGGTCTCTTAACCATGTTGTTGGGGCTACCGGAATTAGCTACCAAACTTGCTTCAAGGGTTGACATCAATCACTAAGGGTTGACATAAATCTACAATATCACTCTTCAAGGGTTGAAATCAATGACAACCAACTATACAAACCATATGTCCATCAATCTAAACCAATTGTCCAACAACCTTATGAAAAAGCCAATTCCAATGCCTTGCTTAAACGAACATTGTGAACATTGTGAGAGGACCATTTTAACAAACTAGGTTGGATGCCCTACATAAAAAAAAAAATATCATTGATAAAATCATATCGGATGTGATCCTCGATCAAACTAAATCATATTGCATGGAAATATTTTGAGAAAAAAAGATGGTGATCCATTGGTAAGATGATTTTATTTTTTGTTTTGTTCGCCTAGGATATATATTTTGAAAGATGTATTTTGTTTTAGACCTTAGTATATTTATGTTTGGGGTCCATTAGTTATTGAAGGTACATGATTAAAGTTGTTGCTTATAGTACATAGATTTTTGCTATTGTGGAAAAACATTACGAGCCTAAAAACGATTCCAGGGTTGATTATTTTATGAGATTTAAAGGATCATTTTTATAAAATGTTTCAGATATTGGTTGCTACCCACTGGGATTGAAGGTATATGTAATAAAGAGTTGCTTAATGGAAAAAGATACAAATAATTTGTTGTTTCGTTTAGTTGGAATGTTGTGGTTTTTGTTTTATATCTAAAATGATTTCTGAGAAACGTTATCCAAGTTTCTTGAAGTTTAATTAATATAAGCATTGAGAGTACCAATTTTTTCATGTTATATTCTCATAAGACTTGTTACTTTGCTTTTCTAATTTATATTGTGCATTTATTTTCTAGGCATGGTATAATGGTTATTTATCAAACATTGTATATACATAGTACTCAATTTTATTTTTAATTACTTGATGTAGAAATATGTTAGGAGCATCAATTTTTTTTCTAGATGCAAAGTTAAAACCCTGGTTACAAGGAGAAAATAAATCAAAGGTTTTCACTAAAGGTTAGTTATTATTTAGCATTTAATTCCTATAGAGATAGATTACCTTTTTCACTATTTCTTTCTGTTATATAATAAATGTGAGCGTGGAGCACAAATCCTATGATATATAAGAAAAATGAATTACACAATAAATCCTTAAAAAATAGGACAACCTCCTCCAAATACCCCAATACATTCATGCATCCAAAACACATGCTCTCCAATAATGACTACATGATCTCTCTATATATACTTATTCACACATTGCACATGTGTCTCCTTTATTAGGTCGACCACTATTACATATACATTTACCCCATTGCATATACATTTAACCCCATATATGCCCCCCGTGGGGTCATATCATAGTCCCCACCAAAAAGCTTTGTTCTCAAAGATTTGCAATTAAGGGTTACATGTGGTGAAGCCAAGTAATAGAATTTCCTTATATTCCTTCTTTTTTGTTTCCACCGATTATGATCAATCCATCCAAACTCAATTCCTTTTTGGTCTTAATACTTGATAGTGGGTTGTTGCATAATTTTGTTTCCTTTGATCCCATGTGTTGTAATGTTGTGACCTCTCCAATTTGTTGTAGTTGTTGGATTATGATAATATCCTATTGAATAATGGTCTTTTGATTCTCTATTCCATGAATATTTTTTATTATTTCATCGACTTCCTTCGTAATGTCGATGTCGATCTTTTTTTCTTTCTTGAAAATTTTCTTAGTAATGATGGTCTCGGGTTTCTCATTTGAGGATTTTTCTTTATTTTTCACACCCTTGTGCTTGTCTTTAATACTACCTGCTTTTGATATAATTCCATCATATTTGACTTTAAAATTTTCAAGTTGGAGCTCAACTTCTTCAATTATTTTCTAGTGAACTTCTTGAATCATGTCTTCCTTCTCTTTTTGAAGCTATAATGTGATCATCCATAAAAAAATTATGTCCTTTAATTGTAGATTGTATTTCTGATTTTTCCTCCTCCGTATTTAGGGATTCTTCAATCTTCTTGTAAATTTCCTCTTCGAGTCTATTGGTAGTCTCTTCATCCAAGATCCTTTCTTTTTTCTTGAATTTGATGATGCTTCTTTTCTCCTTTTAATCTCTAGACCTTGTTCAGTAGTCATTTTATTATGGTTTTATAATCTACATGTTTCTTCGTGTTTCTTGAATTTGCTCATATTTCCTTGATTTAAGTTCTTAACCTCCTTAATGAGTGATTCATTAAGTGATTGCAACTTAAACAATTGATCACCTTTATTCTTAAACTCTTCTTTTAATTCCTCATTATATTTATGTAATTTGGAAAAGTATTTCTTTAGATTCAATGAATTCATCTTCACTTTTATGCATCCCTTCCATTTTTGAGTCCTTGACCCATTTTTTTGAACAATTCTTCAAATACTTCCCATGTGGAACTTCGTCTAGTATGCTTATTAATACTCATCCACCATTCTCGAGCTTCACCATAAAAATATTTACTTGCTCCAAAAGGAGTCTTACAAGTTTCCCTTATCATTCTCAAACATTCCCCATGATTTATTTCATTTTTATCTTTATCTCCACTAAAGTAAGTAATTTCCATTAGTTCTATTTGGGATCCAACCATAAAAACTCAAATCGCAACCTCAATAAATGGACAATAATGTCCAAAATCGTTATTATTATTTTTCCAAAAATATTATCCCATGTTTTTTATTTCAATAGATTTTTAATCAACTCAATTGGACATTTGAATCAAAATCCATGATAATTTTAAATTAAATTACCTTTTAAAACCTTCATTTGGAGACTGTCTAACTAGCCGATATTTCTCCTGATGTATCTGTAAAATTTAGACCCTGGATATGAAATTTTTTCCTATAGTATTTTTATATGTATTATCCACAATGCCACAGGTTTGACCAAATTTTCAAGTGCCAAGTGGAAGTTATAGTAACTTTTCCAAAACTTGTTGATTTTTTGCCCTTTCTAGAGAGTGAACTTGTACATCATGAAACATATCCAAATTTTTATATGTGATTCTAAAATTTTGAATGGAAATACTATTTTCTTTATTATTTCCAATTAAACTAGTGGTAGTCAATTTGGATCTTTCTAGAATTATATATGACTATTTTACCGAGAACACCTATTTGAGACTATTTTAGGACTAGTAGAAAAGCCTAATTTACACAGCCTATAAATACCAAATTATAACAACACAAAGCTAAAAAAAATTAGCATAGGTACTTAAATATGTATCATTGAGCTCCCAAAATTTTCATGGTCTGAAACTATCCATAAAAAAAGTTATAGTGAAAATACCTAGATGATTTGTTTGAAGGAGCCAAACCCAAGGATCGTATGCTCATATACCAAATGTTATGTACCAAAAAGTTAAAATAACACCATAAACTTGAGTACATGCCATGTACACCAAATTTGTGAATGGAGAAAAAATCAAAGATAGATAATAGAAATTAGTTACAAAATAAAATTTTAAAGAATAGGAGAACCTTGTCCAAATACCCCAATACATTCATACATCCAAATCACATGTTCCCTAATAATGACTACATGATATCTCTATATACATATTCACACATTGCACATGTGGACCCTTCATTAGTCTGACCACTATTGAATATAAATTTAACCCCATATATGCCCCCTTGGGGTCATATCATAAAACTACACAAATGCCATGCCTTGAGGCAAGACACTCCACAATACAGGTTTTGTGAAGTTAGGCATGGCTAGGACAGGAGTTGTACACATAGCCTCCTTAAGTTTTTCAAAATATTTGGTTGTTTCTTGAGTGCAAGAAAATGTCTCCTTTTTTAATAACGTTATTAGAGGTGTTGTCATTTGACTATAATTCTTGACACACTTACGGTAACAACCCATAAATCCTAAGAATCCTTTAAGATTATTTATTTTTTAGGGAATTGACCATTCCATCATAGCTCTAATTTTTTTAGGGTACATTTTGACACCTTCGTGAAATACAATATGACCCAAAAAATTCACTATCTGAAACTTCACAGAAAAAAATTATAGTAAAAATACCAAGATAGCGCATTTGAAGGAGCCAAACCCAAGGATTGTATGCTTTGAAACCAAATTTTATGTACCAAGTACTTAATATATCACTTGTGGTGAACCTTAATACATAAAATATCAGAATATGGAGATCAACCCTTAATATTGAGAATTAAACCCTTGTCTTCAGAAAATACCACATATTCACACCATAAAGAACACAAGAATATAGAGAAAAACCCTTAAGGTAAGGTAACACCATCAATTACTCCTTATGGAAGGAATCACTTCACAAGCCATGCTTTCTACAAGAATCATCATCCAAAATATCCAATACAATGATACTCATGTGTATTTATACTTTCTCATGAGTATTCCTAGGGGTCTATGCTAAATACCCCTTATTATGATAAGGTTTCCTCTTAACTACCTAGTGGGCCTATTTATTACCCATAAATTACCAAGTGGGCCTATTCCATAATTATAGCCACATTACATTCATTATCCCCTTGGATACCTCCCTAGGTACATTACATTCCATCCCCCTTCACATGTTTCATCCTCGAAACATGGGAGGAAGCCATACAATATAATCAACTAATAAATGTAGCCAACTGGTACCAAGCACAAACATCCATCCATCCTAGTGAAATTGAACATGGGGTCCAACTTCTTCCTTTCCAACTCAATCATGATTTCATTTGTGCCTTTGGTGCCATGTGGTTGTTGTGCTAATTTGATATCTCCATGTATTTCTTTTAGTCTTCCATGTGCCTCCATACTGGTTACTTTTCTAGTTCCATTTTGGTCCATAATAAGTTTTTTGATGCTCAACCCTTTTCCTTAATGATCGTTGTTTATTTGGGTGGTGTGGGTGGCTATATACATCAACTTTAGCTATCGGTTCTTCTTGTTTGGATTCTTTAACATGGATTTCCTTTGAGTCATTTAGCTCCTTATATTTTTCTTCCTTTTTATGCCCTTCCCATGGATTTTCTTCATGTGATTCTATATGCTTTTCTTCTAATCCAACTTCAGAATCTTCATTTGATGTGTTAGTAGGTACTGCAATTAGTTTCCCTGCAAGGACTTCTTTAGGTGCCCTCTTTAGCTCTTCTTGTTTAGGAAGAGAAATATCCTACAGTGTAATTTTATTTTTCTTATATCAAAGCTTCAAAAACGTCTTTTGCACATTAATATTAATTGTACCTAGTCCATCCAAGGATTTCCCAAAACAATATCCACGTCATCCATATCTATAGCATGAAAACCTGAATACAACACATATTTATCCATGGTAATCTTCAAATATTTAAAAATTTGAACATTCTCACCCTCAACTTAACATGTGTTTTGAATATGATTTGTGGTAACTTGCAACCTTTTAACCAAGTTAACATTGATGAAATTATGCTTTCTTCTAGGGTTTATGGAAGTAATACCATTTACTTGTTGAATACATCCATGAAAATGTTATAGGAAATTTATACATGAAAACAAATCCTTGCTGCTCTTTTGATCTTTCTACCCAACATGAGACCACATGTCTAAAAGTGCTTCTTCAATCGCTTCATTTCAAAGTCACATCATCTTGTCACAGTTAAGCAGTTTCCACCATATGGCAACATCGCCTATTAAATTAAAACTTACCCAGAATTTAAACTTTATTTCCCATACTGAATTGATTTCTTTTATGTATTCTTCAATAGTAAAACCATCATGTTTTCTTGTAAAATACATATTGCTTGTTATAACCCAAAAATAGGACTAGGGTTTTGAATAAATAAATTGCTTTTCAAAGGAGCTCCTTTATGTGGCTAGGGTTTGAAGTGGCTAATGTAAAATGATCATAACTTGTGCAATACTTTTATTATTGACTATTATGACCATAATTATGAAATGACATGGCCACTCTACATCTACTGGCATTGGTTTGACTGAAATCTGGGCACTCTATCAAAATATATATGATCTACGAATCACATGGATGTCACTAGAAAAACTCTAAAACAACTTATTTTAAATTATTGATAACTTTACTTCCCAGACTTTGATTTGGATGAATTGTTTTCGAAATCGGGTGTTTTTTTATAAAGGAACTCAGATATACATTTGGTTTCTTCAAATTCTATACAAAGATACAAATAATTTCTCGTTTTAGGTACCTGGAAGTTTGTGGTTTCATTTTATAATCTAAAATGGTTTCTAAGGACCTTTATCCAAGTTTCTTGAAGTTTAATTAATGTAAGTGTTGAGAATTCCAATTTTTTCATGTTATATTTTCATCGAGCTTGTTACTTTGATTTTCTAATTGTTGTTGTGAATTTTTTTCTAAACATGGTATAATATTTATTTATCAGACACTATATATGTCGAGTACTCAATTTTACCTTTAATTACTTGATGCAGAAATCTGTTAGGAGCATCAATTTTGTTTTAGATACAAAGTTCAAAAAACCTTGGTTGCAACGAGAAAATAAGTATTTACATTATGTATATAGAGATAGACAAAGATCTCATGTGTAACCTATGTATCCCATTTGGGCATCGTTTCATGATTGCAAAACTTTTGATTTTGTGTGTGTGTGTGTGTGTATATATATATATATATAATCATGTTCAATCGAAACCCTAATCCATTGTCACATAAAGAATGAAAGTCATTGTCACCAAAATTTGTGGAATAATATTTTAAATACTAGCTAAATAGGATGTTAGTTGAGAAAAGAAACTACAAACGAAACGACAATTATCTAATATACAATGATGAAAACCACAACAATTACCTAGAATCGCTAGAAAAGATTGTTGGAGTGACAATGATTCATTTAGTAGTAATGATGTTCAAATCCAACCTAATGAAAGGAGAAATACCTTACAAACTCCAATGTTGTTCAACTATGCATTTTATCAGGGGCACTGTTTTTAGAATATAGAAGATAGTGTGCTCGTTTTACCATTGACGATACCCTTTTCACCCAACCATAGGTCGAAGCCACCCTATGAGCACCTCAACCTTAACTGAGAATTACTCTATAAGAAAACCCTAGGCTAGATAGCCAAACAAGGTGTAGTGTATCTTCCTCCAAGGATAGCGCACCAACAATAGTTGATCAGATAGTCCAAACCCTAGCCAAGAGATAGTCCAAGCTCATACTGAAAACTAGTTGCTCCTGCAGCTACACCTACAGCTCTCCTCCACATGTGCACACCAGACTGGGAACTGCAGTGCGCACCAAACTGGGAACTGCAATTCTGAGATGCTGTCAAATGAGAACCGGCGCCCTGTATTTATACTAGTTCTGCCAAATTTGTTGGGGACGACTTCTCCTTCTGGATATGTGTCTATTCAATATATTATTATTATCTCCGGTTGACTTCTTCTCTTGAAGGCTAATAACCTAATATAAGTTATCTTCTTGATCCGACAAGACTTCTAGGGTTATTAGCCAACTCATTAGGGTTTTCTCTTGCTTTCCAGAGTCTTCTATTCTCGTCAGGTTCACACATGGAGGTAAATACCTCCCGCAACTACCATAATATTAACAATTGTTCCAAAATTTGATAGAGTTTATCTCCTTAAAGGAGAAAATGGTTTAGAAGAGATTGTTATTTGCAAAGTTATTTATGAGTCCCATACATAAAATATGGAGTTGGCATGCTTGGATCCTTGTGGTAATGATCCAGCTCTTTACACTATCGGTACCAATGACAAGTGGAAACATAGTATGTATGATGTTTTCCTATATATTGTATGCAGATGAAGGTGGCAAGCATATGTTGCACCATCCTTCATTAATTGAAATAAAATTGTAGTTATGTTCAAGAGGGTTAGATGAATATCATCAAAAAACATTCCACTTCAGTCATCAGGTAAGGATTTTATATGGGATCACATTTAGATGTGACTCCCTTATTGATAGATGGTTGTTTTGTCAATATTGGTAGAAATAATTTCATTCAAAAGGATGGGATTTTGGTGTGCAATAAAAATCCATTTGATTTACCATAAGGTAGGCATGTGTTTCCATATTTATTATAAAACTTATCTAGTATGTCTGAAGATGAGTCAATGAAAACTCCATATCCTTTGGAAGTGATGGATTGTTTATAAAAGTTTCCATTTGTGGGACATTTTATTGGGTAAGAATATTTTAAATTCATGTAGATGTTATTGGTATAGGCCACCAAATTCCCAAGAGTGGTAATTTGCATCAAAATGAGGTGTTTTACACAAAACAAGGTTTATTACCACCAACTAAAATCATCAATGGTGAGTATACATGCGTATCTCTTAATAGATATTTTTCAGTTCATATCAATTTTTTTTATTCTATAGTATGAAATGTTATGTTTATTTTTCTTGTAGGCATTGTTGATGTTTTATTTACTATGAGCTCTATCAAAAGGCAGGGCATGAGCATTTGAAAGTGAGAATCCTTTTTTTTGTTGTTTTATTGCTATGGATGTTGATGAACACACCACTTTTCAACTTCTTGCAACAAAAGGTAATGATGAAGTTGTGATTGCTAGATTAGTTGCTTATACAAAATATTTAACACATGATGCATTACCATCATATTTTGGAGTATTGCAACCACATACATCCTCACAATATGCATCTTATCTCCTACAAATGTTTCAATCACATAAGGTC
>ML791534.1:179770-210299 GCA_009831015.1 Picea engelmannii
GTAAGGATTTTATATGGGATCACATTTAGATGTGACTCCCTTATTGATAGATGGTTGTTTTGTCAATATTGGTAGAAATAATTTCATTCAAAAGGATGGGATTTTGGTGTGCAATAAAAATCCATTTGATTTACCATAAGGTAGGCATGTGTTTCCATATTTATTATAAAACTTATCTAGTATGTCTGAAGATGAGTCAATGAAAACTCCATATCCTTTGGAAGTGATGGATTGTTTATAAAAGTTTCCATTTGTGGGACATTTTATTGGGTAAGAATATTTTAAATTCATGTAGATGTTATTGGTATAGGCCACCAAATTCCCAAGAGTGGTAATTTGCATCAAAATGAGGTGTTTTACACAAAACAAGGTTTATTACCACCAACTAAAATCATCAATGGTGAGTATACATGCGTATCTCTTAATAGATATTTTTCAGTTCATATCAATTTTTTTTATTCTATAGTATGAAATGTTATGTTTATTTTTCTTGTAGGCATTGTTGATGTTTTATTTACTATGAGCTCTATCAAAAGGCAGGGCATGAGCATTTGAAAGTGAGAATCCTTTTTTTTGTTGTTTTATTGCTATGGATGTTGATGAACACACCACTTTTCAACTTCTTGCAACAAAAGGTAATGATGAAGTTGTGATTGCTAGATTAGTTGCTTATACAAAATATTTAACACATGATGCATTACCATCATATTTTGGAGTATTGCAACCACATACATCCTCACAATATGCATCTTATCTCCTACAAATGTTTCAATCACATAAGGTCTCAGAACATGATACAAATTGAATATTATGTGGAAATTCCTTGTTCAAATGAAAGTTGCATGGTTGCTTCTGAACTTATTGCAATGCATTTTGTACCTCCCGAGATTATAAATAAGAAGAATTCACTAGAGTTCATCATAGAAGTCTATGAGGATTTTAAGGAGAATGTTTTCGATACATGGCCAACCTTTCCTGATAGATATCAACCAACCTTAGGCTAAAGTGATCATACTTAACCTCTTGGTAAATGTAGAGAGGGACCAAAATTTATATTTCACTATTTGTATAATAGCCTATAACCTTGTGTGCAAGTATGCTTTTCATAGGATTCACACAAATTGGATCCAATCCACCGCTATTATGGATTAGGTATGAGGACTGGTGCACCCTGTTACACCTCATATCCACTTCATTGCATCTTATATTTTTACCATGTGGGATCCATCATATGAGCATATTTCGTGCCTATAATTGATGATATTCGAGCTCAAAGTCCCATGATTTCTTGTGCCACCATGATTCTTTGTACTCATGTATCAACCAAAAGTGTGACCATCTTTGTACTCATGTATTGTATTGGACCATGCTTAGATGATCTATGTAAAAACATTCTATTGTCTAGCTGGTATCTCTAGACCCTTGATGGTTAGTCATGGTCCATCCTCTTAGTCCCCATTTCAAGATAGTCCTTGCTCTTATAGCTTAAATGGCTACCCCTCAGTGGCAATGTTGGTCATTTATGGCCTAGGTAGGTATGTGAGTGTCTTGGGATGGGTCTACTAGGACAAGTGAATTAGATTACCTCTAGAACATTTTATGTCGATGTAAAAGGGTTGCTCATGTTGTAAAAGTTGTCATACCTATTGGAGCACACTTATCTTATTCCTAGGCATGGATCCCCTTTTATGTATTTGTCACACTTTGGCCATGGAATCTTTGAGATAATTCTATAGTTTCTCATATAGATTCATGTTTCCCAATGTAGTTTCATAGATCTCAAGGAAATACATATATCCCAAGGCATTGGTCACAATATTTGAGGAACTTTGGCGATATTTTCATATGCATGGGTATCCTATAGGGATACGATATTTCTCAGTGCCTTTTGGACTATACTTTGGGAGAATATGGACACTAAGTTGAAGAGATATACAACATTCCATCCACATGCAGATGGGAAAACAAAAGTAGTCAACATGAATTTGGTACATCTTTTGAAGGGTTACAATCAGAAGCATCCAAAGACCTGGGATGAAACTTTTATCTACATTAAACACTCTTATAACATAGCAATCCATACTTCTACTGGTAATTCCCTTTCGAAAATTTCTTTAGGTATTTTCCACCTTTTCCCTTGGATGTTATCTATGGACAACAAGGATGGGTGAGGGAAGACATCACGGGAGAAGCGCTAAAAGTAGAGAAGTTTGTTGAAAATATAAGGCAGATCCATTTGAAAGTATAGGAGACATTGAACAAGTCATGGGAAAGGTACAAGGCCCATCATGATCAACACAAAACTAAGAAATAATTCAAAGTGGGAGACAGAGTTTGATTACAGTTGAACAAGGAAAGACTATAGGGTCTTGGTGAGAAGATCAAGGCTCTGCAATATGGCTCTTTTGAGGTATTGGAGAAGGTGGGTGATAATGCCTATAGACTCACTATACCCCCATATATGAGCATTTACTCAGTAGTGAATGTGGATAATTTGAAACTCTATGAACCTTCCATGTTGGATCAGGAAATTGAGGAGTGGGTACTACCTACCATAGAGGATTTAGCACCAAAATCTCAAGCAAAGTTGGATGAAGATACAGTTTTGTAAAAGAAGTCCAAAACTACTAGATTCAGGCAACATGACCTTTGGAACATTGTGTTGAAATGACAATTTCTAGGCAAGGAAAAACGGTACTCTAAGGAGAAGGTAGAGGAAAAATGTCCTCACCTCATCTAGTAAAATATTTTGGGGACAAAAATCCTCCCTAAATAGAGAGGTTTGATCTAGATTGGATCATTATATAATTTTTCATCTATATTGGTACTTTATAGGTGAAAAATTTGGAGGAATTGGCTTGTTGGGCTCATTCTAATAGCAGGTCCAAGTTTGGAGATTTGGGGTCTGGCACCTTCCAAATCCACTTTGAGACATGAAATGGATTTTTGGGGGGAAAAAAATTTGCAAGCATAGATTTAAACCCTTGACGATGTTTTACACACTGAGACCTTTCCAACTATGTGAAAATCACCTCAATTAGATCTCGTATGCAGAAGTTATGCCTCCCACAAATTGACATACCTTGTTGACCACCATGGTACCGACTAGATGCCACATCAACCCCCATTACCACACATGTAGGGATAGCCACGTGTGGAATTTCAATAAGTTTATAGAAGGTCTAAAATCTAACACTAATTGAGGGTTGAGACATGCAAAAACCCTAACCCTAGACAACTATCATGTTATGCTAAATACTAGACCACTAGGAGGAAAAAGGGTTCCATTCTTTAGCATTGTAGTTGTTTTATAGTCGAGAAAAACATTTAGGAGTGGGATTTTCATAATAGAGGAGGTAGGAGACTCTATAGCATCCACTCAAGACACAATGTTAAAGGTAACTCCATAGTGATTGCCCCTTTCTTTGTACTTGCATTTTATAATTGAAGAAAAGAGAGCAGAGCATAGGCCTCCCCTTCTAGTTGGGTTTTCTCTCGTATTGAGTTTCCAAAGATACATCTTGTGTTCATTTCTATGGATGGTGTGTTCATTTTCTTGTTCTTTTATTTTCGTAATTCAGTTATTTTCATAATTTCAGCAATAAGCTAGTGATAATTGTTGATGATTACAGCTGCGTGAGACATTCTCCAAGACACAGACTGATTGATTTGACCTAAGAGAGAGTCCCTGAGATGGGTGTGGTTCCTATCTGAGACAGAACTGGAACATAGTGATGACCTCCTCCTTACAGAGAGTTGAGAAGAACTCCAGATGATTCTCCTATGTAACGCAGTGAGAAAGGAGATTTGTTGAGTTGGACATGCATGTGGTTGAGCACAAGGTAAACGTGTGAATTCCCATGAGTTGGGTGCATCGTTATGAGACAAAGATGAAGATGATGTATTAGCCTCCTCTGAGCAGAGAGTTGAGATGATGAACTCTAGATGATTCTTCTGTGTAACGCAGTGATAAAGAAGATATATTGAGTTGGACGTGCATGTGGCTGAGCACAAGGTGAACATGTGAATTCCCATGAGTTGGGTGCATCATTATCATACAGAGATGAAGACGATGCATTAGCCTCCTCTGATAAGATATTTGAGATGATGAAATGCAGATTACTCTCCTTTGTAATGCAGTGGGAAGGAAGATATGTTGAGTGGACATGCCTGTGGATGAGCACAGGTGAACGTGATCCTAATGGTGGAGCACTAGTGAGTGTGGATATCTTGTGAGATGCAGTGAGATAGAGATATGGACATCCCTATGGATTTTCCCCTAGTGTTTGAGCACTAGTGGGTGTATGAGATCCCTTGTTATATTTTTCAAGAGTCAGACTTACCTGTAAGCCTAATTGTAATGTAAAGGATACGGCTCAGCTCCACCTTAATGTATAAGACAATTAATCTGGTAATTATTAATTATATTGTGAGTAAGTGAGGTTGGCCATGTTGTGCCAATAGACACTTATGTTGACAGGTTCAGTCTAATATAAGTAAAGGTAAATTCCCCATTGAGGAATCATATCTTAAGTGTGAGTTTGGAAATTTCAGCACGTACATCTACTTGGGAAAAGTGTGCACCATTCTTGGGCGCTAGTCTTCTAGGGTTTGTAAGCACCCTTTTGTGTGCTAGGTTTTCTTGGTGGTGGAGGTATTTCTCTTGAAGAATATAGCAAAGGATTGGCTTGGTTTTCTTCCCTTGTTGAGAAGGGTTTCCCAAGATACTTCTTGTGTACTTGTGCATGGTGTTTCTTCTTGTGATCTTGGTTGTTGCAACAAATTGTCTATGGTTTAAGTAAAATGATAAAATGGAATGAACTTCATGCCTGATCCTATCTTATTGAAAAATCAACATGGTTTCAAAGCATAGGTCTTGAAGAACCCATTGCACAAGCAAATTTCATTCATACTCTCTCTCTCTCTTCTGCAAAATTGTACGACCCTCCTAGGGTTTCCATAAATTTTGTACGGGCTACCTCTTTGAGGAGTTTCATCACTTGTCACTTGGACATTGGGGATAAAAGTACATAGGAGTGTACAGCCTTCTTCAGCGCACCTCTATCAAGCTTCAGATTTTATTTCCGAGCATTTTGGATTTTTGTCCCTAGGGTTTCTAGGGTTTCGCTAATTTCTGCAGAAATTTCAGAATTAAGGTTTTTGCAACTCATTGAAGCTCTTCAGCTCACCAGTGTTCTCCTATCTTTCAAAGGCTTATTGTTGACAGTCATAAGTCCAACAAAACCTAAAAGTGCTAGCCTATCCTAACCGTTAGGTTTTCTAGCCCAATTGACAAGGGATTGTGAAGAATCTAAAATTATGATGAACATGAACTATGATGGAAGATAAGCTTCATGGATCAAGAAACTTCAAGTTCTTGGAAGACAAGACTTCAAAGGAAGGCTTATTGTGGGTGATACAAAAAGATGACATTGTGACTACCTTCTTCATGAAGATGTCAGAGGACAGAGATCAGCCATGTGCCATTGGAGAAATCATATCATCACCCTCAGGTATGCACTTGTATATATATTACTTGTATCATTTTCATAAGGGTAATTGCAGGAGGAAGGAACCTTTGTTGAAGTCAGGGATCCAGAGGGATCTCAGTGCATTCATAGGAACAACACACTGGAAGTGAAGACTCCAAGTTTGATTGTTTTAATTGTCATTCCTCTAACCTATAATTCTAAAATTTTGTGACTAGTAAGTGTTGTAGTTGTGACAACAATCCTTAAATTGTTTTGATTCTAGAGATGTACTCATTATTCTCATTTAGGAGATATTATTGTTTTGTTTCCTTTTTTTCTCTTGTTCCAGATAGGTTAACAACAAAGGAAGATGTTTATCCTTCAAAGGGAGTCACTTGACTTCAGAGGGAGTCACTTGACTCAGAGGGAGCCAAAACTATTTGAGAAGGAGGAAGAATAGAACCATCATTGAGGCAACTAATGAAATAATGCATGATCAAGATCCTTCTATGATTCTATGGGAAAAAGCATGCATGATACAATATATGTTCAGAACAAGAGTCTTCGCCATATTTTGAAGAAACATAATTTCCGAAGAAGCCTTCACCGAAGTGAAGCCAAAGATTGAAAACTTCGGGATATTTGGGTGCCCAATGTATTTCCATGTACCCAAAGAGAAGAGGTCCAAGCTACACCCTTTAGGGAGAAAGGATACATCTATGAGATAACAAGTGAATCTTCAAAAGCATATCAGATCTACATCCCTGGTCAGAGACAAATTGAGACAAGAAGAGATGTTTCCTTTGAAGAAGAGATAGCCTATCAAAGATCCAGAGAATCTCATATGGACATTGACATTGAGACAATACCTTCTCCCCCTTCAGTAGTTCAGAGGGAGATAGACATTATTACAGCCGATCTAGTTGCTCCAGTTGATATGCCCAGAGATATTGCAATAGGGCATAAAAGGCTTGCCTAGGCTCGAAAAACTCTATAGGAGGCAGAGGAACATACAAACCCCTCAAGGAACATCCCGAAAAAGCAAAAGAGATTTTCAAGATATCCTTCACTCATGAGCCACTTCATTGATTCTGAGCCTCCTTGTCTTGGAGAAGCAACGGGAGAACAGGTATGGAAAGATGCCATAACAGAAGAATACCATTATATCTTGAAGAATGATGTATGAGATATTGTTCAGAGACCAGAAGGGAAATCTGTGGTGATTTCCAAGTGGATCTATAAGATCAAGCATGCAACCTATGGAAGTGTCGAGAAATACAAATCAATATCTATAGCCAGAGGATTCTCACAAACATAGGGAGTTGTCTATGATGAGACACTTGATCCAGTAAGCCCGATACACTTCCATCCATACTACCATCCATGAGCTGGAAACTATATCAAATGGATGGATTCTTGATGATTTTGGGTTTCAACAAGAGTGTTGTTGATCCAAACATATATTATTACAATTTTGGTGGCGAGAGCATGATTTTGGTGACTTATTCAGAAAGCCTTGTTGTTGGATACAAGTAAGCTTTGACTTATGATGAAATATATGAGTATGATGCACTACTTCTTGGGACAAGCACTATGACAGAGGACCGATGAGATTTTCGTAAGTCAAGGAAATATACAGTGGGAATATTAAAGAAGTTCAATCTGACAGAATGCAAATCCATGATGATGGATTTGAAGAAAATGAATGATGATGATTCAAACATGATTGATCCACAGCTAATTGCATCACTGATGTATCTGGTTAACAGCAGACCTGATTCATGCTATGCAAGTGAATGTACTCAGTCAATCCATGATTCAACCGAGACAGGCTCATTGGACAGTAGCGAAACATGTATTGAGATATATGTGAGGCACAATTAGATATGGCCTGAGATATGCCTCCAGTGAAGACTTGAGTTTGAATGGATATGAGAATGGACAGAAAGTACAGTGGACCGGAGAAGCACATATGGTTGTTGTTTTACCGTGAAGTCCTGGTGCAACAGGAAACAAAGCTATGTGGCCTTGAGTACCACATAAGCAGAGTATATATCATTGAGTGTGCGAAGCAGTGTGGATTCATAAGATTTTGACAGATTTACTTGATCATGAGATGGATTCTATGATTATAACCAAAGTTGTGTGAAGCTCTTTGAGAACCTTGTGTTTCATGATAGATCGAAACACGTTGAGATAAATATCATTTTCAAAGACATGATGCAGAGGAAAGTAGTACACGTACAATACCTTCCTACAAATGATCAGATTGCAGACATATTCACCAAAATGACTTGGTGAAGAATACCTCTCTAGTTGAGAGAGAGTGTTGATGACTACAGCCAAGACAAAGTTTGAAGTACTTCCATATGAGATTTGGCTTGATGAAGAATGTCTCCCTAGCTGAGAGGGAGTGTTGATGATTACAGTTGTGTGAGACATTCTCCAAGACACGGACTGATTGAGTCGACCTGAGAGAGAGCCCCTGAGATGGGTGTGTGGTTCCTATCTGAGATAGAACTGGAACGTAGTGATGACCTCCTCCTTATAGAGAGTTGAAAAGAACTCCAGATGATTCTCATGTGTAACGCTATGAGAAAGGAGATATGTTGAGTTGGACGTGCATGTGGTTGAGCACAAGGTGAATGTGTGAATTCCCATGAGTTGGGTGCATCGTTATGATACAGAGATGAAGATGATGGATTATCCTCCTCTGAGCAGAGAGTTGAGATGATGAACTCCAGATGATTCTCCTATGTAACGCAGTGAGAAAGAAGATTTGTTGAGTTGGGCATGCATGTGGTTGAGCATAAGGTGAACGTATGAATTCCCATGAGGTGGGTGCATCGTTATGAGACAGAGATGAAGATGATGTATTATCCTCCTCTGAGTAGAGAGTTGATGTGATGAACTCCATATGACTCTCATGTGTAATGCAGTGGGAAAGAAGATTTGTTGAGTGGGCATGTCTGTGGATGAGCATAGGTGAACGTGATCCTAATGGTGGAGCACTAGTGAGTGTGGATCTCCTGTGAGACGCGGTGAGATAGAGATATGGACATCCCTATGGATGTGCCCCTAGTGGTTGAGCACTAGTGGGTTATGATATCCCTTTCTATATTGTTCAAGAGTCAGACTTACCTGTAACCCTAATTGTAATATAAAGGGTACAGGTCAGCCCCACCTTAATGTAAAATATAATTAATCTGGAAATTATTAATTATATTGTGATTAAGTGAGGTCGACCCTGTTGTGCCAATAGACACTTATGTTGACAGGTTCAGTCTAATATAAGTAAAGTTAAATTTCCCATTGAGGAATCATATCTTAAGTGTGAGTTTGGAAATTTCAGCAAGTACATCTACTTGGGAAAAGTGCACACCTCTCTTGGGAACTAGTCTTGTAGGGTTTGTAATCACCCTTTTGTGTGCTAGGTTTTCTTGGTGGTGGAGTCATTTCTCTTGAAGAATATAGCAAAGGATTGGCTGGGTTTTCTTCTCTTGTTGAGAAGGGTTTCCCAAGATACTTCTTGTGTACATGTGAATGTTGTTTCTTCTTGTGATATTAGTTGCTGCAACAAATTGTCTATGGTTTAAGTAAAATGCTAAAATGGAATGAACTTCATGCTTAAGCCTAGCTTATTGAAAAATCAACAATAATAAATCTAAGATTTAAGGAAATAAACCTAAATTCATAAAAGATTTCAGCATAATACAAGATATGTTGTGACGAAATGTTCTATGGAATATCCACAACAATTTATAGATCACAAACATCCATTATTTGTTTAATGTGTGAATGTTGATAAGATATACACATTAAATGCATTCACTACTCCTCTTTTGTTAATTCAATGGTAATCTCATCAGTAAACAACAAATAAGGATTTTAGTTATTGCTCTAATAATTCCTAGCATCTACATCAAATGTTTTCCATTAGTATTTGAGGTCGAGCACTTAGCTTGAATGTGCAACAATTGGTATTTTTGGGACAATGCCCTATACTCCCAGTGATTCCCTTGGCTCATTGAGACGGTGTTGTACCCACACACAGTAACCCATTTTTACACAAAACCAACCATTGATTTGTTTTTATATTGGTTGAAAGCATACACACTGAGTTTTCCATCAAGCATTCAGATGTTGAACCCACTCACATGGCATTTTCATCAATTCGTTAATTTGTGCTATTGCATTGGTATCCTAGCAATCTATGAGATGAAAATGAGCTTGTTGAATACACAGTGTTGGTTTTTATTGTTGGTTGAGCATCACCACCCAACAATTTCCTAAATCCATTGTACTGTTGTTTTAAACCTCATTCAACTCTATTATCTACCTATTCCATTGTCTACTGTTACTATGTTGGAATTTTAAAAAGTGGTATGTTTATCCTAGAATTGGAATGCATAGAGGAAACATTACTATAAAGGTTGGTTATAGCAATTCATGCACAAGGAGGTAGCTAATGTACAATTTTTGCTATCAATGAATTAAAATATTTTAAACAGTGTATTTGGTCTAATAGTGATTGCAAAAGACAATGTGTTTTTATTTTGAATTTAGAATTAGTGTTGGTGAGACTTGTAGGCTAGAAGTCCCACACTTATAGATTACAAGTTCTACTGGTTGCAGCATGAGTAGTGAGGTGCTCTACAACCCAGTATGGAGGAGATGTTGTCACGTTGTAGATAAGGTTAAATTAAAAAAAAAATAAGTCGGCTCAATTAAAAAAATTAACAATAATAAAAATAAAGGGGGCTCAATTAAAATAAAACAATTACATGAACCATTACATACTACACATATATATACTACTTACTTACATATGACGACATCTAAAATATTAATTCCTTCGTATTAAATGATAATTAAAAAAATTGCACCTTAAGAAATATGATCCCTCTCTGTGCTTGATAGAACCAAAGTTAAGATGGATCTAAGCTAGTATTTTTATTTTCTTTATTTAGATGTGGGTTGGAAGGGGACTTTCATGGATGTGTAAGAGACAGATATTTATCAACTAAAAATGTATCTTTTATTGGTGCACCTACTTCAAAGGTGATAAAGCACAATTTGTGCAACTTGTTCTTCCACCAGAACGTGCAAATGGTGTGGAATATCCTTCAATATAGGTGTCATTCATGTAAGCTCAAAAATCATACACTTCAACAACGCATAAATGCAAAAAGACAATCTTAAGTGATATTTCCTTCTATATTAGATTATAGAACGATTCTAAGCATAAATAGAACATGTGATCTCAAACTAGTTGAAATGGCATCTGGGGTAAAGCAAATTTTGAGGGTTGATCAACCAAAATAAATTGTGTATTAATTCCCTAGGAGCTTATGACTTGATCGTTGGAATGGATTGGCTTCAATCCCATGGAGCTTTGTTTGACTATCATGAGAATAAAGTGCATTGTCTTAATATCTAGGAGAACCGGTTGTGATCAAGGGAATTAAATTTAGAGGGTTTCCCTATGTTTCATTTCAACAATAAGGGTGAAGAAATTTCTATGAAAATGTTGTAATTTTAATGTTGTGATGCCATTTTTAAAGATAATAATCCCTCATGTATCCCTCCAAGAAGGGAAATTGATTTTAGTGTCACTTTGAAACCTAGAGCATGACCTTTATCTAAGATTCTTTATTAGATGGTCACTTGAGGGCACAATGAACTGAGCATTCAACTTAAAAATATTTTGGATCCAGTGGTCTACCTATGGAAGAAAGATGGTACCCTTAAACTATATATTGGTTATCGTGATTTAAATAAAACTACCATAAAAAATAGGACATATCCAATTCCCTCGAATTGATGACTTGTTTAATTAGTTTCTTTTGTATTTACCAAAATGATTTGCTATCAAGGTACCACCAGCTAAAGATAAAAGAAGAAATATTCTCAAGATTGCTTTCAAAACAAGATTTGGTAATTATGAGTTCATTGTGATACCATTTGGGTTGAAATATACTCTAGTAGAAATCATGAACCTAATAAATAGTGTGTTTTGAAAGTACTTGGAACAAGTATTTTTATATTATAATTTATTTATGGAATGAGAGGTAGCATGAAGCAAGGAAAAATTTAAGTGTAGAATTCTTAGCAAAATCTTAAGATTCCAACTATAAAATGTTTGGGGATATTTTTGTAAAAACATTCAAATTTCTAAAGATTTTATATAGTTTATTAAAAAATTGATGATTTTTTAATTAAAATAATTTATACTATAGAATTTTGAGCAAATCATTTGTTGAAAAAATTGGAAATTAGCAAATCTTTTTTGGAAGGAAAAAGTAGAAAATTCACCCAATGGTGAAATTTAACCCTTGAAATTTGACACTGCATGAAGAAAACCTAAGACTTGTATTTTAATTCCTTATAGAGAGATCAAGTTATATGGAAAGTTGTCCAAGTGTTCATTCTTCTAGAAAGAAATTCAATATCTTCCTGCCACCTCCACCATTATTACATTTTATCTAATATTTCCCGACACCCCCACCTCATATATATTATTACATTTTATTTAATATTTCCCCCCACCCTCATATATATTATTACATTTTATTTAATATTTCCCCCCACTCCCATATATGAGGCCAGGAAATATTAAAGAAAATGTAATAATATTATTACATTTTATCTAATATTTCTCCACCCCTACATTTTCTCTAAAATATGTAATTTTGTGGGGTTCATGAAAATCTTTTCCTGAATTTCTAATCCAATTAGATCTCTACAGCAGAAAGTAAAAAGTTTAAAGGGTCTAATTAGTGTGAAGCAGCATTCACATAATTAAATAAACATTTGACCAATTTTCCTATTCTTAAAGTGCTTGAAATTGAAAAAGATTGTTTTATTTGTACAGATATCTAAGGAAAGTTTGAGGTCATTTTTTTTTTTTAATCTAAGACAAAGTCGTAGCTTACACCACTAGTAAGCTAAATCATGAGATCAATTATGCCACCCATGGGTGTTTGTAGTAGTTGTGATGGCCTTGATATAGAATTATCTCATAGGACACATATCCGAGTTGAAAACGGATCATCAAAGTCTTCAATATATTTTTACTCGGAGAGACCTCAATGCTCGACAACAAAGTTGGAGTGAATTACTTAACAAGTATGATATTAGGATTTCCTACATTAAAGGTAAGGAGAATTGAATTGTTGATTCTTTGAGGAAGAGGCCAAGAATTCACTGACTAATCCCATTCAAGGTGGATTTGAGAGATTATATTGTAAACAACTTATTTGATGGCAATTGGTATTATGAAAGTGAGTATGGTTATAAATGATGGAATTTGGTGATATAAATCTGTACAAAATCATTATTCTTTATTGTTTAAAATTTATTTCTGAATGCAAAAATGGATTCAGCATGTTGAAAACCTCCTGGAGCACTCGGATTATATAGAAATAATCACTCAAATCTGTAAATCTAACAATTTCTCACCAGATTTCCGACAAATGTCCCCAGAAAAAAGTCATTTCATAAAACGCTTAGACTATAACTTTTAAAATTTATGGCAAAATGTATGTTCTAGAAGATGGGGTGTTCAAAAGTTGGTTTCGAAAGAAGCTCACCGATCACATTATTCTGCACATTCACTGATGAAAAGATGTATGTGAATTTGAAGAATGTACTATTTTAGGCTAGTATGATGATTTGTAAATGTGGTACTTATAGCCACCAACACAAATCTTCTGCAAAAATGGAATTTAGTCTCGGTTCTAAGAATTATGCGGAGATCTTGTCTTCAAAATGGAGTCCAAGGCTTTTGTTCCCTGTGCAATTCTAAATGCAAAAATGGAATTTAGTCTATGTTCTAAGAATTATGCGGAGATCTTGTCTTCGAAATGGATTCCAAGGCTTTTGTTCCCTGT
Organism: Picea engelmannii; assembly: GCA_009831015.1. Classification (NCBI taxonomy): domain Eukaryota; kingdom Viridiplantae; phylum Streptophyta; class Pinopsida; order Pinales; family Pinaceae; genus Picea; species Picea engelmannii. Next base: position 193,134 of record ML791534.1, read on the forward strand.
ACAATTCTAAATGCATAGAAGACATGGCACGTAGGCAAACCTCTATTCTGATTTGGCTTCCAATGCTTTGTTTGGTTACAACATTGTTAAGATGGATATCCAATCAAAAAAAATGGATGTTTGATGTACAAACCAGCATATGAATTATCTATTATCAGCTGAAATAAACAATGCAACTGGATTAAAATTCAGTTGACCTATTTGCAATTTTATTTACCCAACTGATATTAGTTCTATCAAGATGAACAAGGTTGAGAAACCGGAATAGTTCTGTGTGTGTTTAGTTATGTTTCTAGTGGCTTGGTTGATGGATTGTGGTGCACTCCCAAATGTCCAACACTTGGACAAAACCACCCAACTTATGGTGCCAGTTATTAATGATGTGGTGTCAAACATTCCCAACACTCATATGCTCATCAATCAAATGAATGAACAATGGTGTTTACAGTTCTATTTATTGATGAACATCACATTAAGCATTTGCATCCACAGTCATGCTTCTTCAATAGCTTCTGGAATAAAGACAAGGAAATGGGAATATGAACATGCACTTGTTTCCGAATTATAGTAGCCAAATACCAATGATGCTTACTATACAGCACTAGTACTCCAGCAATTATCAAAGGAATATTAATCTTTAGTTTTACTAAGGGAGGATCGTCCCATCACTTTCAATAGGAGAAACGTTTAATGGCCACTCGTTCCAATCGAACAATAGATAAAATGCATCACTCCAATAGTAACGATGTCAAACCAACAGCAAATATAATATATTACTCGAGCAGCAAACAAGAACCGAAACGCTTTCCTCTAATACATCGTTACCCAACAAAGAGATAGCATGATTCCCATAGCCATACTAAGAATACATGTGCGTAGCTACAAGGGTTACGTTGGCTGAAGGTTCAAGTATTGTATTGGATTGTATTGGAGAGCATAAAACAAATAAAACAAATGCTACGTTCTTTTCCCGAAATGACTCACACCCACAACTTGTCAAAGGATGGTAGTTTCTTATGCTACAAGGATCAACTGGAGTACAACGAATAAAAAAAACTCCAATCATTTTATTCACCTATTTGCAGCCAGCATAAGATGCCCAAGAAGCAAGTAAAACCCCATAGTAAGTGCATACAGCCTTATCAAATTGCCAACGGCTTGAGGAGGGAAAAAGATTTGCTAATTGCAAAATCTAAGAATAGAAATTTAGTTGGAAATTTGCAACAGCTATATCATTACAGTTATTGATCTCATCAACCCAATTAAATGGACAGACTAAATCTCTTAATTGTTGTAATTGCCCAAATGAAAGACAAGAACTAATCCTCAGCCAAAATTAAGATCAATGCAACCTGCGTATAGCATGTGGTTTATACGTTTCTTAACAGAGCAAGGGACTAGCAGCAAGTTTGCAATTGCCAAATTGGTTGTAGCTATTCAAAATACAATTCCAACAATTAATTGATATAACCAAATCAACAAGAAATGCAACATCCACAATGCAAAGTATTCGATCGCTTAGCAATTAGTGGATCCCCACCATAAGACTCATAGATTTTACCATGGAAACCCAAATGAGAAAATCAACTTCGAATGGTGATACTAAGTCTTTATTTTGACACTTGTAGGGTATAATGTAGGATCATGGCTCTCTAAGCCATTTGACAAGTTACGTAGCAAGGTCCTCTTCTACCTCCTCTCCTCTCTAACCCTAAAAGACCCTTTGTGAATCAATTTCCAAGAGGATATAGGCAGCATTGGGGTAAAGAGAAGGCCAAGAATCCTTGTCCTTTCATTTCTCATTCCCCGGTGTTCTCCTCTCTTATTTCATCTTTTTCTCATTCATTTTTCTTTTGTTTATTTTTTTAATGCTTGCATTTTCCTTTCTTTTTTTCTCAACCCTCAATTTTTGTCGCTTGCTTGTGTGTTCGAATCTATTTCAAATCACACCTCCCCGTTGAGAGGCTTTTGGTCCCCAAAAGCTTACAAGGAGACCAAATTTTGGATCAATGTGTCTCATGTCTACTCTAGCTCTGGGCTATAGCTCTAACTTTGACTATGGCTTTGGATCTTGACTCTGGTTTTTGGCTCTGCTTCTGGCCATGGCTTCAACTTTGGTTTCTAGCTCCAATTGTCTTGGCAGTACAAAAATTTTCTCATTGAACCTTTGCTATGAGCAATCTTTAGAGTTGGAACTCTTCAATCAAAACTCATTCCCATCTTCGGCGAGCAAATCTCTTTCATTCTCAAACTTGGAGATGATCTATCTTGGCAACAAATGAAAACCAATTTGAATTGTGGTTAGCCCTTATTCAACAATGAGATTCTAACAATGTTTATTACATAGTAAATCGACAAAGAAAAGAGTGGATTGCCTTCAATTGCTTTCCCACATCGAAAAACTATGGTGTTTTCACATACTTACATAGCACTCTATCCGTGCACTAATGTCAATTAAATAACCTTTGTCTGCAACAACACCTTATTCTACCCAAAACAAAAATATGCAAATCATACAATATGTACTTGACATCATCGCTAAGCTATGGTGGTGACTTTTACACAACATTCAAACAGATAAAATGAATGTTAAGCTAGTGAACCCACAATTGATATGAATGTTGTAGCTTGCCATTAGCATAATGTCTGATCTGTTTTCTTTGTTGACTATCACGGAGTTTCAAAAAAAACTGAGTGTCATTGATCTCCATATATCAATCTTCAGCATAGCTCTAAGAGGAGAAAAAAATTGGTGCAATATTGAAGATGGGTCTACCCTTGATGTTGGCATTAACCTGTTCTCCACCTCATTGGTGACATTAACCTCTTATGTTGTTGTAACTCTCCATATGATCTTTGTCCAAAGTCAAAGTTTCAAGGTTGTTTGCTAAAGCTTCTTTGCCTTCAACTCTTATTGGAGCCTATTGGTGGCAACAGTTTGGTGGCTAGTGCCCTGATCTACCAAAATTTGCAATTCGGATATTGAGCCAAACATGCAATGCTTTTGGGTGTGAACGCAATTGAAGTGTTTTTGAGTGTATACACACCAAGAAGCAGAACTATTTGGAGCATAAACAGTGGAATGATATGGTTTATGTTCAGTACAACCTTAGGTTGAGGCACAATGAGTTGCTACGAGTTGCTAAACAAAACCCCTGAATCAAGCAATAGCCTTGGATGACTTTGATACCTCATCAAAGTAAGTTGTGGAGAATCAGGGACTATCATTTGACAATGAAGACCTTTCTTGGATGGACTTGGACCCACTTCCACAACCAAAGGTACCAATATCTTTAGAGTTGGGGAATCAAGCGGGAATTCCACTGTAGGGTCTAGTCGTATTGAGGATGAGGATGAAAATTCTTATGATTAGTAGTATTTAGTATCGTACTATGCTATTTTTGGACTCTAAAGGCATTTAAAGCCTCTTTGTTGATGTATTTTTGTTCACATATGTAATGCACTCTGCTATTTTGGTTGCATGTACTCCTACTTGCTATATAAATGAGAAACTTTGTATATGTGTGTATAAATGGTTTGGATTCATATGGATGCACATGAATATATACGTTTTTTCAAAATTTGAATATTTTATGTATTTTTTGGTCGACCGATTCTTTTGTCTAGTTTTTTTTCCAGTTCCAATCTGGTTCACATTTTTGGGGTTGATCGTTTTTTTTCCGGTTCTGGTCCAGTTCACATTTTTGGGTCCACTGGTTCAGTCACCAATCTAGTTCTGATAACATAGCTATGAGGGTTCAATATTTGTTTAACCAGTTATGTGTGGAAAACTTGTTTCTTGGAGCATATGGAAGGGATCTCTTGCAGGTTTTGGAGTGGACTCAAACTGAGCTCAAATGGGGTGCTAGATAATTTCCCTTTTAATTTTGTTTTCAAGTCTGAAACAACATGCTAAAAACGTCTTAGCTTAGTTATAGCATAGTTTCCTTGATTTAAGCAGAAATTTCTCTTTGATTTGTAGATTGTGGAGCTCTTTGTGAGTCTGTCCCTCTTTTTCTTGCATTTGGTCCATTTATTCAGGCTTTGAAAACTTACCCTTGGATTCCTTGAAAGACTCTTTGGCTACTCATATTGGACCCCATAGCCCTAGGTTGTTTTAGGCATTGATCTATTTCATTTCCAACTACAAATTTTCTTAAATCTCTTTTAAACTTTGTTCTAACAATCTGATATAGGGTTTGTAGTTTGGAATTTTCTGATTATTAGCTTGTTTTCAGGGCCATTCAAATGTCATACCCCATCACTCATCTTTAGTTGGATGGATGATTCAAAGAAAAACGTTGCTCTTACCTTTGCATCTCTTTCAAATTGATTTGCTTCTTGTCTCCTCCTTCAAATACTTTCTTTTAATCTTATTTCATGGATTTGGTGGAATATCAAATTTCAAATCCGAGTGCATCTAACTGAATTTTTTTTGCAAATCTGAACCATAATATCTAAACTTTATTTCAAACCTAAGAGTGATTCATTTAAGGGTTTTTATTTGAACTATGTCTAGAAAGCATAAATTTGATTTCACACGGGTCTGAAATTTTCACACGAGTTTTATTTTAGGGTCACTGATAAGTAAAGGAGCAAACCATTATCTCATTGAACCATATATTTAAGTTAGTTTGCTTGTTGATTTCCTCCCTTTCGTTGTTATTTTGATTTCTGTGCAAAGAAGAAATATATAGTTCAGGATTTAGGAGTACCTAACATAAATCTTGAACATATCTGAACCAAGTACAGAAAACTTTCAGTTGATGATCCACTTTACATTGTGCGGATCTAACGGGTTTCCTGTGGTTTACTATCTTACGCTTTGTTCCCAAACACACTTTTTCCTATCTAAATGCTTATTTCAAACCTGAAATTTCATCTCACAAAACTGATGTGTTGTAAATAGCTTCCAGTAAATCTACCTAACATTCAAAGTTACTAGCATTTCATTTTCTGACAGGTTTTGAGCTCTCTATACTCTTTAATAACCATACTTTGCACAGGAAATTTTCAGATCTGTTTTCATCACAGCAGATTTATATTTTCATTGCATTGGTTAACCTCGTGCATTTAAAATTGAAACTCGCATTTCAACAACTCACAGTTTGCACATTTTCTGGTTATGGTATCTGTTTTTTTTCAGTACACTAACTTAGCAAACATTCACATGGTTAACTTGTCACAATAACAAACTCACACATCTTGCTTATGGTTGGTTTACAAGTAACTCCGTCTGATATAATTATCATAGTTCATTGGCATGCTTTCATTTGACAATTTTTTGTTAGTCAGTTTCTATGACAATGCACAATTAACTCCACATCTCAACACTTTATATAATGAATGGTTAATCAGATGCATGGATTGGAATGGTTATTTCTGAAGTTATAACCTTAAAATTTCTACTTTATTGGACAAACAATGAACAGTTTTGGTTTATAATCTCACATAGCTGCAAGTTTTCTTCACTTTAATGAGCTCCAAACTAAGACAATTTTTACACTTTACAGCGCACATTTCACTTTAAGTACCAAATATTTTTTATGGTTAATATCGCAATTCTTGAGAATGTTATTATGTGATGTAATGATTGAGTGGATGGAATAAATGTTCATTGACTTTAAGCATTTTCATTTCATGGATGTTGATTTAATATTTTTCGTGGCAATTTAATTTCTTACATGGTTCAGGTATTCACTTTCAGTTCAAGATCTTATCCTTTCACGCTACTGCTCATTTCAATTATTTCACTTGAATGCACATTATTTGCTCCAATGGATTTATGAATTTGCAAGCATACTTAATTTGGATCAGCACTTGCACACTTAAGCAATTTGTAGCACTAATTGAATTAATTGAATCCAAAACCTCCAATTGCAACATTTGTCCAAAACCCATTAGTAGCATGAAACGATAGTTGGGAAAGCGCATCTAACATGTGTCCACCAATAACAAGGGTACTTGTACCTGAGGTGAATGTTGCATGTAGGTTACTGCAACTGTCGCTCGAACCTTCGCTAGCCAGTGTTAGGACCTCATCAACCACACTGGTTCTCAAAAGGCACCTTTTTCTGTGCTTTGTTTTTAGAGATAAATTAGATTTGATTATTTCATAGGGAAGCCTCCCTAGGCTGAGAACCTCTTAGTCTGAAAAGAGAAAGGTTAGACCACTTAGGTGACAATAGTGGCTAGTCTAAATTGCCTTTAGGCTTTAACAATTGCCGTAGACTTTTTAACTAAGTGAGAGTTTAAGTAGCAACAGGGCCCAGTTTTGTTATCATTTTGCAGTGGTTTTGAATTCTGATGCCGTTAATAACCAGATTCCTCTCAGCCAGAGGACACATCCACTACTTGCTGCATCTAAACTACATTTTCATTCATTCTACAGAGCTGTTGAACTGGTCACACAAATATTTAGTCATTATAACTTCAAAATGCAAGGATAAGAGTATTCAACATGGTCAGATTGGATGCTCTGTTTAAATTCCTTCTTGGTATTGGCATCTGCTTCATACTACTGGTTCATATGTGTTTACTGTAACATTTACTGTGGTTGTCGCGTGACAGTAATATCCTTGGCCTAATCAAACAGTAAACACTTGGGCCACATAATGAATTTTGAGTTCTTCTTGAGGTTGAATCAAATCCATCTTATTACAAGATAACCAGTCTTTAGTGTGGATGGTTTAACAACATATCCAAAGTATTGACATAGTTAAGGATGTTGTCTAGATGAGTTCTGTTAGGATCAACACCTCAGCGAAAACATTAATCTAGATTCTGTTAAGGTTTAAGCTATTATTAGAGTTCTTTGCATTTCACTAGCTAACAATAGCATAAGATAAGATCACTGAGAAATACACAATCACAAGAGACACATCATTTATCCTGGGAAACCCTCATGGGGGAGAAAACCCAGCAAAATTTTCTTATTATAGATAGCCAATACAATGCCAAGAGATAACTCAAACAAATACAGAAAGTCCTCTCCCAAGAATGCGCCTCTCTCTCTCTCTCTCTCTCTCTCTCTCTCTCCAACTGCAGCTCCGAAACTTGCTTCTCAATGAACAAGTGAGTGTGTGTCTAAATGAGGTGCTAGCCTCCTTATTTATACAACTCTGGCACGTGTGGACGGAGGTGTCTCTTCACTAGCAGGGCCGACTTCTTCTTTTGGGTGGTTATAACCCTCTTTAATATATTATGGAGCCGACTTCTTATTATGCCTATTACAATTATGTTTTGACCAATCCGCAAAAGGGGATTTGGTCTTTTACAATAGCCGACATGATCAATCCGCAATAGGGAATTGATCTAATGAATAATACAACAATAATAATTAGAATACACTTTGCAGTTACATTATTTCAACACTCCTCGTTAACAAGAAGGGTATTCTACAATAGCATTAGGCGAGAGAGAGGACAGCATCATCAACAGCATCAGGTGGGTGATAGGACAGCATCTTCAATATCATCTTGGAACACTGACTGGTGTATCTATAAATCATCGGAAGTTTTTCTCATCGGCAGCATCATCATTCTCAATGGAATGAAATCATCATCTACATCAATATGGATTAGTATAAAACTAATACATCATCACAGCACGAGGCTGGTCACATCATCACAGCACGAGGCTGGCTCATCATCACAACACGACGTTGGCACACTACACAGCAATTAAGCTGGAATCACAATACTAGATTGGCTTTACGTCACAGCAATTAAGCTGGAAGCACAGTACTAGGCTAGCATATCTCAACACAGCAATTAAGCTGGAAGCACAGTACTAGACTAGCTTTACGTCACAGCAATTAAGCTAGAAGCACAGTACTAGGCTAACATATCTCAACACAGCAATTAAGTTGGAAGCACAGTACTAGACTAGCTTTACGTCACAGCAATTAAGCTGGAAGCACAGTACTAGGCTGGCATATCTCAACACATCAATTAAGCTGGAAGCACAGTACTAGACTGGCTTTACGTCACAGCAATTAAGTTGGAAACACAGTATTACACTGGCATATCTCAACATAGCACTACTCCCCCTTTCAAGGGAGGTCCTTTCGGACTATACCAAGCTTATCTCGAAAGAGCTCAAACTTTACATGAGATAGAGGCTTGATCAACACATCGGCAACCTGTTCATCCGTGCTAACATGTTGGAGCTTTATGGCTCCTCTCTGCACCATGTCACGGATGTAATGATATCAGATCTCTATGTGCTTCAACTTGTTATGAAATACAGGATTCTTTGTCATCTTTATGTAGCTCTGGTTTTCACATAGGATCGTGGTTGTTTCCATCTATAGGTCGAATAGACCGGTCAACAACTTTCGAATCCATATAGCTTCGCAATTGGCAGAACACACAGCAATGTATTCTGCTTCCGCTGTACTGAGAGCAATGTTGGATTGCTTCCTACTCTGCCATAAGATCATGGTTGATCCCAAACTGAAACAGCATCCTGAAATGTTCTTCATGTCAGAGACACTTCCAACCCAATCTGAATCAGTGTACCCACTCAGTGTGAAATCATGATCTCCATCATAGCTAAGACCACAATCTAATGTACCCTTTGTTGGTTTTCCATATATATAAGATATGATAGATATTCGATGTATTATTACAATAATGAGTGTTCCATATATAGGGAACATAAGGTGACCATCCATGAAAGGATGCGTCCCTTGAATAATCAATAACCATTTATTATTATCATTTACTTATTATATATGATATTTAATAATCAATAATAATCATATTATTAATTATTATCTTTAGAAAATGTCTTCTTGATGTTGTCTAAACATCAACACTCCCTCTCAACGAAGGAGATATTCTGCAACATGCCACTCTTGTCTTTGAAGTATACAAACTTCATCCTAGACTCATGACACTTGTCTGTCAGTCTTGGGAGACATCTCTCTCCCACCTGAACCAAGGAGAAACTCCTTTTGCGGCTCTCCCTCTGAGCCAATTAATTCAGGCTCACTCTGGGTCTGCATGTAATAACATATAGCATCTTGAGTCTTTATCTTTCCTTGTCAAATCGCCATGACTCTGACAAAGACTATACCAAGATCTTTCAACACAGGCACACACCTATGAGTGAATGTTGGCTTGATGCTAACTGACATGTGGAAAGCACCTCAAGTCCATATTATTCCTTGTCATGATCAAGGAAGGACTACGTATGGGCCCATTTACCATAAGTGCACCTTTATGATAAATGTATTCTATCTCCCTTGGTCTGCAGCCCAATCTAGGAGAAGTCTCGCCTGATGCTGAAACATTAACACTCCCTCTTAGCTAGGGAGGTATCTTTCCATAGTAGTACACAACTACTCTATCCAGAGACTCGCAGTCTCCGCGAGTGGTACACAACCACCATAGTAGAAAAAGATTTCACACATGGCACTCCCATGTGGACTTCTAGAGGCTACACCCTCTAGAAACACTAGGGTCCTCATGGGACATGTCCTCATGTACTCTCCACAAGGGACGTTGGGTTATAAGCCCAACCGCACTTATCCCTTCTCAAATAAGTGCCCCACTTATCTCTTCTCGGATAAGTGTCTTCACAGATCAACTCAACTCAATTCATAGAGGAGTACGATCTGGAGAAATTTTGTCACACATGGCACTCCATGTGGACTTCTAGAGGCTACACCCTCTAGAAACACTAGGGTCAACTCCCATAGTGTATGACGTCAAGGGTCAACTCCCTTGACATGTCCTCATGTGCTCTCCACATGGGACGTTGGGTTATAAGCCCAACCACACTTATCCCTTCTCGGATAAGTGTCATCACAGATCAAATCAACTCAGTCACAGAGGAGTACGATCTGGAGAATGTCTCGGGAAGTTGCAAACATCAATACTCCCTCTCAGCGAGGGAGGCATTCTCTGCCACGCCAAGTCTGTCACGAAAGTACTTGAATTTCGTCTTGGTTTGGTAAAAACATCAGCAACCTGCTCATCTGTAGGAAGGTACTGCACCAATGCTTCCTTCCTCTACACCATGTCTTGGATGAAATGGTACTTGATCTCAATGTGGTTTGATTTGTCATGAAACACTGGATTATCAGAGATCATCACACAACTTTGGTTACCATAATGAATAATGGTGGAATCCAGCACATGTTCGAATAAATCTGCAAGGAGCTTGTGAAGCCACACTGCTTCACGGACTGTCATACTTAATGCAATGTACTCTGCTTCTGTTGTGCTCAAAGGCACAAAAATTTGTTTCCTGCTACACCAGGAAACCATGGAAGATACCAAAGTGAAGCAACCCCTGAAGGTGCTCTTTCTTTCCATCCACTGCGCTCCCTGCCCAATCAGATTTAATATATTCCTGCCATATCATATCAATACTGGAAGTATATCTCAGACCATGTCGAACTATGCCTCGCAAGTATCTCAACACATGTTTCACAACAATCTACTGTGTCTATCTCGACTGACTTATAAACTGGCTAAGTGCACTCACTACATAGAAAATATTTGGTTTGGTGTAGCCATTGGGCTTCAAGTTCAACATCCCAAACTCATTCAATATATCAACTGTGTACTTCCCCTAACTCAGGAAGATCTCATCATTTCTCTGCCACACCTCTAGTCTCGAGAAGTAGTGCATCATACCAAGGTCCTTCATCTCGAACTTAGAGGCCAACACATACTTGCATTCAATAATAAGGCTCTCTGTACCGGTGAGGAATAAATCATCAACGTAGAGGACCAGAATCAGGGACTCACCATTAACAATATTGTAGTACAGGCTGGGATGGAAAACACTTTGTTGAAGCCAAAAAATCATCAGGTGTCCATCGATCCTTGCATACCAAGTTCGAGGTGGTTGCTTGATTCCATACAAGGCCATTTTCAACCTGCACACATGAGACTCCTTCTCATGTATCACGAAACCATATGGCTGCTCGATGTATACTTCTTCCCAATTGGCAGCCAGAGCTTGGAAACGAGAGCTTGCTATTGGACAATACACTTGATGAATTCATTTATTTTCTTCCACTTACCTGGGTTCTCCTATTAGGGAGTGAGGCCCAGTCCTGCTCTGATACCATGTTGGTTTTCCATATATATAAGATATGATAGATATTCAATGTATTATTACAATAATGAGTGTTCCATATATAGGGAACATAAGGTGACCATCCATGAAAGGATGCATCCCTTGAATAATCAATAACTATTTATTATTATCATTTTCTTATTATATATGATATTTAATAATCAATAATAATCATATTATTAATTATTATCTTTAGAGAATGTCTTCCCGATGTTGTCTAAACATCAACACCCTTAAGGTACCCCATCACATGTTTTGCAGCAACTAGGTGAACATGTCCTGGTTCTACCAGAAACTGACTCAAGGTGTTCACGACAAAACAGATATCTGGTCTGGTGTTCATCAGGTACATCAGCGATCCAATGATCTGTCTATACTGCGTGGCATCAATCAATTATGACGAAGTGTCGACCAGTAGCTGCAGCTTCACTTCCATGGGTGTATTCATGGACTTGCACTCCAACATGTCGAATCTCTTTAGGATTTCGACTGCATACTTCCCTTGGTTAAGGAAGATTCTCTATGGGCTCTGCTATACCTCAAGACCTAAGAAATAATGCATTAGGCCAAGGTCTTTCATCTCAAATTTTGAAGCGAGCTTCTTCTTACATTCGATGATGAGCTTTTCTTCTCCAGTTAAGAATAAGTCATCCACATACAGCAACAATATCACCATCTCATCATTCATAACCTTGAAGTAGAGGTTAGAATTTGCTTTACTCTTGGTAAAGCCCAAGCTCGTCAGAAAACTGTCTATCCTGCCATACCAAGCTCTAGGAGCTTGCTTCAATACATACAGAGTCTTCTTCAACTTGCAGACATGAGTCTTCTTGTCTTCAACTTCAAATCCTTAAGGTTGCTCTATATACACTTCTTCTTCAATGACACCATTTAGGAAAGTTATCTTTACGTCCATCTGGTGCAACTTCCACTTCATCTTGGCTGCAAGGGCTATGATGGTTCTGATCGAAGTGTATTTGACTATAGGAGCGAATGTCTCTTTATAGTCAATGCCTTCATTTTGAGAAAAGCCACGAGCGACAAACCTTTATTTATACTTCTCAATACTTCCATCAGCAGCATGTTTTATTTTGAAGAGCCATTTGGAAAATACCACATCCTTACTCTTCAATCTGGGAACTATTTCCCATACATCATTCTTTATTATGGATTTGTATTCTTTTGTCATGGCATCGGCCCATTCTTTCTTATGAATGGCTTCTTCAAAGCAGGTAGGCTCCTTCTCTAGGAGATCACACATCAAAGCCATATAACTGGAGAATGGCTTAGGTCTCTTTACATGTCTCGTGGTTCCTTCGGGAACACCATACTTCTCTCCATCTTGAATAAGCTCCCTAGCCCAAGTAGAGTTTTTCTTATGGGAGATCGTCATCTGAAGAGGTTCTTGAAATTCTACTATATCATGATCTTCTAGAATTTCCTCATCAGGAGAAGTTACGACTTCCCTCACTAGTTCTGCAGCTCTAGGAACCTCCCTCACTGATTCTGCAAATCTGGGAGCTACAGGTTCCTCTTCATATTTTTCTTCAAGCTGGCATCTTCTCGATTTCTTGAGCGTTGCATCTTCATCAAAGGTCACATCCCTATTGATCTCAATGTGACAGTGACCTGGTATATAAATCCTGAAGGCCTTGGAAACCTCACATTATCCCACAAATATTCTCTTCTTTCATGAGGGTTCCAGCTTGTTTCTCTTCTCTTTCGAAATATGTATAAATATTGGACAGCCAAATATTTTGAGATGGCTTACCTCTGGGTTCTTTCCGGTGAACATCTCTTCCGGGGTCTTGAACCCAAGTGCACTATGAGACAATCGGTTTTGTACATATATGGTTGTCATTGTTGCTTCTACCCATAAGCACATTGGAAAATTTTGATCATGGATCATGGTCTTCACTGCTTTATCGTTATGTTCTTTCTTTCTGCTACATCGTTTTGTTGAGGATTGTAGGGAGTGGTGAGCTCCCTCTTGATCCCGATATCTTTGTAGAAGTTCACAAACTCTTTTGAAGTGTATTCTCCTCTATTATCTAACCTGAGTATCTTGATCTTTCTTTCGGAAAGATTCTCTATCAAGGCTTTGAATTCCTTGAATTTACGGAACACTTCATCTTTTGATTTCAAAAAGTACACCTAGGTCTTACGAGAATAATCATCAATAAAAGATACATAGTATACATACTCATTGATGGAGGATGATGGCATTGGGCCACACACATCTGAATGAATGAGTTCTAGGATTCCTTCTGCTTTGTTGTCTATCTTCGGAAAAGGGTTCTTGATGTTATTCTCTTGCACATCCATTGCACATGCCTTCATGGTCAACCTTGAGTTATGGTAGACCTGTGACTGCTTTGCATACGTATGGTAGTGCCTTGTAGTTGATGTGGACTAATCTTCTATGCCAAAGTTCACATGGATTCTCAATGGCGTGGGTCATGGCTGCTTCTAAGTGACCATTTAGCTTATACAAGCCACCTTCTTCTTTTCCAATGACAATTGTTTCTTTTATGGTTTATCCTTTAGCCCACATAAGAACTTCTCCATCTATAAAGGCCACTCTGAAGCCTTTCTTTTCTAAAGCTAATATGGAGAGTAGGTTCTTTGTCAAACCTGGTACATAGAGTATGTCCTTCATCTTCATTGAGTTCCCTGAGTTAAGCTTGTAGTTTGATTCTCCCACTCCCTTGATAGGGTATTGATAATTATCTACAAGTGTCACTTTCTGAGAAAACTTCTTTTCTGAAATGCAAGAGAGAATATCTCTTTCACCTGTCATGTGCTTGGAGGCACCACTATCAATCAGCCAAGTGTCCTCTCCGGGTGTTATCGATCCTGAGAGGGCCGAGATTAAGATAGACTTTAATTTGTTCTCTTAACATCTTTGCGGGTGGCTCTTTATCTTCAGCTGCATGGGCATGATGTCTCTTATTTTTCCTCTTGTATTCTTCTCGTCTAGTTGGACAATATCTCGCAATATGTCTCATCTTGTCACAATGGTAGCATTGGACAGATGAGTAATCTATTTCCTTTCGTTGTCCTTTCTTCTGGAATCTCTTTGGTTGAGATTTGTTTTGGGGGTGAAACTCTTTATGAGTTTCTTTCTGGAAGTGAGACTTCTTTCTTCCTCCTTTAGTGTGAGTAGTTAGGGCTTGATCTTCATCTCTTGCTAGTAAAGCCTCTCGGTTAGCTACTCTTGTTTCTTCTTGAATGCATTCCTCCCATAGACCGTCAATTTTTAGTTTCTTCGTTCTAGCACAAATTGTTTGGATGAATGCATCCCAAGGTCTTGTGAGACCATTAAGGGCTGCCATTATGAGTTCATCTTCGCCTAAGGTATTTCCAATTGCTTCTAATTGTTCTTTGAATTCTGAGATTTTGGAGAAGTATTCTTGGATTGATTCTCCTCTCTGCATCATTGTATTCTTGAGTTGAGTTCTTAGATTCATCTTCTGGTTTATGTTCTTTCCTTCATATAGTCTGTTTAAGGCATCAAACATTTCTTTCGGAGTCTTCTTTGATGACACATAGGGAATCAGGTGATCTTTGATTGAATCTGCAATGATTCTTTTGGCCTTGATCGTGTCATTTTGGTGCTTTGCTTTGTCTGCAGCATCGTCGGGCTCTGGCACTTCTTCTTTGATGAATCTTGCTAGGTCATTCTCTTCAAGAATGAGTCCAATCCTATACTTTCAGGCACGGAAGTTTTCCACACCTTCCAGCTTGTCAACAAGCTTAGTGCTTGCAGACATCTTTTGCCTGGAGCTAGGAAAATGTCCAAAAATGAAAATGCTCAAAATTAAATTATGAACTTACCATGAGGTGTGCTTGGCTGAGGCAAATAGCCTGGTGTGTTTGGATCTGAGAAAATTCAACTTTTACCCCTCCAAACTTGATCTGCGGATTTCTGGACTGGGTCTTCTGGTGCTTCTGGTACCTCTGGTATTTCTGGTACTCTGGTTTTCTGGTACTTCTAGTACTGTCACTTTCCGGGAGATCTAGTCACTGAAAAGTTGCGCTGAGGATGCCAAAGTGATCCTTGAGAAAGGGCACACTATTCTAGATGGTTTTACGGATGAAATACTTCATCAATAAAAAACCATAATTTGCATGTACAGCAACAGTGACGTTTTCCACTTTCTCTTGTGAAAGATGCTCTCTTCAGCTTAGCTCTGATACCATGTTAAGGTTTAATCTATTATTAGAGTTCTTTGCATTTCACTAGATAACAATAGCATAAGATAGGATCATTGAGAAATACACAATCACAAGGGACACATCATTTATCCTGGGAAACCCTCATGGGGGAGAAAACCCATCAAAACTTATTTATTATAGATAGCCAATACAATGCCAAGAGACAACTCAAACAAATACAGAAAATCCTCTCCCAAGAATGTGCCTCTCTCTCTCTCTCTCTCTCTCTCTCTCTCTCTCTGCAGCTCTGAAACTTGTTTCTCAATGAACAAGTGAGTGTGTCTAAATGAGGCGCTAGCCTCCTTATTTATACAACTCTGACACGTGTGGACGGAGGTGTCTCTTCACTGGCAGGGCTAACTTCTTCTTCTGGATGGTTATAACCCTCTTTAATATATTCTGGGGCCGACTTCTTACTATGCCTATTACAATTATGTTTTGACCAATCCGCAAAAGGGGATTTGGTCTTTTACAATATTCGACATGATCAATCCGCGATAGGGGATTGATCTAATGAATAATACAACAATAATAATTAGAACACACTTTGCAGTTACATTATTTCAACAGATTCACCAAACAACATACTGAGAACATGATAAAGGGAACATGTGTGCATAGAATTAACAATGACTTACAAAGAACGAGGTTAGCATTCAATTTACTGTCAAATTGTATTCTGTTGTCTGCTACATAGATGACTCTTACTAAAAAGACTAGCATTGGCCTACGTTCACATGATCCATGAATCTTCTAAGGAATTCACTGCATAGGGTCAAACTGTAATTTTGCAGGCAATTGGCCACAAGATCTAGGTATCTACAGAAGGAAATACTATTATCAAGACACAAGAATAGAAGAATTAACACTCGAAATCATCACCAATCAAATATGTAATGAAACTTGAGCTTTATAAAACCTTGGTGCCCTGTATTCACAACATCAAGAAGTTCAGATTTTACCATAGAATTGGTGAAATCAATAACATTTCTGCACAAATCCACGACAAGTCATGAATCTGGTGCATAATAAATTCAAACGTAGATTGATATGATGCTCACAACCTTCCATTTTACCATAACTATTAGTTATTAATTAACTTCCATGTAAAATATCTTATTAACTTCACATTAAAAAAGGTTTTTAAAATTGGGCGATTTTCATCACATATGTAGAAAAAGCTTCAATGGATGCAATGCAATTGACAAGAAAAGATAATAAGGAGCAGTCACAATCATACAAAACATAATCTCTGGTATTTTCAACTACACATTAGAAACAAATACTTCCCATGTACCACAATACAATCACTTTATACTATGGAAAAGCATATCAGATGAATTTAAATACAAGGTTCACCAATGGAAGTACTTGCAAGTTGCCTAACAGGCACACTATCGTATAATAATGAAACACAGCAGCTATGAGACAAGCATATGAAATAAGCATTTACTCAATTGAATTTATTCCAGAACCAATAAATTAGTCCATGAAAAAAAAGGAAGCAATGCATAGGTATGCTGCATGCAGAAATCATATACTTCAGAATTGCATGTACATATTAATACAGCACTTTTTCAAATTTCGCTAAAACTCAAAATGCATGGAATGAGATCACAGATGACTGATGGAAGATGACAGACATTAAACAGGCCAGAGAGACATAGAATAATGGCCACCAGCTCACTACGTTACACTTTCTAACTCAGATTCCATAATTGCAGCACTTGCAATAAGAAATAAATTAATAAAGTTTATAGTTTAAGCCTCAACCCTGCCTAGACTGGCTGGATTCTGGAACTATATATACAAAAAAATAGCCATTCAACAGATTTCATCATTGGCACAGTT
>ML791535.1:0-25718 GCA_009831015.1 Picea engelmannii
AGGGGTTCTCTTCTCCCTCTGCGCACTCCCTCACCTGGAGGGGTCGCTCACAGGCCAACAAGCCTCACGCAGTCTAGTTCTGCACATTCACAACAATCCACAGGAAACACAGACAAATGCTTCCAACAACGGTTCGGCAATCACAGGATGATCTCACGGTGATGATTTCAGAGCAAGCTTCACGCATAGGCTAGCTCAATTTTCCCATACAATCACAGGATGCTTCCACTCGAGTCCAACACAGGGGATTCGGGTTCAGGAATGCGTTTCCGGGTTTACTAGAAATAGACACAGACTCATAGCTCCGGACAGAGTATTACATGGTTTTCCTCAGGCAAACACGGCTAACGGTTTCAGAGATGAATCAGGAAATCCGGCAGAGGTCGTACCTTCCGCGCCCAAAGATTCGGTTCAGAATGGAGGAGCGTTTTTTTTCCCATGGTTCAGTTCAAGGCTTATATTTGCATGCACCAGGGATGACACTTGTCACCCTGGGAACTGCATGCATACCACAGCGTGCATCCCCTTTGCATGTTCCCTCCTTTGCCAAGAACTTAGGATAAACAAAAATGCACATGTCTCTTTTTGAAATAATATTAAAATATTATTTCCCAGGATTAAGCCCCCTGGCTTAGCACTCAGCCCTTTTCCCACCTTTTAGCCCCTAGTTCCTTGCCCATTTTGAGGACGCTCAGTCCCCCATCACTCTTTCATCGTGGTCGGTCTGCACTGGCGGTATTTATATTTTATTAATTGACCTGCATACATACAAGTATATCACAGGCTCCTGGCCTTCAACACTTAGGCTCCCTGGCATAACAAAACTCATAAGCCTACAACTTATAAAAAACTTGGCTCACCAGCCTATAGAACATATTTACAATTCTTTTGCATATAACATGATCTGTAACGGGGCTCAGCCTTGGGGACACTACAGGTAGCTAGAGAGGTAGTGGGTGGGGGCAAAGGGCCCGTAGTGACAATAGTGGAGGCCATTCAATGTAAGGTGGACTAGGTCCACTATATTATTAAATAAGGCCCACTATGGTAGTTAGATATAATAAATGGGTAGTTAGATATAATAAATATAAGAGAACTTCTTAGAAGGTTCTACTTTTAGAAGATTCCTTCTCTAGAATGTTTTTAGGTGATGGTAACACTATATAAAGGGGTTCAAGCAATGTAATAAGACATGAAGAGAGTATTGTATTGTGAGCTATAGCTCAATAAGAGGATGCCCCCTCGAAGAGGCAAGTGAACATGAAAGGATTCATTCCATAATAAGATCCATTGTATGGTGTTGCCCTACCTCAAGGGTTTGATATAACGAAGTGAGGTTTTCTATATTGTTTCATATATATTGTGTGGTGATTGTATTAATATATCTTTGGATCTATTGTGATATTTTGTATTTAGTCTTTGAGTTCTTAATAGAAGAAAACTCCTAATCCAACTCCAGCTAAGAACTAGTTAGGAGACACTCATTAAATGAGAATCTGGGGAATAAAGGGGGAACTAAGAGCGAAAATAGGAACACTTAGAGAGCGTGAGGGAAATTGACTTCTTAAATAAAATAAAATTTGTAATTACTTTTGCAACTTGGGGACAATATGACAAGTGTGTGGGTGAATAATCCTAATTTATTTATTAAAAAGTTAATTAAAATGTGCATGTGGACATGTGTAAGGAAAATTCTATAAAACAAATGGTGTGGAAGGGAATTGGATCTCTTTTGGTTTTGGTAAGGTTATGCTGCCAAAATTTATTGTGGATTGCATTTTACTTGTGAGGGTTGGGATACCAAGCTTGAAGAAAGAGTGGAAACTCTTCCTTGTGAAGCAAGACTTGGAGCAACTGTTGTTGGTTTCTTGTGTGTGGCCCCTTTGAGGATGGGGGGGCTATGGGGGAAGAAGAGTAGCCTTAGCATTGGCTGAGAGCTACCGATGTAGTCTCTTGATTAACAAACGAAGGAGTGCAAAGCGCAAAATTCTTCCAGAGTGAGACTCGTCTTCAACAACATAGATATTTTGACTACGATATTTGGTAATTGATTTGTTAATTGAATTCTTAGTTTAGAATTTTAATCCGATTGAAAGATAAAACTTATATCTGTATATATGCCCAATGGAAAATTGTTGGGTTTTGATAGCATTAGATTCCATTTCAAAAAAAAATGTCTTAAGAATGTATGTTGTCCATATGTTTTTCAATGAGCAATTTATGTGTATAGAAGGGTTTGTTATAAACCAACCTCTTCTCTTTATCCATATTGCTTACACCGATCATTTGGATCGGCCTTGAGAATTAATATAACTCTTCGGTTGAATCCTTATTTTTTTTTGTCTAATACGTTCGGTGTAATACGTAATTGATACTTATTTTGTGTTTTTCTTGCCTTCTTGTCGTGAAGTAACTTGTCGAGTGAGTCTCATTGTTGAAGTAGATGCGCTGGCCTTTAGAAGCCATAAGCTCTTGAAAGGCCATAAGCTCTTCATGCATGAGGTAGGAATCGATTAATCTTTACATGTTGCAGCAATACTTGTTCTTTAAAAAAAAGAGGCTTCGCCACCTACTTCTAGGAGGATTCGCTACTTGGCATAAGGACGGATCTTCCAAAGTTCCACTTAAGATTTTTCCTTCATTTTAAAAGATGTTTCTTGTAGTGAACAAAATTCAATGCAGTCAGTCGAATAGAACGGCAGTGGTAAATGACTTAGTCTAAATGTAAGACTTAGACTTATCTCCAAAAAGTAATTGATGAATTTTCTAAATTATCTATGTTTAAACATGCATAATTATGTTGTGAATAATCGTAAACTTAATTTGATTCCCTTAAGTTGGTTGATAGCTAACTCCTATATTTAACTCCTATGTTGTGAATAAGTGTATGCCAGTTGTAAATGACTTAGTTTAATGGAATAGCTTAACTTATCTCCCCAAAAGTTACGCAAAAGTTATTTGACTAAATTTCTATTCTTATCCTAGACATGCATAAATGTATTGTGTGAAATTTTAAAATTAAACTTGTTTTCCTTTAAGTTAGTTGAGATGTATTCTTACTTTTATGCTGCATAAGCATCACTTATGTGTAACCATGATGAAGAAGTTATAACTTCTTATGTGTAACCATGATGACAAAGTTATAACTTAAACAATAATAGTTTAAAATTTAAGAAGAGGTATTAATATTGAGATGTATTCCTATTTGTATTCTTGCATAAACATAATTTATGAGTAACTATTATGAGGAAGTTATAATTTAAACAATAATAGATAAATTGAAGAAATAGTATTAATAGTATATCATCTAATATTTAGAGGTTCAAGTATTGAGTTTGCCAACCATATAACTTGAACATAGTATTATAATAGTTATTGACGAAGTAAAAGAAAATTATTAATCATAAGAATTAAAACTTTACAACCACTTAACGAGAGTATATGAGCTTGTAGATATTATAAAAGTTTGATGATAAATTGCACATAAGACTATTTGGGTTAGTGCGTAATTTGAATATTCTTAGGTAATTAGGCTTGGTGTTTTAAATGATCTTCATGTTATGTCCATAATTGGTTTACCAATTTAGGCACTAGACTTTGGTAGTTCTTAGTATTGGTAAAATTTTAATTGCGTAAAATTTGGGTATATTTATGTTACTAGTATTAATGATGTCATTCTTAAATTCTTTACTTGTTTATGTTGAGATCCTTTAAGAGTTGTTTTATTATGGGAATTAGATACTTCCTTGTTCCTCAGAACATTCAACAGTCCTGAGATCTTAAATGGTCAAAATCCATTGGATGAATCTTGGATTTGACCGTTGATTATGTGTCTTTCAGGTCCTAACCTTGCAAGGTAGGTTGGCGAGTAGTTATCATTGTTATCCTTTTGTGATCTGGTTGATCTATGATTAGTAATGAATTTATCTTCGATTATTAATATCGTATGTTGTATCATGTGACACTTGTCCTAACTAAGGTTGTAAAAACAAACAAAAAAAAGAAAAATGAAAAAAAAAACGTTATTTTTACACTATTTTACTCACTTACTCTATGTCGTAACAGAGGGAATGTTACAACCATTTCGTTTTTATGTTGAATGTGATGAGATATTTATTAAACTATGATGAATGTGAGGATATGTGCATTTTTATTTTCTTCCATGTATGATGTTTGAATTTCTTGGTCCACTTATTAGGATCCACTTTCTTTATATACATATATTTATTTTTCAACATTTGAATTTTCTTGAGCATTGAATACTTGGACTCATATTATTTGACATAGTCCTATATTATCCTTGATTTGAAATTTCAACAAATATCATAAGACAAAGAGGAATACCACCTCTCTAAAAACGCAGGAGGATTCATATCCCCATGAGTTTTCGGTTTCGGTCCTAACAGATCAAACATCAACGTTTTTGGCGACCATACTAGGGAATAAATTCTAAAGGTTGGTTTTCATACCACAATGTTTTCATGAATTTGCCTCATCCTAATCAACCTCAACTAGAAATCGGATTGGGACACCAGAGAAGTATTATGCATTAGTTATATAATGATACAATAACAACAATTCATACTCAATAAGATTTATCAATATGTTGGCAAACTCTTGTTCATGGAGAACACAAAATCTTCAGAAGACAAAGAAGAGATGAAATAAAAATATGAAGAGCTCAAGAAAAAATTAGAAACTGAAGTTGGATGAATATAAAGGGCCACTTTCCTCGGATGAGGTGTTAGGGCGGAAAACATGGCATACGATAAAGGCAGATACCAGCCACCGAGGCATGGAGCCATGTGATGGGCTTGTTCCACAACCCGCCACCCTCCTCTGCAATTAAATAAACCTTTACTATGATTTGAAGGGGCATTTATGAAGTCTCCCTCTCCTCATTTGCATATTTGTATGGCTTGGTTAGCGATGTTTGTCTCTCATCTCTTCTTGCATCCTGAAGGGCTCACCCCTTCGTAGCCTTGGCCTGATCCTGCTCAAATTCTCTGGTTCGATGCTCCCCCTGCTCACCCCCAGGCCATATACCTCTGCCTGGTGCACCTAATCTCCTCGGCTAGTCACAATTATTACCTTATGCCACGTCCAAGGGGAAAGTTGCGGAGGGGCTCACCCTGGAAGCCTCACTGACCCTCGGTCTCGCTACCCGACTCACCTTCCATCTGCTCCTCCCCCCCCCTACAGTCCAAGCTTTTCATTGCTTCCTCTCATGCTCCACCAAACTCACAGTTTAAATGTCTGGCATTAATCCCCCAGATGCCAAGCTCATTCTCGCATATCTTTCTCAACCCTCCTGTGGATTTCACTACCCCCACACTAGTCCTTGACCCTCTGAGAAACTCAGGAGGCGAAACTCCTCCTCCTTGTAGGCCTGGGAATGCTAGATACCAATTCACTGATTCCTTCAATAGCGTGCAGTTCAGAGATAGCTTGGCTATCCTTCACGGTTTGGTCTTTAAACTCCACCAAGGGGTGGAGGACCTCCAATTTCGCCTACAAGCTACAGATGAAAAGGTGGCGGTCTTTCTTCAGACTCTCTCCTCCATGCACGAAGATTTCTCCTCGGACTCGGCAGAAGCGACCCCAATGGAGGAACCTAGTGCAACTCCAAGTGAAGGACATGACAAGGTGAAATGCTCAACAGATATGGGATGGGAGTAGGATGGGTGTGAGAGTAGTGTTATGGAGATGGAATCGGCAAGGATACCACTGCAAAATGCTACTACAGGTGTTGATGGAATTGCGTGCGACGTGAAAGTCGAAAGGCAGTGGGCAGACCAGGTGACTTATGTCGAAGAGGAGCCATGGACAGAGGACCTCCATGCCACGTGGCCAGGCTATCTACTAGGTGTCTAGGTCTATAGTGTTTTTCATGGTCTTGTCAGCCTTTTTTAGTTTTAGCTGATAAATAGTTTGTCTAAGACCATTTTTCTTAGCCTATCACACTACATATGTTCGAATCCTATGCTGGATGGACTAGTTTCCCCTCTATTGGGGCAGTCCAATAACTACAGTATGGCTATCTCTGTATTTTGCAACTTTACTTCAGCTTTGGAAGGATTTTATTATATGATACTTCTTATTTTAAAAAAGTAAAATATAAAGGGCCACTTACCAGAAGCATAAGTAAGTAGTTGCAAGTTGAAGAATGTCTTGTTGAAGAAAAAAAGAAATATCTAGGAATGGGTGGTCAAGAAGAGAGACAAGAAGAAATACACGAAGAAAGACGAGAGGAAAGACATGAAGAGAGATGTGAAGAAAGACATGAACCAAGTTATAGAATCCTAAGGAGTAGGGTAAGAGATTCTCCTCTATACCTTCGAGGAGAACAAAATGAGCTCCCTATCCTTCCAAAGGGGACATTGAAAACATTCTCAGAGGATGGAGCGATTGATCCAAAAAGACATGTATATTTATTCTTGGATGTTTGGGATTTCCATATTATTAAATATGGTGATGTGATGGTCATATTATTTATCCAAAAATTGGTTGATCAAGCTTATGAATGGTACACATCACTTCCCGCAAGATCAATTAGGTCATTTGAATACCTTGAAATAAGTTTTTTGAATATGTTTTCTCCTTTAGCTGCTTATCATACTCTTCTCACATACTTTACTCAACTTTGTCGGAGGAAAAATGAAAGAATTTGAGACTTTAATTTGAGATTCAATAAGAAATTGAACAAAATACGTGAAGAAAAAAGGACAAACTCTCTAGTAATACTCAGTTCTTATAAGAATGTTATGCCTGTCAATGTAAATTTTGTTATTAGAGCCTCTCAAATTGAAAACCTAGATGAAGCGATGTGTACGGCCACAGAGATGGAAGCAATTATGTTTGAAACATGAGTTGAACCTGATATTATTATGGGAAAAGTACAAAGAAAAATAGATAATTTGGCCATTTCTGATCAGGGGGAATTAAGTTCAAGAAATAATGAGGATAAAAAAACACACCATATTGGAAATCAAGGAGCCAGAGGGTGTTTATTCAAAGGAACCATACCAAATGTAAAAAATGATCTTGTTGCAGTGCAAGAGACAAAGAAAAATATTGAGATTTCCCAAATGAACATAACTATTAGGTAGATGTAGAATGAAATAATTAGATTGAGAAGAAATGAAAACTTTGTGTCTGATTCAAGGATGTCAGTTCGAGAACAAAGAATAAATATTTCTCAAGCATAGACGACAAGAATTGATAAAACTAATGATTAGCAGAGACAGATGATCCCAAGGGAACCTAATCCCAATGCAGTAATACTCAGAGAAGCTTATGATGAACAAACTATTGAACAAGAGGCCGACTATATTCAATAAGAAATTATTGAATCTGTAGATATGGATGGATGCGAGAAATCCATGTACATATTTGAAGAATATAAATAAAATAATATCTCACAAGACAACGCTATCCAAACATGGGGACAATTAAATAACTCCCAAAAAAAGGAAAATATAGAAAAAGAAAACATGGAAAAAGACAAGGAGAAAGAGAAGAATAAATAAAGTGAATTGTGAGTAATGGAAAATACCCCTCATATGATGTAAAATGTAGTCAACGATATTAGTAAATTAAGAATCATTCTACCTTTCACAGAAGTGGTAAAAATCCCGTAGCAGAGGGAAAACATTCTCAAACTTTTAGATGAGCTAGGAGAAATATTTGAAGTTGTTATTGAAAATCCAAAGTAAAATCATACTATATCAGTTTTTAAGTTAATAGGCAAAGTTCCACCCTTTTATATCTCAACTGAAAACCATGATTTTTTACTCCACAATTGTTTTATAGATTGCAGAGGAACAAATAATAACATTCCTATGGAAGTGATGGAAGCACTCGGTATGAGTTGTACCAAATATTATGAAAAAAGAGAAAGCATTTATGCAATTGATTCCATAAAAGTATCGACCTGTGGAGAAATCGAAGGACTTCTATTTTTGGATTACTGCTTCCCCCCATATTATCACCATGTTCACTATCATAGTGGTGGATCTTCCCCTAGCATATGGAGTAGTCCTTGTAAGATATTGGTCTTCAATGATAGGTGGTTACATAATTAATGATGGTAGTTGCATGATGTTTTCGAACAAAGATGGGACATTGCTTAAATTTCCTCGTAAGCTTAGAAAACCAGTTTCATTCAAACAAAAAGACAATGAAATGATGTAGGATTATATAGATGTGGGTATTGGAAATTATGCTATACTTGATTTGGAGCAATATGAAAGTTTGAAACAAGAAGATGATTCTTTCAATTGATATTGGAGAATGTCATTTGATGGCGCATGTTCAACCTCAGGGAGTGGGGTTGGAATTGTACTTAAATGTACTGATAAACTTGTATATCCACATGTTATCAGAGTGGATTTTCCATGTACTAACAATGAAGAACTTATTCAAGACATGATCCTATCATTGGAGATGAACATTGAACACTTGATTATAACTGTTGACTATGAATTGATTATAAATCAAGTCATTCAAAGATATAAAATCAAGAAGGAAAAAATGAAGTTATATGTTAAAAGAGTGAATGAATTAATAGTATCTTTTTGTTCATTTAATATATATTTTGTCCCCAAAGAGAAAAACCAAAAGCTAGATTCACCGACCCTTGCTTCTTCATTATCTAATCCAGTTGACATTCAAAGTAAAATTTCATTTCAAGTCAAAAGAATTTTCATATCTTCGGTGCCCGATAATTAGGAATACCTTTAGATATTTTAAAATGATGAAGATTTGAATGATTTCTTAGCCAATGAAAATGATTGTGAGGAGAATGATAATAAGTTTTCCTCTATTTCAAAGGACTATGAAAAATCGGAGTCTATTTTTACAAGAGATTATCAAGAAAAGGATCTCAAAGAAGAAGTATCAACTCAAAAGGTGCAAGTAACAAAGAAAATAAATATTGGAACTAAGGATTCCACAAAATATGTACATATTGGGATTGATTGTACGATAGAAGAATTGATCAATATACTTTCTTGTTCAAAGAATATGTTGATGTATTTTCATGGAGTTATGATAATCTGAAAGAATATGACAAATACATATTCCAACATATTATACCATTAAGAGAAGGGACAAAGCATTTCAAACGAAAAATTAGAACGATGAATCCCAACTTGAAGCCATTGATAAAAGAAAAGTTGGAGAAATTAAAAAATGATGGAATTATATATCCCATTAGATGTTCATATTGGCTCTCAAATCCAATAGTGGTGAGGAAAAAGACTGGAGAAATCGGGTTGTGTGTTTATTTTAGATATTTAAATAAAGGAAGCATAAAAGGTAACTATCCTCTGCCTAACATGGAATTTCTTCTTCAACAAGTTACTAGGTATGCTTGTATGTCCATGTTAGATGGATTTTCTAGTTATAATCAAGTTTTAGCTACAACATAATGTAGGCTTAAGACAAATTTCATAACACCTTGGGAGACATATGTGTATGCTCGCATGCCATTTGGTTTAAAAAAAACTGGATCTACTTTTCAAAGGGATATGGATCACACATTCAAAAAATTGATAGGAAGATTTAAGGTAGATTACCAGGATGATTTAACTATTCATTCAAAAGAAAGATAATAACATATTCATCATTTGAGACAATTTTTTGAAAGGTGTAGGTCATATGGGATCTCTCTAAATCCAAATAAATGTTTTTTCATTGTATATGAAGGGATGTTGTTGGAATACATTGTCAGCAAAGAAGGAATTTTCATTGATCCAGAAAGAATCAAGGCCATCAACAAACTCAATCCTCTGTATTCAAAGAAAGGGGTACAATCATTATTTGTGAAAATAAACTTTATAAGAAGAGATATCCTTGATTATGCTAGTATTGTCAAACCAATAAATATATTTTAAAAAAAGGATCAAATATTTGAGTGGACTTCAGATACTCAGAATTACTTCAATAATATCAAATGAGAAATCACTATCATTCCCATACTTATTAGTCCAAATTTCAAGTGAGATTTTATCATTTATTCCTTTGCTACAGAAAGTGTTTTGGTCGTGGTCCTCATGTAGAGAAATGCTAAGGGTGAAGAGTTACTGGTACGTTTTATGAGTAAAACCCTCCATGACTATGAGCTAAGATATTCGAAATTGGAGAAATAGGATATATCTCTCGTAAAATAAGTAGTGAATTTCTGGACTTACATTTTGAATTCTCATTTCATAGCATATGTTCCATCCTCACCAGTAAAAATGATCTTGAATCAACAATTAAGAGAAGGGAAGTGGGCGAATTGTTTAGCTAAGATTTAGGAGTATGATGTTGAAATCAAGCCTTTGAAAGAAGTCAAGGGAAAAGGATTGTGTAAACTCATTGCAGATAGTGTTGCCTTAAAAGGAGTGGTCTCAATCTCACTTGGGAAATCCATATCTAATGCAGAATGGTATAAAGACATTGCCTTTTATTTAAGATTTGTGCAATTTCCTATCACAATGAATCAAAAGGAAATAAGAGCTTTGAAGATGAGGTAGAATTAGTATGTGTTGGTTTCCAGATATTTTTCAGAATAAATTATCATGCCATGTTATTGAGATGTGTAGATGAAAAGAAGGCCCAAAAAATGATAAAGGAGTTTCACGAAGGAATATGTGGAGGAAATTCTGCACCAACTGCTACAATGCATAAGGCAATAAGGGTGGGATATTATTTTCCATCAATTTTCAAGGTTTCATATGCACTGGTAAGAAGATGCCTTTTGTGTAAAAAATTCTCAGGAAAGATGAAGAGGTTTGTAATTCCTTTGTAACCTATATTGGTAGAAGAAACATTCACCCAATGGCGGTTGGATGTCATCGGGCCAATAAATATGAAATCAAGTAAAGGGAATATGTATATTCTCCCTACCATATACTACTTCACGAAATGGAAAGAAGCAGTGGAACTGGAAAATGTTGATTTCGAGGAGTTGATTAAATTTCTTAAAGATAATGTTTTGTCAAGATTTGGAGTACCATAGAAGTTTATCACAAAGAATGACTCCATTTTCATTGGATCAAAGTTCACTAACTTTTGTGGGGATATGGTATTATAATGGGGAAATCATCAAATTACTATCCACAAGGAAATGGGCTTGCTGAATCTACAAAAAAAACATTGATTTAGATTCTGAAGAAGACAATCAACCAAAAAAAATAAAAAATGGCATGTGAAGTTGATATATTCTTTGTGGGAAAGCAGGATGACACCAAAATGCAACACTGGAATCTTCCCTTATGTATTTGTTTATGGAAAAGAATCCAAAATGCCACTCAACCTTGAATTGAATGCTTTGGCTTATGCAGTAAATGTTGAGAACTCATAACATACTTCACCTTTGCATAAGTGATTGAATCAATTATTTAAATTGGAGGAAGAAATAAATGAATCTTTGAAGAAAATATCATAGAGGAAGAAAAATGTTAAAAAATATTTTGATCAAAGCACAACAATTAAGAACTTTCGAAAAGATGAATTGGTGTTACTATGGAACAAGGAAAAAGAGAATTTGTCAATGAATACAAAGTTTGAAGCAATGTGGATTGGGACTTACCTTATTGATAAAATGTTTGGTTTCAACTCATATATGCTAAAAGATATGAAGGGAAAGATGTTGATGTTTCCTGTCAACGGGAAAAACTTGAAGAGTTTCTTCACTTAAGATTTTCTTTTCTCTTTGGACAATTTTTTTTTTTGGTATATTCTCACCATATCAACTCCATCACCAAACCAATAAGATATCTAGTCTTGATATTCTGGATCCTTGACAACCCACAAGAGGTATCCCACAGTTGGAGCCAGTTGTTGAGTTCCATTTGTTTTCCCTTCCTTGTTTTTATTTCTATGACTTTTCCCTAATCGTAAAATTTCTTGACGAGGTATCCCTGACCACCTTAATCCCTCTCTTTGTTTCATATTTCCTACAATAATTAGTCATTTCCATCATATTCACGAACTTTCTTTTATTTCCCTTTTATTTTTCATCTGGTTCAAGACTTAGATTATTTTTCTTATTGCAGACTCGTGGACTTGCACTTGATTACTTTTCTACCTCTCATAAGTTGTTCGGTAGATTTAAACACTTAGTTGTTTCACTCATATCGGACTCATGAACTCACGGACTCACAAGCTTGCATTTTCATTCGAAAACTACCACGCCAACTCCCCGCTATGATGTGTCCCATTCTTTCACATTTCTCGAGTCATAGTAAACAATATTTCTACAGACTCAACTAATAAATTCATTTATGGAAAGGAATTTAATTAATTATGTTTATATCGAGATGATTTACATTTATTTCAATTTAATGCTTTCACCAAGAAAATCTATCTTAAGGGTCATTTTACTCTGCTAAGCGATATTACAAAGAATTTTTCCAACTTTCTGAAGATGGTCGTAAGAAAAAAGTAGTTTTGCGAGGCTAATTTGAACCTATTTGCTAGAGAAGTCTAGAATTACCATTGGTATAGGTCTTATCAATACTATTCAACATTGTAGGAGAGAGACAAAAATCAGGTGTGGACATAAGGAATATCTCTCATTGGTTGTGTTCCAGAGGTTTTCGAATGTACAAACATCATCACCTAGTGCATTGAAAAATTTGTTCAGAACTGAAGAACCATCCCATTACAAAGAGACCCCCTTTTTTCATTATTTCCCTCAATTTTAAGAAACTGTTAAAATTGCTAGAGTCGAACTTGGCATACAAGGGAGAATAAGCTAGAAATTTCTTGAAGGGAGAAAAAAATGGAATTGAACTCTTGCTAGAGTATTTACAAGACCCCACCTCGATGCCAAAAGACATATCCAAGATTCAAGTGAGTTCTTTGAGGAACCCTTATAAGGAATTTTTTTGGATGTTTACTAGAATTGTTGGTCAAGCTTCTACAACAACTATTGCTTGATTGGCACTATAAATCTTGTATTTCACGGTTCATGAGAATGCAATATTTTATTGGGAAAAGATCATATCAAATGAGGTTACTGTGAAGTTGATGAATTGAAAAAATGAAAATAAGTTCTATATGGCATCCTATTTGATCTTTTCTATCATGTACTGTCATTTTTTCAAAGATTTAAGTATAAAAAAAAGGGTGAATTCAAACGTGGACCCTATAACTATGATGTATCAAGCTCTGTGGAGGCATAAGGTTGGTCACTATTTTTATGAAGTACATAATAACTTTGTGTCTAAATTCAATAAATTACTCAACTGATAATTTAATTTATGAAAAGGTATTTAATTAATTATGTTTATATTGAGGCGATTTACATTTATTTCAAATTAATTCTTTCACCAAGAAAATCTAACTTAAGGGACATTTTACTGTGCTAAGCGATATTATGAAGAAGTTTTCCAACTTTCTGAATATGGTCGTACAAAAGAAAAGTTATGCGGGGATACTTTGAACATGTTCACCAGAGAAGACCAGAAGTACCATTGGTCTAGGTCTTATCAGTACTATTCAACATTGCCAGATAGAGACAAAAATAAGGTGTGGACATTAGGAATCGCTCTCGTCGGTTGTGTTCCATAGGTTTTTGAATGTAAATACATCATCACATTGTGCATTGAAAAATTCGTTCAGAACTGAATAACCATCGTGTTGCAAAGCGACTCCCATGTTTCATTAGTGCCCTTAGTTTTTAAGAAAATGTTAAAAATTTCCAGAGCTGAACTTGGTATACAAGGGAGAAGAAGCTAGAAATTTCCTAAAGTGAAAACACAATAGAATTGAACTCTTGCAATATTATTTACAAGACCCTCCCTTGATGCAAGAAGACATGTCCAAGTTTCAAGTGAGTTCTTTGAGGAACCCTTATAAGGAAATTGCTTGGTTGTTTACTAGAATTGCTCATAAAGATTCTACAACAACTATTCCTCGATTGGCACTATACATATTGCCTTTCACGATTCATGAGAACAAAATCTTTGATTGGGAGAAGATAATATAAAATGAGGTTACTACACATTTGATGAGTTTCAAAACTGAAAATAATTTATATATGGTATCCTATTTGATCTTTGCTATCACGTACCGTCACATTTTCAAATATTTAAGTATCGAAAAAAGGGTGAATTCAAAGGTGGACCCTGTAACTATGATGTATCAAGCTCTATGGAGGCATAAGGTTGGTCACTAATTTTATGAAGTATATAATAAATTTGTGTCTAAATTCAATAAATTACTCTTTGGAGATGATACTTCCATGCTCTATTTGGAAGCATTGACTTTTTTAAATTGAAAAGGGGTTCTAAAAAAAATGGATGATTAAAATTTCATCAGGAGTTTTTGTTCTCACCAAAAAACCTATATTTCTTCCCTATTATGTGTATAACAATTTTTTTATCATAGAAGTGGAAAGACAATACAAATTATAGTTTCATACCTTTTATGAAAAAAGGAAAAAACAATTCATCCCTCAGCCTTGGAAGGTTGGAAAAATTATTTTAAGAGGAATTTCCAAAATTGACAAGTATGCTTCCTATTTTGATCAATTTAACATAAGATTCACAGAAGAGGTCATAGGGTTTGACCTTGATCACCTTTTTTATAACTACATAATATCAGTTGGTCTCAACTTTGCACTTATCAATGCATTTATGTTTGGAGAAGAAGAGGGTGAAAGTTTTAAACCTGTGAAGTAAAGCAATGCATATAGATTCTTAAGCAAAAAAAGTTTAATCAATGGCTCATTCACATAGTACACAGAGATTTATAACGGAAACCCTCAACTGAGAAAACCTTTCTTATATTCATTATTGAATTTCACCATTCACCATACAATATATACAATGTTTTTAGGTATTCTGTAGATACCAAAACCCTAATCCCTTAATCTAGGATTAATTTAGTAAACTGCTAAAAATAGAAAAATCGTCAAACGCAGTTGTCGAATGTGACATGCCCACACACACACATGCAAAGAATATAACACATGCCCAACAGAGGGTGATAGTCACAACCCTAATGTTCAATAAATTAGTAGAAACTCTAGTAATATAGATACCATTGTAAGCAACATAGAACATCACAAATAAAGAGGCAAACCCTCTAATGAAAAGAATGCTTGATCACCCTGCATTTCCTACAAAAGTGTTTTATGTAAGTCAAACCATCATCCCGAAGTGTCCCAACAAAGAAAAACCATGAGTAATAATCTAGGAGATGATGAAGAGAGAAACCCCCTTTAGGGAAATTTAGAAAACCCTCATAAGATAAAAGTTAAAAGGAAAAGAACCAATTCTCAGCAAGAGGGAGGAGAGCTAGAAGCACCTTAAAATTATATATTTTTGGATGATATGGACCTAGATGTTGATATCAGGAATAATATCCTCTTTCCAGATGAAGATGAACCTTCTCATGAAAATGTACAAAATGTTTCTACAACATTTGTACAGGGTGAAATATTTTATGATGAAGAAAACTTTGGTGTACAAAGCGCCTCATTTGTCAAAGATTAAAAAAAAATGGATTTTGAAAGGACCTCGAAGAGTAAGAGGTGAAACTCATGGCCTACCATTGTCACCCGAAACATGTTACCATCAAAATTATCTTCACTTCAGAAGGTCACAGTAGATGCGTTGGACTTCTCAATAGCTAACATGGAAAAATAAACTTTTTGGCTAAAAGAAAGAGTCAAGGAATTGAAAAAAACCATCATGCATCCACCTATTTTGGCTACCCCAGTTGCCATGATTCGGCCTAATAGAACTCTTCAAGAAATTCTAGAGTCAAATTCAAGAGTTAAAGGAATTTGAAGTTTGATTGTGGCTACAAGACATTTCATTGAGGAAAATATAAAGAAAAGAATGTCATTAATTTTAGAATTATGGGGCTTGGCAAAAATTTGTGTCTCTCTCGACCTCATAATTGAGAATAATAAATAATATTTGAATGCAGATTTAAAAATGATGAAGGATTTTGCACAGATGGATTTGCAATTTTCGTAGCAAAGGTCTCGACGATGACAGATCAAATAAGAAAACATGAAGATTTTCCCTCCCAAATCCATGTGAAACAATTAAAGGCATGCTGGATTGAAAGAATTAATATATTAAGGGGATTATTGAGTCAATTAAATGATGTGTCACAAAAAAGGATGGAAGTGTACTGAAATATTGTTGGCCTGGATATTTCTAGTAGCGCCATTGAAGTTTTAGACCCAAATTTATTATAAAGTTCAATGCTCATGACCCAAAAACAATTTGAAGAACAAATCAAAGGCCTAAAGAAAGATTTGGTTGCAAATTTTGATAGCAGAGTTGAGTTCACATATGATGACATTGACAACTGGCTTGTTGAATATACTAATAAAAATGAAGATATTGAAAATATGTTGCAAAATTTATCTATCAACTATAGAGAAATAGAGGATGAATTATTTAATATCAAGGTAAAACAAGAAGTGAGCATTGCTATGTTAAGGGATTATATTGAAAAGTGGTTAAAAAATTGTATTGCAAATATTTCTGAAATACCAATGAAAGTAGTTACAACCATCCACATAACCACAACCAACAAAAGTATAAAAGCCACAACAACAAGAAAATAGAATAGAGAGTCCATCATAGTAAGTTTACACTGAATCACATATTTCCCTATTTATCATATTTTCATCCAGTTATGCTTATTCTTTTTTAAGTAAAGCATAACCAAATTCTGATAACTTCTTCTTGTCTTCTTTCCAAATCCTGCTGCTTGCATTCCACTCCACCACTTACTTCTTCAAAAAAATTGTTGTAAATGTTTATTTATGGTCTAAGAGAGCCCTAATCCTAGTCCTAATCCATATTATTTTCGGCACGAAATGCGAGCGGAGATATAATAAAGAAATGCACTGATATATCGTAGATATTCAATAAGATAACATAAATGTATCAGAGATGCAACCATAAATATAGATATACAGTAATACACAATTTCTATTAATGAAAGAAATGTATAGAGACTGTAAAAATACAGAGTGAAAGACTCGCTAGAATGGTGGTAGCTTATCTCTGAGAAGAGATGTGTCGGCTACACGCATTCACAAGAATATGGTTACAATGAGGCTTTGAAGGCCCTTTTACAATAAAAAAGAATGCCAAAAACCCTAGACATCCAAAAACCTAACCCTAGGAGATGAAGTTCCAAAAGTCATGTGGGTCCCGTTTGGGTAAGTGAGTACATCAACTTCCCGGGGTCGTAACTTTTGCATACGATCTCTATTTTAGGTGTGTGATAGCTCGTTGGAAATGTATTGTCGAGGAGATTAATTTTGGGGGATCATTTATGACTTTGGATATCATTGAGAATATATATCTCAAAAAACCTTCATTTGGGCCCTCAAAATGGCCCCAGGAGTTAAAAACTGCTAAAAATAGTAAATTGTCAAAATTGCTAGAAAACTGTTTTGAGCCAGTCGAAAAAGGTGGGTGGCCACCAATATCCACCTGGATCAATCCTCCCTCCTTAGGAAGAAATGGTCTCCATTGCATTGAGTTCCTGAGGGAGAGGGAAAAGTGTTTGTTGAATCTGCATCTTGGTGAGCTACTTGCCTTGCTGGAAACGTCTCGCTACTCAGTTTGTGGAAGTTTGTCGTGAACCTGTTGAGGCTGAGGTTGTTCAACAAGTCAGGATACATGAGAGGACAATGTGAAGAAGGAATATTTATTCTTTGTTACAACCTTGTTTACCTGCTTCTGTTTTATAGAAGGTGCTTGGGGCGAGGCTGTAGTGGTTGCGATGTCCTTCTATTCTCCTTTTGAACAGATTGTGAAGAAGCTAAATTTTGCAGTATGAGATACTACCTTGCGGCACTTTTTAGGTGGAGCAATAGTTGGAAATACCTCCGATATTTTGTAGAGATGATCCCCCAGAGAAACAATGACACTGCGGGGTCGAGACTCATAAATAGCACGGTGCTTCCACATATATGGTTGGCCCAAGAGAACTTCATAGACATCCAGTGGGGAAACATCACATAATGCCTCATCCTTGAAGGGTTGGATGTCGTATGACAATCGACATTGTTGGTTGACATGGAGATCTCGTCCTTGGTGAAGCCACCTAATGTTGTATGGTTGCAGTTGTGGTGTTGTTGACAATCCCAACTGTTTGACGACCTCTGTTGAGATGAGGTTCTTATGGATTCCGCTATAAACAATAAAATGCAGCGGTGTCCCTTTCACCCACATATGTGACTGAAAAAGACACTCCCCCTCTTTAGGATCTGTTGGTTCTTCTGGTTGAATTATTGCGGTCACGACAATAGCAGTGGGGTCCGCGTTAATGATCTGTCCTTTCCATTATTTTCGTAATCAGATTTTGAATCAGGGTTCAACTCTTTGTTTGTCTTTGATCTCGACCACCAATGACTGCTTTGAGCGACATTCATCGGTGTTGTACCACGGGATTTTTTGGAACTCACACCATTTTCTGGTGTCCTTCTTTGTCTTCCCGTGACCCTTCTTTTCCTGTGTCTTGGACTGGTTTTCATAAGATTGTTTGTTAGGTTTGTCTTTGTCATACTTTGGTTGTTGCGGATCTGTAGACCCGAACTCCCATTTGTTCTGGTGCTTAAATTTCTGCTCAATTTTAACGGCATATTGATAAGAAACACTGAGTGAAGAGATATCCAAAAAGTCCATTTTAGTTTGGATGTATCTGTGTAGAACCCCATGGTATTTCAGAACCAAATGTCGTTCGCAGTCTTTGAAACCCATCTTGGTGCACAAGGTATGGAAGGTATTGGTGAACTTTGGAATTGCTTGGCCCCTCTCTTGCCGCAGTGTGGTCCATCTCATGTACTGCTCCTCATAGTTGCCAACAAAATAATACTGTTCCTTTACCGTATCCACAAAAAACTCCCAAGTGGGCTCGACCCCATATATTCCAGACTCCTTTGTGGAAATTTTATCCTAGTAAGTTTCCCACCAATGTTTGAAATGAGGGAGAGATTTAAGGTGTGCGAAGGTGATATTTTCTTTGTCTAAAAAATTGTGAACAAAGAAATAACCTTCTAGCAGAGTTAACCATTTTTCTAGGGCTTCTGCATCTATCTTCCTTCAAATATCAAAATTAACTTGTACCTTGAAAGGTGAGGTTCTTCCAAAGTGGTTGCTTGATAAATATGCGCCTGTTGTTATCAGCAGGCATTGAAGGATGTGGGAAAAATTCTCCATCATTTCATCCCTCTGTCGCGTGAGAGCTTTCTCAAGCAACAAATTGATAGGATTGTCTACTCTATCGTTTTTCTTTTCTTCCTCCAATGAGGGTTTCTTGGGTGTGCAAGAGAGATTTTCTTCAAGAGAGATAAGATCGAGACCCAACTTGCTATACTTGGACCTGATATGATACCACTGATCCGAATTATTTTTGGCAGAAAATGTGAGTGGAGATATAATAAAGAAATGCACAGAGATATCATAGATATTTAGTAAGATAGCATAAATGTATCAGAGATGCAACCATAAACACAAATATACAGTAATAAACGATTTCTATTAATGAAATACATGTACAGAGACTGTAAAAATACAGAGTGAAAGACTCGCTAGAATGGTGACATCTTATCTCTGAGAAGAGATGTGACGGCTACTCGCATTGACAAGAAGATGGTTACAATGAGGCTCTGAGGGCATTTTTACAATAAATAGGAATGAAAAAAACCCTAGACATCCAAAAACCTAACCCTAGGAGATGAAGCACCAAAAGTCATGTGGGCCCCGTTTGGGTAAGTGAGTACATCAACTTCCCGGGGTCGTAACTTTTGCATACGATCTCCATTTTAGGCATGTGATAGCTTGTTGGAAAGGTATTGTTGAGAAGAATAATTTTGGGGGATCAATAATACCTTTGGCTATCATTGAGAATCTCTATCTTGAAAAACCTTAATTTGGGCCCTTAAAATGGCCCTGGAAGTTAAAAATTTCTAAAAATAGTAAATTGTCAAAATTGCCAGAAAACTGTTTTGAGCCAGTCGGAAAAGGTGGGTGGCCACCGATATCGACCTGGATCAAGTCCCTTATGGAAAAACACTTTTAATTTAAAGCATTGTTGTAATATCCCAGTTCAATTTCCTGTATTAAGTAATATATTTTGTTAATTTATGAAAGGTCGGAGTGCCCAAACAATTAAAAGAGGCAAGTGTGCCTAAGAAATGTAATGTTTTGATCATTATTATTAATAAAATACATCATTGGTTGCAATATGGACAAGGACAAGAGTATAGGGGGCTATGATTCCACAAGAGAGGGGTCTTGAGGGGCTAAGTCATTTTATCATATTTTATTTACCCATTTTTTTTTAATGGACAATATTAGTTACATGAGCTTCTTGGGGAAGGACATGTGGTTTTTTATCGCAAGTAAATATTTAATCCCATCTGTGGGATGTTTTGGGGGTTCTTATTCAGTCACCCTATTCACTGATTGTTGATTGTTCACACCTTTCATTATTTTCTCTCTCTTCATTTTCTCTTTCACCCATTCATCATTCCTCATTCATTTTGATCTTGGTTGGGGAAGGAAAAACGATTTGTTGGAGAGGAGCCATTGTTTTGTTGGTTGTAACAATTTCTAGTGTATTCCATCGATGAATTAATTCCTTCATGTCTGAGATGCATTGGCATGTGTTAATTTTTTCTCAAAAATGTGAATCATGAGAGTCCCAACATGGAGATTCTTGACCAGATGCACTGAAGCCTAGGAAGGAGGTGGACAACCTGAGGGACTATGTGGAAGAGATGGGGGTTCATTCTCTTGGTTTGTGCAGGTTGGATAGAATATTGGTTGTGTACTTGGATTGTTTTGTGTTGAGAAGCATGTGAGAGATTGAGTTTTGACAAGTTTTGGAAGCTGAGTGACACCTTGGAATAGTCCTTGTGGATTCATAGCCCTGGATCATAGGTGACATTGTTGTTGAGACTTGGAACAACAATGTATATAGTTGGGTGGAACATCCTTGGTCTGCATCCGGTTGGTGAACCATTTTTCTTAGGATAAGTTCTCTCTTTCATTTGTTTCTCTACTATATTTTTATTTCTGTTGTGTATGAATTATTGTCTCTGAGATTCATATGTTATAACATGCACGCTTGCTATTTATTATTATGCATGGAATTTTTAAACATTCTTTATACTATAGCATGAATATTTATTATTGCATGTGTTTCTATCATGTTTCTTTCATTCTTCTTTGATAATTAAAGGGCATCATAATTTGAATTTCAGTTTCAAACATAGTTCTTGAGGTAGCATGCCTGACCAGGGGTGGCTGGGTACGTTACAGATTGGCATCAGAGCCTCAGGTTGAAACATCGGACCGGTATGGTTTAGAACTGTTGGAAATGGTATTATGTGTTGGAAAATTAGTTTCCATCGATGTCAACCATGGAAAATGTATGCAAAAGAGCATGCAGGAGGAAATAAAATTTTAAGCTAAATAACGTTGCAGAAATCCTATAGAATACAGAGCATCATGTGTAAATTTTAAACCTGTGAAGTAAATCAATGCATATAGATTCTTAAGCAAAACACATTTTAATCAATGGCTCATAGACGGAGTACACAAAGATTTTATTTCGAAAACCCTTAACTGAGAAAACCTTTTTTATATTCATTATCTCGAATTTCACCATTCATCATACAATATATACAATGTTTTTAGGTATTTTGTAGATACCAAAACCCTAATCCCTTAATCTAGGATTAATTTAGAAAACTTCTAAAAAAAAGAAAAATCTGGTGACGAACATTGTGCGTAACAAAGGGGGGGCATACCTTCCCCCCCCCGGGACCCCCCTAGGAAACCGCCCAATGCACATGACACAAAGAACACTACTAGAGGGATCATTAGAAGCATTTTTCAAATCTGGCACGCTCACACACACACATGAAAAGAATATAACACATACCCAACATTCTCCCACTTGTTGTTTTCTTTTCATCCACGGGTGCAGGGGATTATATAGTCAACAATGCCCATTGTTACTCTACACTAGGAGAAATTTTCTATGCTCACATACTTTGTCAATGACTTTGCAACATTCTTCAAAGTGTCAACCTTTTCCAACAACACCTTCTTTTCCTCAACCATGTCTCTCACAAAGTGATACTGAACATCAATATTCTTTGTCTTCGAATGATAAGTTGGGTTCTTTGCCAGGAAGATTGTACTTTGAATGTCACAATCTAATCTCACTGCTTGTTGTACCAACCCAATACACGAACACAATATTTGTAACCATATTGCTTCCTTGCTTGCATGAGTGGCTGCCATGTATTCAGCTTCTATAGTTGAGAGTCCCACTACAGCCTGTCATTTTCTCATCCAGTTGATTGCTCCTCCAAATAGGTTAAACACATACCCACTTGTATATCTTCTGCAATCCAGATCTCCAGCCCAGTATGCATCAACAAATCCATGTATTCGCACCACTCTGTCCAATCCTGGTCTTCCTTGGTAGCACAATCCATAACACGTAGTGCCACGAAGATACTTGAAGACCCTCTTTACTATTGTCCAATGATCCTTTCTTGGTTTTGACATATACCTGCTCAAAACTCCCATTGCATGTGCAATGTCCAGTCTAGTACAGACCATTGCATACTTCAAACTGCCAACTACA
The DNA here is from genome assembly GCA_009831015.1 of Picea engelmannii. Taxonomy (NCBI): domain Eukaryota; kingdom Viridiplantae; phylum Streptophyta; class Pinopsida; order Pinales; family Pinaceae; genus Picea; species Picea engelmannii. The sequence goes on from ML791535.1 coordinate 22,639, forward strand.
TTGGCATACGGAACATGGGACATGTCCTCTTCTTTTTCCTATGTCTTGGGACACTGATCTGTAAATAAATTTACACCTATAGGAATAGGAACTTTGACCGGTTTACTTCCATGTATATTAAACCTCTACAATATCATCTCAACATATTTTCTCTTATTCAACCAGAGTTTCTTGTTTGCATGATCTCTTTTAATCTTTGTTCCTAGAATGAAGTTAGAAGCACCGATATGCTTCATGTCAAATTTGGAGGATATCTGTGATTTCACCTCCTTGATAACATCCATGTTATTTCCTACCAACAACATGTCATCAACATACAACACTACATAAATGAAGTGATTACCAACCTTCTTGGAATATACACAGTGATCATCCCTGCTTCTAAGAAATCCCAATCCAAGGATGTATGTATCAAAATTTTGGTACCACATCCTAGGTGATTGCTTCAAACCATATAGTGACTTCTTTAGCTTACAAACCATCTCTTTCTTTCCCTTCACTACAAAGCCTTATGGCTGCTTCATGTAGATTTATTCTTCTAGATCCCCATGTAGAAATGTGTTGGCAAATATTGAACAAGCAACGAATACGTGTTGATGGTTGTTGTCATTAATGGAAACATTGGAGATGGCAGGATAAGAAGGATAAAACCCCTTGGGGATTTGGACGTAAAAGCTCAGGAGGAACAACATTGAAGAAAACGCACGCAGCAAGAGTTTACAGAGAAGAAGGAAGACAGAGATCCAGTGACCATTGGATCCCATCCAAATTTCCCGAAAGGCTGACAACCGTCAGATATGCAGAAGTTACGAGGGAGATAAGCCATCGGAGACTCGGGGATCGGGATTTCAATATGCAAAGTTCACTCGACAACGAAAACCCCGAAATCGCGATATGCGATTTCGCGATCTGATCGCAGCCGTTAAAGCCAAGGTGAAATCCCGACGAGATCTGGACCGTCTATTCATGTGGACGTGTGGTAGCCTGGAGGCTCCATCAGAGAATCGGGGATTGGGACTTTGATGTCCAGTTCACTCGACAACGAAAATCCCGATTTCGCGATATGCGAACTCCCAAATGAATCTGCACCATCAGATCAACATGTGATCTAGACCGTCGATCTAATTCACGACATCAGTCCACGTCATCTAGGGACACGTGGCACAACCAGGTAATGACAGGTGTCAGGAAGATATAACACTTCAGGCACATACAATTCATGAATCAGACTGACACGTGGCAGGATCTAACACGTGCCAAATCACGTGTGACGTCAGCAGAGGCATTGGCAATTGGGACTTTGATATGTCAAGAACACACTGCAATAGAAACTCTGAAATCGCGATATGCGATTTTGCGATGTAATCACAGTCGTTGGATTAAGAATGAGATCTGGACCGTTGATCTTCATCATCGGGAAATCGGGGATCGGGAATCTCGGAGGCATGTGCATAGTGACATCGAAAACGCCAAAACCCCGATGAGAGGTTTGACCGAGGTCATGTGTTGACGGTCTTATGGGGCCAAGGTCTATAGCCAGCAGGGCTAGCGCGTGGAAAGGGGCGCATCGGTAATCGGGGATTGGAGAGGTGAGAAACTCTCGACATCAGGAAGTGTGAAACACCGAAACCCCGACGAGAGGTATGGTGACAGTCACATGATAGACGGTTACATGGACCATTGTGTAGCCGGAAGGGGCTAAAGCTCGGGAAATGAGCATATCGGGAATCGGAGAATCGGGGGTTCCGAGTACATGTGCATATCAGCAATGAGAATGTCGAATTTGCGATGAGTGAAATCCTGATGGGATCTGAACCGTTGGATCAAGCATTGATCGAAGGGCTGTTGTTCTTCCTCACAGTTTAAAGCTTCAGTTATGAATCCGTTAAGAGAAATGGACTGATAATGACAAATCAGTTAGCGTTTCAGTTGCTATGATAGATGTCGTTGTTTTACCTATTGGCAAGGGAAGTGGAATCGTCAAGGAAGTGTGTATAAAAGAAAATGAGCGAGACTGAATTCAAGGCAGTTATGAATGGAAAAAGAATGAAACAGTTAGAAAGAAGAAAGAAGAAGGAGTTAAGGATAAAGTCTCATCGATATACAGAAGGAAATGAATTGTATATGAGGATTGGAGAAAAGGACAGGCAGATAAGATGAAATACAGAGTAGAAGAGTAGAATGGCAAAAACGAGAAGCTGTAGAAGAACAGAACAATAGAGCAGAGCTGAAGCAGAGTTGAATGATAGAGCAGAGCAGAACGATAGAGCAAGCAGCAGAAGACAAGATTTACAGAACAAAGTAAAATTGGTATGAACTGATTTATCTGTAAAGTTGAATTCTTATTTAATCATTAATATCTTAGGGAGGTTGGGAGGTGCTCGGGAGGACTGTTGTCCTCAGAAGTTCAAGTGGGTGCTTGAACATAGGAATTTGTAGCTTCCATCTGGTTGCAGCCAGAGAAACTAGGGTGGCAGGGTGGTGCTAGGGAGAACAGATGTTCTCTGTTATGCAGGTTGAATCCTGTGTAACTGGAAGTTGGTGCTTCCATCCAGTTGGTGCTGGAATAAACATGGAGTTGGTGCTTCCATCCAGTTGGTGCTAGAATAAACAGGGAGTTGGTGCTTCCTTCTAGTGGGTGCTAGAGAAATCAGAGATTTGGAGCTCTCAGACAAGTTGCAGCTTGTAAAACAGAGGTAGCAGCCTCACATTGAGTTGGTGCTCAATTGTAAATGATGTACAGAACAGAAAAAGACTTCCTATCATTTCGAAGAAGAAGAGGTTTTCTCCCTTTATGGGTTTCCTTGTGAAAATCTGTCTCTGTGTGTATTTTATGTGTGACTGATGATCTTTACTCTTACTTTCCATATGCTGTATGTTGGTTGATGACACTTTAAGAAATCTTTATAAGCTTAAAAGGCATAAAATTGTTTAAGCTTATAAACAACTGATTCACCCCCCCTCTCAGTTGTTTTAGTATTTCCAACAATTGGTATCAGAGCAGGTTCCTTTTATTTAAAGGTAGATCTATAAGCTTAAACATGACAAGCCATGAAGGGACTTCAGCCTCTAAGCCCCCT
>ML791535.1:46451-69152 GCA_009831015.1 Picea engelmannii
TAGTGTAAGTTTTAATTTAAATAATTCAATATTATTAAAAAAAAAAAAAAAGTTAGATAAGGCTAAGAGAAATTTATGGAGTGCACAAGGATTGAACCTCATACCTCCCCATCATGAAAATATTTGACAATGGATGCCCTACCAACGTGCCATGCGTTGTTTCTTTTACAAATAATTTCACAAATAAATACTTTAACTATCATACCCAAGACCACATGCCAAGCTATCAAGCACCTTTTAGAGCCATACGGGTCACATGCCAAGCTATCAAGTGCCAAAGACATAAATGGAGGATCCCACAAAGGGACGTATGTGCTCAACGTGGCATCTTAAGAAGAACACTAACACCGAAAGGTACATAGCGCTGGTGAACGTCGAAACGTGGCTGGCAGTTATGGATGATTATTTAGTTGCCGCAGTTTAATCCTATTTAATCATTAAACGTGGTAGTTATATAACCTTACAACAATTTTTTTTTTATGTGATAGGTAAATGTTAAAAGGTAAACATGTTAACGGATGACCTGATAAATGCAAGAAAGTCATGAACGATAAATGTGACCCATTGATTTTGGAGGACGACTAATAATATGTCAGCCTCTTCAATACATAGCCATCAGATAATGGTTTAAGGTTAAATAAGATTAAAAGATCATTAATTGTGCCCATTGTCAATAGGTGTACGCCTTTCAGCGAAAATTAATACACACAAGGTTGGAAGTCACTTTAATCAAATTGTATCCGAAAGTTAAAAGGCTTAGACTAGGACAAGCAGGAAGGAGGCGACATATGCACTAGGAGAGTAAGCATAGGAAGTGGCGAGTGAGGTGCAAGGCTAATGTAGCTACAGGGAAAAAGGAACCAATAGTTATTTTCGTAGGGGTGAAGAAACTAATATTAGATTCTTAAACCTAACCCTAACCTAGCCAATCCCCTAATGGAGTAATGTCTGTTTACAGACAAGTAAAGAAAACTTACGCCTAACCCTGTTTCTAGTTTGAGCAGCACCAATTTGAAACATCGTGGAACTCACCCTAACAACTTTGGTTGATGCAGGTCAAGCATACAAGATGGTCAGGACTCAAGGGAATCGAGGCAGGGGAGCATCGTCGCAAGCACCGCCAACACCGCCAGTGCCACCACCACCATCGCCCGAACTAGCCCTCATACTACACTCGTTGGAAGCCATCAATGAGACTTTAAAGGGGAGACAATCGGAAGGGACTGAAGTGGAACCCCCACCGTCTGGAGTGGGTAATCTAGAAGCGTTAAGGGATTCAGGGGGAGGACCTCCACTTGAAGACATCACGCAAGAGTTGCATAAGATCAAACTTCCGGAGTTTGCCGAAGGTCGCGCCAGCGAATGCGCGGAAGCATGGTTGGAAGGCATGACAAGGTGTTTTGCCTTAAGGGACTATGCATCCAATTCAAAGGCAAAGATTGCCATTTTTCAGTTAAGAGATAGCGCTTTGAACTGGTGGGGCAGCCTGGAAAGACAACTGCACCTTACCCCAGACACAGTATCTTGGGAACTTTTCGAGGAGAGGTTCAGGAGGAAATATCTACCAGCGTATTACGAGGAACAACAGGTTGGGGCATTTCATGCCTTAGTACAGGGAAACAAAACTGTAGAAGAATATGAGATCAGGTTTATGGAACTGATCAAATATGTGTCGTATATGGATAACGACCAACGAATGGCACAGCGCTTCGTCTATGGATTGAACCCTAGGATAAGAGCTATGGTACGGATGTGGAAACCGTCTTCAGTAGAAGAAGCGGTGGAAAATGCACGTTATGCGGAAGAAAATATGAACTTGACCAGGGGTACAAGACCGACATTTACGCATTGCCTTGGATTCATAGGAAAGGCCCTGAGGGCATTTCCTAGGGGAGGGGGCTCAAGGCCACCACCATATGGTAACAGATTTGTGCCAAGGACAGTAGTTGTAGGGATTTCAATGGCAGCGAGTGCAGCATATCATTCATCACCAACGGTGCAGACAGGACCAGGACCATCTTAGGGAATAGCCAATAGGGGCAGGGGTTCCAGGGGAAGGAACTCATTTCAAAGACAGACACATAACAGTGCACAGGTTCAATCTAGTGTTACCTGTTGGGGGTGCGGGGGACCCCATTACCAGCGTGATTGCCCAGAGTTACAATCAGGGTTTGTGCATAGAGGAGGAAAGGCATCGATGGGGAGAGCAAGTAGCAGCCACCATATTTACGCAACAGTTAATAACCGTCAGGCTGAACATCAATCCACGGTGGTGGAGTCATCAGGTATGCTAAATCATATCAATGTTAAGATTTTGTTTGATTCGGGTGCGACATATAGTTTCATTTCACCATCTGCATTAGAAAAGAGTGGGTTGGAATCCTACGAGCACGATGACTTTAAACAAGTCGAGATGGCTTCGGGGGAAAAACAAGCAGTAGGACCTAGTGTCGATAATTGTATAGTAGACCTGGGAGTGTGTACTACCAGGTTGAAGGTATACGTCACTGATCTTGGGGCATATGACCTAATCATTGGAATGGATTGGTTAGCATCCCATCGAGCTTCGGTAAATTGTATCGTAAAGAGGGTGATTTTTGTCGATGATGAAGGAAGACCAGTAGAAATCCAAGGTGTACAGAGAAAAGTGTCGTTACGCTTTATATCCACTATGAAGGTTAAGTGATGCTTGAGGCAAGGGTGTTGACTTTATGTAGTGGAAGCAGTGAATGAAAGGAAGGGGCCCTCATTGGATCAGTATCCAGTATTGTCAGAATTTCAAGATGTTTTCCCGAATGAGTTACCAGGGTTACCTCCTGAGAGGGATCTTGATTTTACCATTGAGCTAAAACCTAGTGCGGAACCAATCTCCAAGACTCCGTATCGGATGACAGCGCCAGAGCTTTGTGAGTTGCAAATGCAGTTGAAGGAGTCACTGGACTTAGGGCTAATAAGGCCTAGTGTCTCACCTTGGGGCACACTGGTAATTTTTGTAAAGAAGAAGGATGGATCCTTACGATTATGTATAGACTACAGGGAATTGAACTGTGCTACAGTAAAGAATAGGTACCCGATGTTGCGAATAGATGACCTCTTCGATCAGATGAAAGGAGTAGCAGTATTCTCAAAGATCGATTTGCGATTAGGGTATCATCAGTTAAGGATTAAGGAAGGTGATATCCCAAAAACTGCCTTTTGAACTTGGTTTGGACATTACGAGTTTGTTGTAGTACCTTTCGGATTGACCAATGCGCCAGCAGTATTCATGAGCCTCATGAATGGCGTATTCCGGAAGTACTTAGACCGTTTTGTACAAGTATTTTTAGACGACATCCTCATCTATTCCAAGAATGAAAGAGAACATGAGGAACACTTGCGAATAGTGTTGTCCTGCCTTAGAGAGAACAAATTGTATGGGAAATTGTCGAAGTGTTCCTTCTTCCAGAAAGAGATCCACTATTTAGGTCATATCATTTCCGGCAAAGGAATCTCCGTGGACCTAGAAAAGGTAAAGGCCATTATGGAGTGGCCAGTGCCGAAAAATGCCCATGAGGTGAGAAGCTTCATGGGACTAGCGGGTTATTACTGGAGATTTATAGAAGGATTCTCAAAAATAGCCAAACCCATCACCACTTTGCAACGCAAGGGGGTCAGGTATGAATGGACAGAAGAATGTGATAGTGCATTCATTGAGCTTAAGAGGTTACTAACTAGTGTGCCAATTCTACGAGTGTCGGATATGGAAAAGGATTTCACGATCTGCATGGATGCCTCGAAGCAAGGGTTGGGGGCCGTGCTAATGCAGAATGGAGGAGTGATAGCTTATGCATCAAGGAAGTTAAAGAAGCACAAAGAGTTATACGCAACTCATGATTTAGAGTTGGCAGTTGTAATGCTAGCTCTGAAACTTTGGAGGCACTATCTTGTTGGACAAAACTTTGAGCTCAAAACGGACCATCAAAGTTTAAAACATCTCTTCACTCAAAGAGATATGAATGCCAGGCAAAGGTGATGGAGTGAGTTTATGAGTGAGTATGATTTTGGTATTTCGTACATCAAGGGAAAGGAAAATGTGGTCGCATATGCCTTGAGTAGGAGACCATGTATCTTCTCCTTGGTAACCTTAAAGGTCAATCTAAGGGAACATGTATTGACACAACTCCTCGGAGACAGATGGTATTTAAAGGTTACTTCAAACCTCCAGAGCGGTAGATAGTTAGATCCAAAGTATGAAGGATATAGTTTGGAAATAGACGGATTGTTAAGATATCGAGGAAGGATTTACATCCCTGAGAATGGGGATATTCGAAGCATCATGCTGAAGGAAGCCCATAGAGAACTTTATTGTGCGCATCTGGGTGTGAAGAAGATGTACGCAGATATGAGGAAGCTCTTCTTCTGGGTGAGCATGAAGCGCGATGTAGTCCATTTTTTCACCAAATGTCTGGAGTGTCAACAAGTGAAGGCCGACCACCATTACCCAGCAGGCCTCCTACAACCACATGATGTTCCTATGTCCAAATGGGAAGTCATCTCTGTGGATTTTGTTGTGGGGTTGTTGCTCACATCCCATAGACAAAATTCCATTCTTGTGATAGTGTATAAGTTAACCAAGAGTGCTCATTTCATTTCGGTTAGAGACACTTATGATGTCACTGATGTGGCACGTGTGTTTGTAAGCAAGGTTATCCATTTGCACGGGATACCTAAGAAGATCATTTCAGATAGGGACTCCATATTCACTTCTAGGTTCTGGAGAAGCTTACAGTTAGCGTTGGGGACTCAGTTGAACTTAAGCATAGCTTATCATCCTGAAACAGACAGGCAGATTGAGAGAGTAAATCAAGTCATGGAAGACATGCTTAGGATGTATGTAATGGATAATCAAACCCAGTGGGAGAAGTACCTACCTTTGGTAGAGTTTTCCTACAATAACAGTTATCATAGTTCCATTGGAATGACACCCTACGAAGCTTTGTACAGGAGGCCATGCAGAATGCCATTGAGTTGGGATAGACTAGAAGACCGAGTAACAGTTGGGCCAGAATTGATTCAAGAAATGGAGGAACAAGTGATTCAGATTAGACAGAGATTAAAGGAAGCACAGGATAGGAAGAAAAGCTATGAAGATGCACACATGACAGACTGAATTTATGAAGTGGGAGACCAAGTTTTCATTTGTATCAGGCCTAATAAGAGTACCATACGGTTCGAAAAGGGGACAAAATTGTCACCTCGGTTTATAGGAGCAATCATGATCCAAGAGAAAATTGGACCCGTTTCCTATCGTCTCGTACTGCCACCCCACTTGCATAAAACTCATAATGTATTTCATGTATCTGTTTTACATCATTATGTTGCTGATGAATCACATAAAATAAATTGGAAGGAATTGCAGGTATCGGACGTGGGAACCCTCACGATAGAACCGTTACGCATATTGGACCATAGAGTCCGACAGCTCAGGAACCATCTGGTAGACCAAGTTAAGGTCCAGTGGGACAAGTATAGTCCAGGATTTGCTACTTGGGAATATGTCGAGACACTACGACGAGACTATCCCTCACTATGTTGACCATCTCGAGAACATGTTTCTCGAAGGTGGGGTGTATGTAACACCGCCTTTTGACTTAGACAACCAGGATTAGCTGAGGCCTATATACTTTATTATCTAGTCACAGTGAAACTATTAAGTGATACACTTAAACTTTAAAATTTATGAATTGTTATGAATGTTTAAATGTTATTTGATGATGATGTATATGATGTGATCTACTATGTGCATGTAAATTTTATGAATGTTTAAATGTTATTGATGATGATGTATGTAATGCGATCTATTATGTGAATGTAAACTTTATGAATGTTTAAATGTTATCGATGATGATGTATATGATGCGACACATTGTGAGAATGTGAATTAAATGAAGGTTTAAATGATATTAGGATGATGTTGGATATTATGCAATCTAGTTGGAGTAAATGATAATCTTGTGAATGGGTATCAAAATTGAATTATGGGATATTATGAGATCTATTTTTGATTGGAAAAATTTGATGTTAACTTATCAGTACAGGGATACCCAATTGAAATGATGATAGTATGCAATTACATGATGATAATGCACAAAAATGTATGAGTTTTTGTTACAGACTAATTTGCAGGTTATGGGCTATGAAATAGCCAAGGGATAATGATGATGAAAGTGTATATCAGGACCACTAAATGAGAAACATTTTGGTATGAATATTGTATTTGGATGCATTGCTATGATATGTGGATCAGTGCATGATTTCAGGTAACAACACTGCCCAAAACCGAATAAACGATGACAAAACCTCCAACAACATGGTGCCACTGTATGTTCCATTGTAGGGTGTGAACCCTAGTCCTATTAGGAGGGGTGGAGGCATTTCCCACCGTGTATCCTCCATTGTAGGGTGTGGACCCTAGTTATGATTAGGAGGGGTGGAGGCATTTCCCACCGTGTATCCTCCGAAACCTGAATTCATGGGAGAACGGTGCTAGTTCACGCTCCTCAATATGTGTGATGATGACTGTCAGATGCCTGCTAGGGAAGCTTGGTCGAGATACTGACACTTCCACTTATGGGTTCTATTTGGAGTTAGGTCAATATAGTTGACACTCCAAGATAGTCTAGCAGAGGAAGGATAGGAATGGAGGTGGAAGTAGGTTAGGGAGGAAGGATGAGTAGTAATAGTTGAAAAAGTATGGAGATCTGTCTTGTGGTGGAATTTAATGTCTTTCCTTCAAAAAAGAGAGAGAGAGAGAGAAATGTGTTTATGAATATTGATTATTACGTAACTAAACTACGGTTGTTTAAAATAAATTATTGAATCGGATAATTGTAATTAAAGGATTCCTCACACAATTGATTGATTGTTGTCTTTTATAAAAGACTAGTCTTGTTGACTGGATTGAATGCATACATAAATTACTAAAGGATGACAGTTTTGATTATTAGTACATGCATGAGATTTGCATGTCCTAGCTACACATGCATTTCTTGTACATATACACTAGTATGTATGAGGCTTGTTGCTGGGGGTTTTGGGCATGGAGGGACAGGATATCCGTTGATATCCTGGGGCTAGGGAGCTACCTAGTTGGCAGGGAGGACGGTTTTGGGTAGTGTTTTGCAGAAGCGTGAAGGAAGCAAGCAGCGACAAATAGAGGACAATAGCATCAGGTTCAGGTATTTAGGTATTTACGAAGAATGCATTGTATTTGTAATTTAATTTGTTATTAAATTTTATTATATTGATGAATTTGCATACAAATGAGAAAAATTATAGAAATCCTTAAATTTTACGCCTAAGTATAAAATAATTGGTTGTTTAATTTATTTGGCTATTACACTTTTAATTACTGCTAACAACTAATCAATCCCTAATCTGGTGAGAGGTATTAAAATCTTCCTTAACTAACTCAACGAAAACGTTGCTTGCATCCAAGAGTTCAATAATAAATTCGAAGATAAACAGAACGCAGTATCATTACAACAACCTCCCGAGTCACAATTCATAATTTATGTCTGCTAACATGACTTTTGCGATTGAATTCGTTATGTAGATTCCAAGGGAAAAATGTATAGTCGTAGCATTCCAACTGTTCTCTGGGATTTCTTAACACTAATAAATCTGTATAATCATGCTGAATTAAAAATACAGTAAATTGCCGAAGGAAAAAAAAATCGTTGCCAAGCAATTCGTTTTTAAAATAAATCAATAGTCGAGTTTTAACATGACAATTTTCCCTCGGTAAAATTGCTATTTAAGTAAAAATACAAGCAGAGGGAAAACACATGTCTATAGCTGAGTGGTTAAAGAAAGTGCAGTCTAAAGAATGTAAAGACAAAAGGCTAAAATTGCCATGTTAATTCGCCCACGAATTACATTAATTTAGGGAGAAAAATTAAATCGAGGACCAAAAGAATTATAAACACAGAGCGATATATCCAGCAGTGAAAATGCATTCAATATATGAAATCGTAGAGCCATAAATCCAACAATGAAAATGCATTCAATATACAAAAATGAAGAGAAATATATCCAGCAATGAAAACACATTCAACATATAAAAACGTAGAGTTAAAAATCATGGTTGAGGGTGTTGAAATGCAAAGAATACTAAGTACAATTTTCAGATGCTGAGAATGATTAAGATGCAGAGGTGATAATACATGTAGAAATCCAAGCAAGGCAGAGATCAACTCAGAGATAAGAAGGGGTAAACAACTGGGTGAACACATCCTTTTCTCATCATCCACACATAGAAAAGTAGGGCATTAGAATCTATAGGTCGTTGTGCACCGATATGATGACCGTCGATTCGGCTCCTAGACGACTGCTCAGGCATGGACTGGCAAACTAGGGATGACGACGAAGTAAAAAGCACTACCCTTCAAAAAAATTCAAAAACCAGTCGGATAGTCACAACATTCAGGGATCGAATGCCAAGGGAAATAAGTCAATAAACGAGCTTAGGACTTTGGGGAAATTAAGTTCAAAATTAAAATGCTAAGTCCAACACCTTCTCTACATGGTTAAAAGTAAAAAATTCAAAGGGTAAGGTATAATAATAATCTATCAGAAAGAATAAAAGTAAGCATACCGTAGCCCAAGTCGTCCACTTTGAGTCGTTGTCCCATGTGCTCTGTGCAACTCCCACTTGCTAATCGATGAGACTTCACCGATGCCTCCTAGCAAATGCTAGGGGTACTCTTCTTCCCCCTTATCCCCCCAATCCACAAAGGGGCCACACACACTAAGCCAGAGAATAGCTAGCTCCCATCTCACCTCGCAAGGTTGAGCTACCTCTCCTCACCGAGCTAGGTATCCCAACTCCCATAAGCTAAGTCATTCAAGTCTAAAATTATGCAGTGTAATGTTACGCATAATAGAAGAGATCGATCATCCTCTTCATCCCTTCTTTATATTGAGTTTCTAAGTCATTTACTTTCCCAAATTCCCATTTAATTTATTGTTCAATAATTTAATTCATAAAAATCCTCCCCGTACATGTGTCACCCATCCCCTTCATTACACCATAAATTAATTTCATTAATTAATTAATTACTCCTATTTCCCTTACCCACCTAAAAGAATTCCTAGAATCGCTCCTAGGTGTCCCCATATTCCATTACACATTTTAAAGACTTTCCCCCTTACTAATTTACTAGTTGAGTTCAATTTAGAAAGTTCTTAAATGCAAGATACCTTACTAAGTTAGTCATTCTGTTTTTTCCCTTATGTTTCCCTGTCTCTTTATGCTTCCCCCTTTTTCCTTAGTTTCCTAATTCTTTTAAATTTCCCTTTTTCCCTTTTCATTTAAAACTCAAATTGGCAAGTGCAGAAAATTACCTTTTCCCCCCCTTTTTCTTTTTAATTAATAATTTTTTTAATTAGCCTATGTAACAAAAGAATTATTTCCCCTTTTTTCCCCTTTTTTAAATTTTATCCCCCAAAAGATTTTTAAAAATTAATTGAATTGCTTACCCCCTTCTCGTTACATGATTAATGATTATTATTATTATTATTTATTTAATTAATTTTAATTTTTATATAATTATATATATATATATATATATATATATATATATATATATTATCACAAGAATCACTTAAACCTAGATTTTATTTTCCTAGGCTGGGCGACATTTTATTAGGGAAATTGTTTTAAATCTTTCTCATCACATTATTCATTCTAAAGCCATCTAGGTTTATTCATTTATTATTCAACAACACGATGTGCCCTTCAGGATGCACTAGGTGCTCCAAGGGTGCCACTCACCTCATTCTACTTCCCTTACGTGACATGCCCTTCAGGACACACTATGTTCTCCAAGGGTGCCACTCGCCTTATTCCATTTTCTTGCACGACGTGCCCTTCAGGACGCACTATGTGCTCCAAGGGTGCCACTTGCCTCTTTCTATTTTTCTTGTGCGACGTGCCCTTCAAGATGCACTACATGCTCCAAGAGTACCACTCTCCTCCTGACTGACTTGGTAGACATAAAAAACCCCTGGAGTTAATAATCCGTTAGGTGATCTTATGGGATACTAAGGGCCTCTAAGGAATAATGCCCATGTCTTATTGTGCACCACTTAGAATCATCGTGAGAAATTGTCGTAGTCTACCCTCATGACATCGTGGGTCTTCTCGAACTAGGTAATCGTTAACCTACAGTTCAAGCCACGATAGGAGTGCTAGTAAGCTGTGGTAGGGTTGTTGTCCACACCTCTCCCTCAATGTATCTAGTTATCGTGCGTGACCTCTCTACTACAGATGTGAGTCTGGTCGGAAAGATATCATCATCCTTCATCATCAACGAATCATGTTATAAATAATATCCATAATCATATCATCTAATCATATTCACAAATGTCATATATACAACAATCAAACCCCAATAGTCCACTCCCTGACTCAATCTGGAGTCCAAGGGGTTTCATCGATGCCTCTGCATTCTCGAGGTCCAAAATCCCACACACTTAGAAAACCAAGTCAATAGCACTTGTCTATGTCAATACAACAAAATAACATGTCATCAATTCATAGCACCTCATAATCATAATCAAATGCCCAATAGTATAATAATCCGAATCACTTGCAAGCAAGTGTCATCAAAGAATAAGTTTGCTTAGTACGCGCAAGAGTGGGATGTTACAGTGTTGAAGGTAGAAGTAATGAAATCACACATATCGTCGATCTAAGATCCCTTTGGGACTTTTATCAACCATTAGATCAAGTAGTGGAAGGATGGTGTAAGTACTTCATCATGTATAAATTTGGGGGAGTTGAACAATTGGAGAGTTGTAATATCCTGGAGTCCCGGATTATCGAAGTCTCAACAACCGTAGATCAAGATAAGGTAGGATCCTTCCTATCCATTCGATCAATAACTTGGAGGAAAGAGTAAGAGGGATTGTTAAAAGAAAACCACTGATCACCTACACTTTCTGACCACTTCGTAAAGTCAAACTCTGGGAGAATTGGAAGATAAAAAAGGGAGAATATCTCGAAGATCGAAGTCCAAAGGAATTGGTTTCAATGTCGATTACATGATAAGGAAAATAGGGGGTTGATTAGAAGCTTAAAGGGATAGAAGTAAACAATCTTGCAGACAGTTTCGAATGAGGTCCTATGCAGAAGAATAAAGAGATAATGCTAGAGGCATAAGCCTGTAGTTACAATATTTAGAGTCTGTGAGTATGAAAACATAGAAAAATGGCTAAGTGTCGGGACATATTATGAGTTCATGAGACTGTGAGAATGTGAGTCTGTGATTCTAAAAAGATGGAAAAATGGCTAAGTGTTGTACTTATTTTGAGTCCGTGAGTTTGCGAAGAAGTGGAAAAATAGTCTAAAGACTTTTGAAATGGACTTATGAAAGGAATAATTAGCCTTCAGTGAGACGACAATTTCGTGAGTCCATGAGTCTAAATAGATGGAAAAATAATCTAAGTGTTGAAACATTTTAGGCGAACTCTTGAAATAAATAATTATGATACAGTTTGGGAACACAATTATACATAATTTCATGGATCTTGTGAAGTTATTTTAGCATAAAAAATTTTGTTGGTTGCACATTTTGTAGAATTAGGGAGTATAACCATATGATTTCAAGATAAGGATGCATATTCAAGAAATGGATGAAGGAGAGGGAGCCTTCATTCATGACAAAGAAGCCAAAAGTCAAAATATCGATGTTGGTAATGCAGAGACAAAATCAAATGGGAACAAGAGTAGAGGGGAACAAGAAACCTTAATAGAGACTCCGAGGAGCCAGAAAATAGAAGTGCAAAGTTACAAGGTAGACAATGCGAGGTTGATGAGAGAAAAATATTGGATAAATGCTCAAGTATTGAAAAGACTAAATCAATTGCATGGGTAAGAAAGGAAAGGATTGGGCTTAAGGCAGGAGGAAGAAGAAATATATCATAAAATAAAGGGTAACTACAAAAGATCTACTCATTCAAGAAGTGACAATAGAAATCATAGACATCACTCCCCTCCTTACTCAACAGGGAAATTTTATGCATTTGAAGACTCCAAAAGCAGTCTAGAAGTGTCTCTTGTATGGAATCAAAGAAGAAGGAATGAATTTTATAGTTTTCAAGGAGATTTGAGGAAACTTAAGCCACCATCCTTTGATAGTGAAAGAGAAAGGGAAGATGATGTTGAAGCATGGTTTCTTGGACTCAGGAGGTATTTTCAATTGCATAACTATTCCTAAAACCCAGAAGAAATAATTTCCACATACCATTTACATGGGAAAGTTGTTATGTGGTGGGATTAGCTGAAGAAAGTTGAGCACATTAATCTAATATGAGAATGAGGTTCTTTGGATTACTGAAGTATGTAGGATTTATCAAAGATGAAAAAGTGAAGATATAAATGTTTTTAAGTGGACTTCCATCCTTTTGTAAAGAGAATATTCAATATGAAGAGCCCAAGACATTGACTAAAACTATCAAAAAGGATAAGTACTTGTATGAGAAATAAAAGGGCATAGAATCCATGCAAAAATATTGGAAGGATAAGAAGAAGGAGAAATATTATCAGAGGAGGAAGGGGTACAAACCTCCTTTAAATAGAAAAAACCCTAATAAAAATCAACAAGATCATTCTGCCAAGGAGGAATCCAAGAAAGAGGATTCCTTGGGGAAAAGAGGAAGACTGTTGACGCTTGAAACTGCAATGATGAATACTACTTGCAAATGATTTCCAAGCTCTATTATTTATTTATAATAATAATAATAATAATCTAGTAGGTGGCACCCCCTTGCAGACTAGTGGCATTATGATGGATGTGTTGCACTTATATTTTTTTTGTTGTTATAATGATGTGGGCATAGTCTTATACAATTGATGATTCAAGTCATGGTTCTAATCATTATGACGACATAAGATTATTGGTTGGTTTTGGTATGGCTAGAATCACTATGCATATTTCTGTTTTGTTTTAAAAGGAAAAGGGTTAGCATTGAAACGTGAAATACTTTGGCTTGAAGGGTTATAATTATGGAATTGGAAATGATGTTGTTATAATGTTGCATAGATATTGTATAGATGCAAAGTCTTCTATAAGTGAAGTATTATAGGCATATGAATTGTCTTTTATTTGAAGTCAATGCACATTATGTCTGTAAATAAGGGACAATTAAATGGTTTTGGTTTTTAAAGGGGATGTTTATTGGATTGTGGGTTTGAACAAAGTTATGGTTGTTGTTTGATTTGATTTATTTTTTATGAAAAATATATGTATTATTCCCTCTCATAATATCACATTTTCTCTCATTATACCCCTGTCATGATCCCAATTTCATTTTTACACGCCTTGTTCTATAAAATAAATTAAAAACTATGTATAGCAGTGGAAAAAAATATGACATAGAAATAGGTGGCAACTCATATTTTGGTATTGATTGCACATTTAGTTATTTAATGAATTGTTGAGAAGTACTCATGTTTTTACCCCCTTTCATGCTACAACTTTTTCTCTCATTACAATCCCTCCATATGTCCCATGAACCCTATTCTACCCCCTTCTCACTTGGAAATTATTAAATAATTTATTATGGATTGATTTGCATGGGTCTTATGCAATTTTATGAGCCAAATTTTGTTTCATATAGACATAATTTCATGTATGGTATGTTAAGGGATAGTCACTAATGAATTGTTGCATACAAGATGAGTTTCTTCAGCAGAGGAAGCCATGGTAGAAACAATAGAGGAAGAGGTAACTGGAACAGAGGGCCTAGAAGGCCTAGATTCTTAATTCATTTTGATGTTGACCCACAGGAGTTGAACCAACTGTTTCAAGATGGGTTCTTCAATTATATTGGGAAAGGGACAGTTCAACCCCGACCAAAGAGGCCTCTCTTCCAGCCTCAAAATATACCTGGTATTCATGTGCCTCCTCATGTGTCCATGTAACCAGAAGTTCCTGAAAATGATGGATGGCAGGAGATTGTTAATCCGACAGTCTCTCACCATCGTGGCTGGCCCAACTTGTCATTGCCAAATCCTCCACCTTTAAATCCTTATGTTCAAATTTCCCCTGTGCATTCACCTATTCAATCCTCACATGCTAGTAAAATGATTAAGACTAATGTCCCCCATGTGCAAGACAAAGGTAAATTTTTTGTCTCCCCTTCATCTTCTTCAAATGACTCATCAAAATCAGTGTCCTCCCATATGCATATCAAGGACAATTGTTCCCATGTTATTATTCAGATTAAGCCTCAAGGTTAAAACCAAACAAAGGCTAGTTATGGAAAGGCCAAAGGGGACACCAATGATAGAAGAAATATTGTCTCTCAAAGTGGAAAATATGGATTTTAATTTTTGTGTTTATGATTGAATTATTGAGGACAATGGTTTGCAAAATGTTTTGGACAACAAGCTATTTTTTTTGGATAATGTGGTTATTTACATGTTTTGGATATGATTTGAATTATTTCTGATATTTAATATTCAAATTTTGAAAATGTTTATGGGAGCTACAAGGAGGCATGTGTTTAAATGATTATCTAATTGATTTAATTTTACAAAGAATAAAAGAAGGGAGTCACAAGGGGTCCCACCTAGTTAGTTATTATTAAATAAAGACCCTTAATTATTATTATTACTTCCCCTAAACTAAAATTAGTTAAGTTTAATTAACTTAACTAAAGAAGGTAGTTGAACTACTTCAACTTATGTGGAATGCATAAAAGAAAAATGAGAAGGAAGAACAAGGGGAGAATAAAAGGAGAAAGCAATACTAAGGTTTTCTCTTTTTTTTTCATGAGATAGTTTCTGTTTTCATTCATTCTTGAGTTCATTGAAGGCCTAATTCTCTTTTTGACAGCATGTTCCTATTGTAGACAACAAGGTTCAAATTTGAAGCATATCATTCAGATGCATGTTTCAGAGGTGTTGATCTGTCAAATTGGCAGCAGTCTGTGGCAAGCTGATACAGATTATAAATTTTAGTTTTTACTTCCTGCCAAAGTCTTTTTGTATGGTTTTCATCGAGGATTTCTAAATTAGACTTTGGTACATGCCCTCACAAGGATTTTGTAAAGAGAAAGATACTTTAATTTCTTGGAATGAAATAAATAAGATTGTTATTTCGTCTCATTTGTGTGCATCTGTGATCTGGTGGCATTGGAGGTGCTTCTTCATCTCAATATTCAGCCTCATCAGTGATTGGTATCTTGTATAGTCATGAATCCCATGTCCAATCTACTACCAACCCCACCAAGGTCATAAATAAGTATGGACTCTTTCAATTCAAAGAAGATGTTACTACTACTCTGTGGCATGTATCCTCTCCTCTAAACCTATCACCTACTACTCATCCACTTCCAAAATTCAAAGATCATCTCCCTAGGTTTTGAAGAAATAACATGGTCACTACGAATGAACACTTGGTGGCATTTTCTAATGCCTGTCACAACATAGGAGCCAATAAAAATGACACTTGTATGCACTTATTTGTTAATTACCTTGAAGGGAATGCAACGACATATTTCTTTGATCTTCCTCCCAATATTCTTTCCACTTGGGAGGAGCTGTTTTATTGGTTCAAATAAACTTATGGGCAGTCTAAGAGGCCAACCAAACAACTACAAGAATATAATATCATTGTGTACAAAGATGGTGAGAGTATCAATTCTTTCAACTTATGTTTCACCAAGTTATATAGTCAAATTCCCGAACTTACTCATCCTCAAAACCAAAACACTTTTATGCATTAATATAATGCTCTAACTTCCCCCTACCATCATAGGATTGAAGAAAAAACTATTGAAAATCTTGGTTCCACTCTGCATACTTGTCTAGAGTATGAAGAACAACTTGAAGGAACAATTCTTCCTACATGAGACTCAATTAAACAAATGGACATGTCTGCCCTCTTATAGCTTGTAAAAGACATGAATAACCAAATGATAGCATCTGAGAAAAAGGGAAATGTCCCTTCACTTACCCCTGGGGCCTCATCTTCTTCTTCACCACGGTTTAGGAATCCTAATGAAAAACAATATCATCCTAATGCCATCATGCCTCATAGTTGGTGTAACTTTTGCGAGGAACACCATGAGGAAAGTACTTGTGAGGTAAAGAAGAGTGCCAGAGATAAAATATTTGAAAAAAGGCATGAAACTACCATTGGAATTCTAGATTTTGTAGAACCAGAGGATGTCATGATCCTAAACACTAGTAATACATATTATTATTTGAAAGGAAAATATGATCCCCCTCGTACTTCTTCTATCCCAAGATCGTCTTCACCATCTTCTATTGTACAAGTTACTGAAATCATGACAGTCAAGGAACTCCCTCCCCTCTTCCCTCTTCCAAATAAAACATTCTCAATCAATTGGCTAATATTAGAGTCAATGCTACCCTCTTGTACATGGTTTTTTGTCCTTGAGAAATAAAAGCATCTGAATAATTTTATGGAAGGGAAAAATTCCTACATAGCCAATCTCTTTGAAGAGGTAGATGAAGAGTAATCAACTATAAATAAAGTAGGTGTACATAATTTTAGACACTCTATAAAAAAACCTCAGTTTTTTATTTCTGTAAAGATTATGGACAAAATAGCCCATTATTGTCTGATTGACAATGGTTCGGGCCCAAGCGTAATGTAGAAAATTATTATGGAAGATCTAGGCTTGTCTTGTACAAATGAAAATTCTAGAAGCACGCTCTCTTAGAATAATTTACAACAATCGACCATGGGTTAGATTAAGGATGTGACCTTGGTTTTGTGCGCGCATCCTAAAATAAGAAAAATCCTTAATATTTAGGTAATTGACATGCTAGTGAGTAATTATTCAATCATCTTAGGAACAGACTGGCAAGACTTGATAGGTGGATACCTCTCACTCGACGAGACACACTTATCTCTTCCTTGGAATGGGAAGAACATCATAGTCCTAAGGGAGGGAATAATTTCACCTTATATAGAAATAATCCCACAACCTAATGTAAATTATATTGAAGAGGACATAGGAGTGTACTCCATCTTTTCCGATGAGGACAACACTACCTTGGAACAAATCGACCTAGAGGATGGGATGTGGCATATATACTTTGATGGTTCATGCTCCAATGAAGAAAATGGAGGTGTAATGATCTTGTACTCTCCTATAGGTAAAATTCACAACGTTTCCTATAGTTTGGAGTTTTCTTTTAGTAACAACATCACTAAATTCAAAGCATTACTGCTAGGCATTGAAAATGCCTATAATTTAGGTTGTGGTCACCTTACAGTTTTTGGGGACTCTGAACTTGTTGTAAACCTTGTACATAAGATATATTATCCTAGCAACAAGTTAATGAAATGACACACCCAAACTGTTTGGGTGCTTATCTCAAACTTGCTATCATTCAACATCACTCATGTTAAAAGGGAATGAATTCAATGGATGATAGGTTAGTTGTTTTTGCAGCTCTCCTACCTGGAAACTTCTTCCAGAAAGAACTAATTGCACCTTTCAATGTTTTTATTGTCCTCATATCCCTAAAAATGTAGATTCATGGCAAGTCTTCCCTAGTGATGAAAGCATCTTTTCTTTTATACAAAATGAACCTTATAAGCCCAAGGAGATTATATCCATGGAAGACAACAAAATTATGAAGGGCTTGACTCCTCTAGAAAGTTCATTTTCATCAAGTGATGTAGGCAACAAAGAAAAACATAAAGAAGAGGATTCAAAAAGGAAGGTGGGTGAAACCATTTCATTGAACATTGGGACACCCGATTCCCCAAAGAATGTTAAGATAGGTGCCCAATGTTTGATGGAGATAAATTGAAGTTCACTGAGTTACTTTGTTAATTTCAAGATGTTTTTTCTTGGTCTTATGAGGATCTTCATGGTTTTGATCCCGCTCTTATACAACATGCCATCTGTGTCAAGGAAGGCATAAAACTAGTTAGGAAAAAACAAATACCCATTAGCCCCACACTTGAAGAAACCATTCAGAAGGAATTGGAAAAACTCTTGAAGGATGGGATAATTTTCCCTGTTAAGTATTATGAGTGGGTTTCCAATTTGGTTCCCGTTCGGAAAACAACTGGTCAGATCAGACTATGTGTTTATTTTCACACATTGAATAGAGATAGCATAAAATACCATTTTCCTCTCCCTAATATGGAATTGATTTTGCAGCAAGTTGTAGGATCACATATGATGTCCTTACTTGATGGTTTTTCTGGTTACAATCAAATCAAGGTAAAAAGGAGAGATAAATATAAAACCATTCTTATTACATGTTGGGGAATTTTCTCTTATGAACGTATGATTTTTGGTTTATCTAATGAGGGTGTAAGTTTCCAAAGATCTATGCAGATATCTTTTGACAATCTAGTCGACAAAATTATTCAGATTTATCTTGATGACTTAACTGTATATTCAAAAAATTGATCAGATCATTTTGGTCATCCTAGAAAGGTTCTCATGTGATGCAAGAAATTAAACATTTATTTAAATCCTTCTAATTCTATCTTTGACATTACCAAGGGAAATCTCATTGGACACATTGTCTCTGATTCAGGAATAAGCATAGATCCTAAAAGGATTGTTGTTATCCTCAATATTCCTGCCCCTACTTCCAAAAAGGAGGTTCAAGCCTTTATGGGTATTATCAACTTTGTCCATAGGTTTGTTCCCAATTTTGTTGTAATGGTCAAACCAATTCAAAATATTATTAAGCAAGATCACTCCTTTTCTTGGACTGATGATGTCGGAAATGATTTTGTAAGGATCAAGAAGGAAATCAGTTCCAGACTAGTTTTGGCGAAGCTGGATTTTGAGAAAGACTTTATTATATATACTAATGTCACAGGGGAAGTAGTTTTTGTGATGAATTTAAATATTCTTATATTGAAAAACATGCTTTCTCTCTTGTTAAAGATGTTGAAAATTCTCGCCACTTTATCTTAGGTAAACACACGCTGGTAAAAGTCCCTTTACCTGTTGTCAAGTTTTTTCTCTCACAGACTTATCTTTTAGGGAAGCTTGCACATTGGCTTGCCAAGATCGAGGAGCATGATTTAACTATCACGACTTCTAAAACCATTAAGGGATGTGACTTAGCCCTTCACTTAGTTCAACATGCAGAAGCAAGTGAACAAAATGATGAACAAGATAACTCTCTGTTAGCAATGTTTTACATTGAAAGTCAAATCCTTCATGTAGATGAACATCCCTGGTACAAAGATCTAGTGTTTTACTTTCAAAATCAGAGGTTTCCAGATAATTTAGATACTCATCAAAGGAGAATGCTTTGTATCGAATCTTCCAGATACGTCATTTTAGGAGACTTCTTGTTTGGGATATATGTCAATGGTATGTTACTTTGTTGTGTGAATAATGAGGAAGCACATAAATTGTTACAAGAAACCCATGGATCTTCATATTTTGTTATTCATGTAGGAGGTCACTTTTATGCTAAGACTACTTGTTTTAAAATTATCAGGAAAGGGTACTATTATCCTTCTATTTTTTGTGATTCTTATAATTTTTCAAGATCTTGTGACAAGTGCCAGAAGTTCACTGGGAAAGAAGGTCTTCTTTCCATGCTTTTACAACCTATCCTCCCTAACTTTACTTTTTCAAAATAGGGTCTAGAATTTATTGGTCCTATTGATCCTCCATCTTCAACAGGGAAAGTTTTTATCTTGACAACCACAGACTATTTTACAAAATGGACTAAAATTGTCCCACTTAAGCATTCACATGATGAGTAGGTGATTTATTTCCTTGAGACTAATAATTTTTCCATATTTGGTCTTCCTTTGGAAATTATTAGAGACAATGGTCCCACTTTTATTTCTGCTAAGTTGACTCAGTTTCTAGCTAAAATGGGGGTTAAACATTTTACCTCGTCATCTTATTATCCCCAAGGAAATGGGCAAGACTAGTATACTAACAAAAATATGGTTAGAATTATCAAGAGGCTCATTGAAGATAAGCCTCATCAATGGCACACTATCCTCACTTACTCCCTTTGGAAAGATCGCACTACCACTAAGGTGAGAACTAGTTGCACTCCCTTCCAGCTTGTTTATGACCAAGAAGCCATTCTTCCTACCGAGCTGGAAATTTCTTCTCTAAGGTTGATGCTATAGGTTGAAGAATTAAATTATTCCAATATCTCTTAAAGAATGAATGCACTCTTGGATTTAGAGGAAGAAAGGAAGTTTTCCTTGGATAACATTAACAAAAGACAACAAACTATTAAAAGATATTTCATTAAAGGTGCAAAGGCTGTCAAATTTAAGGTTAATGAGAAAGTCTTGTTGTTGGATTCAACTCATGCTGATAGAGGAAGGAATTCAAAGTTCCATAAATTATGGTTGGGTCCTTTTAAGATCTCTTTTGTCCTAGGCGTAAATTCCTATATCCTAAAGGAATTGGAAGAGCGGTTGTTTTCCTATAGCACCAATGGTTCCCACTTAAAACACTATATGGAACCAACATGAACATTTAAATTCTATATCGATTTTTTTTGTATTATAATTTTGTTTTATTTCTTTGATTTTACTTGTTATTTATTTCTGTTGTTTTATTCCTTTTATTGACTTCTTTTCTTGTCAGAAATAAAATTTTGGATCAATTTTTCCACAACGATGTTATTCTGCAAGTATTGTTAATGACTAACAATCAGGTTACACAGCTATCATGATGTTCCCTCTTGAGGACATCATTGAAATTGTTATCTGCTTCATCTGTTGTTAGATAAGATAGTTGGTTTTTATCCCTATTTCTTCTTTCCTTTTCTTCCATCCACTCCAAGATTCAAAAGAGTACACCAAGAAATTTTTCTCCTTGAAGCCAAGAATACTTTCACTATGATTATTCAAATTATTATGCATACAGGGATAAGCCCCCTCATACATAACAGTTTGGATGAGTTGTTCCCAAAATCCCAAATCGTTGTTTCCCTTAAATCACTCACTTCCCCCTGTTGCATAATCATTCTGATCTTTATATCCTTGATTTAATGTTCACCTGGTCTACGAAACTAGACAATCTGATTTCTTAATTTGTTGGAAACAAATTTCCCTGTGAAGTCTCCAGTTTGTTTATGCTTGAAATCGCAACGATGAATACTTCTCGCAAATGATTTCCAGGCTCTATTATTTATTTATAATAATAATAATAATCTAGTAGGTGGGACCCCCTTGTAGACTAGTGGTGCTATTATGGATGTGTTGCACTTATATTTCTGTTGTTGTTATAATGATGCCAACATAGTCTTCTACAGTTGATGATTCAAGGTTCTAATCATTATGGTGACATAAGATGATTGGTTGGTTGTGGTATGGATATATGGTTGATGGTCACTCGCAATTTATGGCAGTACTATGGATAAAAGGATTAATTTTTACAGGTGTTATGTTTATGCATTAAACATTGATTGATTATTTTATATATGATTTTAAGCAAAAGGATGATATGGGAGCTTTAAACATAAAGAAAAAAAAAAAACTATGGAAAAGCCCTAAGGTTATATGTGATTGACAGAAAAGAAGGATGTATAGACCTTGTTGCTAGACTTATGTACTTTGATTAAAGGATTATGTGTGAGGCATTTATGGTAACGTTATAACATATGGTTGTTGTTAACTGATTTTGACATGACTTAGGTTCGCGCACTATGTAATGGATATAGAAATGGATATGTGTTGGAATTAATGGTTGATGGTATCATGGATTGGTTGGCTTGTACGTTGAATTGAATAGGGATGGGGAAGGAAGCGACATGCATTTTATGCATGTCACTCAAACAAACCTCGAGCCTGTCACCCTAGCCATACGTGCATTTGGTTTTTTGCTATGGTGGTTGTGGGTGCTCTACGATTTCTGGTTGTGAAAGGAAAACACAGTCCAACTCTCTCCCTCAAGCAAGTTTTTCCAGGTATGGTTCCTTTATTTTCCATCCATGATGGTTCCTCTATGTTATGAATCAATTTTTGGCTCATAATTGCATGAGGTTTGTGTTTTTCTTAAGTTCTTTGACTGAGTATCAGTGTTGTGCTTATGGTTTCTTCTGTGAATACTTTGGACTGTTAGCATTTTAAAGAAAAGGAATGGATTTTCCTGTTGTGTGTATCTTGTGCCTTAGTTTATTGGTTAAAACATGTTCGGTCGGCTTGGGGTTTTGATTTGGTTCTCTGTGAAAAATTATAATTATGGTGTAGCAAGCTCTTCGTTTTGGTGCATGGGTTTTAAAACCAATATTCATATTAAGTGTTGTCACTCTTTTTCATCTCGGTCGTTGTTCTATTTCATTCCTCTGGATTGCAATGAAACTGTTAAGAGTTGAAGTGTTATTTCCATATTCTGGACGAACCCCGAGCTATCATTTTTCGTGGAATTTCCTTCACTATCACTGTGGCTGGAAATCATGACATAGTCGGGTCTTGGGCATCACCAAAAATTTTAAATGGAAGTTCATTTTTTTTTGGTTTGTCATGGGTTGTGTTTGGGCATTCTCTTCACATTATTTTAATCATTTTCTTCCCCTCTTCCTCATTGGAGGTGGCTAACTGTTATGTTTGGTAACCCTCACTGTCAATATTTTTAAAGGTTAAGTGTATGCGGTGAATTGGGAAAGGGAAAGGGCTCTTTGTTTATTCAAAGACTATTCCTTGATTATCTATTGTTACT
>ML791535.1:111034-122733 GCA_009831015.1 Picea engelmannii
GAAGCATCTAGAGGAAGATCCTTCTAGAAGCGGGAGCTTCTATTAGGTCTTCTTACATCTGCCTTATTCTATTTTATTGAAAGGTCTTATTAAGATTGACCTTTATTACATCCGAATACATTGATCTACCTATGTGCGGGTTAGGACCTTAACAGAATAAGACAAAAATAAGACAACCTTTAGAACCAGGTATGGGTATTATGAGTTTGTAGTGGTTCCATTTGGAGTAACCAATGCACCAACTATCTTTGTGTGGTTAATGAATGGAATATTCAGAAATTGTTTGGATAATTTTGTCATTGTGTTATTGGATGACATAATTATTTATTATAAGTCCTAGGAAGAGAATGAACATCACTTGAGGTTGGTGTTACAAGTGATGAGGGAACATCAACTCTATTCCAAACATAGTAAGTTCTCTTTTTAACAAGAATAGATCCAATACTTGGGACACATTATTTCAGATCAAGGCATAGAAGTAGATCCAAAAAAGATTGAATCCATTAGAGGATGGCCAATACCCATGAATGTTTTAGAAACCAGATCTTTTGTGGGATTAGTTGGATACTACGAAAGATTTATAGTAGGGTTCTCTAATATTTCTCATCCCATCACTTCTTTGCAAAAGAAGGGAATTAAATTTTAATGGACATATGAGTTTGAAGAGAACTTTAATTTGTTGTAATAATTACTTGTGCACCTATTTTAAATATTGTTGACCCAAATGAAAATTTTGTGGTATGTACATATGCATTCAAGGAAGGACTTGTTGATACTAAGAGGGGGGTGAATCAGTATCAAGTACAATTTAAAAAAAAAAAAAACTTATACTTCAACCAGATTATATATTCAATTATATCCAATGAGAAATGAATAATAGTAGAAGAGTTACACCAATACACCACAACACACCATGCACAATATATGAGAAATAATCAATAGTTATTGTTCGAGGGAAGTAATGACTTCCAAGGGAAGCTACAACTTCCAAATATAAAGGGAGGAATAAACCTCCAAAAGGAAGATACAATCCTCCAATATCAAGAAAGGGTTGACCTCTCCATCCTTTCCCCTTCCTTCCACCCAAGAATATATGAGAGATAGTAAAACTTTACATTTCATTATCACCATCAACCTACCATCACATAGAACCTAATAATGCTTCCTGAGACTTCTTCAACTTCTGCAATTATTCACTTATTGGAATACTCTGATCTTATAGATATTATTACCCAATGTATTCTCTGAAACCCCTCCAAGTTTCACTCCTTGAATCCTCCTAGAAAAGGAGTTCTAGAGAAAATGGTAGACCTTATATAATTCTGGTTTATTCAGGAGAGAGAACTTGTACATAATTCCCCACGCTCAATATTTAAATAAGATTATGAAATTAATACAAAAGAAACTACATCCCGTACTATTTCCAATGCAATTGGTCTCACTTCATTTTGATTCTCTATGAAGACGTTATGACTGTTTTACCCGTAACACATGTTTATTAGCTTCTGGACTATTAAAACACCATATCTTCCACATAGTGTATCTCCAAAATTATAGTGAATAAAGAGCTTCAATTTGTACCACATGTACCTAGATATGTCTTCTCATTAGCCTTCTAATTTCACCATCTGAATCATTACAGAAACAAAGTTATACCGAAAATGGTAAGATGACCTGTAAATAACATACCCTAGAACACATCACCAAAAGATGTCATCCTCCCTTGAAATTCAGACTTCATTACTTCATATTTCCTCTAAAATTCGACTTATATCTCCTTGCTCATTAACAAAATTGTGTGTTTAAAATGAATGTATAATGATATGTATTTATACCCTTTATGTCACTTCCTTTTAAAATTAGGGCCGACATGTAGTTTCTTCTTCAATTCACATTATTATCTTTAAAAATTCATATCTCCTCAATCGTGAGGATCCACATGACGTACCACATACCACCGAAAGTGGCATGACTTATACTATCCATTCATGGGTGTTGTATCTACATGTGTAATTTCCTTCATTTCTATCTAGTTTGATCAACTGTGGGGCCCAAAATCCAATGGCTAGGGTTGAAATCAATGACTACAACCAATGACTAGGGTTGACATCAATGAAAAGAACCAATTTTCCAACAATCTCCCCCTTTTTCATTGATGGAAAAACTCACACTCCCCCTATCCTCATACTCCTAGTTTTTCTACCCTTTTGACATCAATATCAAAGGGTGGGGATGCTCCCTCTAAGTTTAATCGGAAAAGGTAACTCTCTTCTTCGGAGTTGCTCCCCATAAACATATAACACTTAATAACACTTCAATTTTATTGTCTCTTTCTTCCTTGGAGATTTTTCGTGGATCTAGGATGTATATGTTACTTGGTATTCTTGTTGCAATTGCAACCAATCTTCCTGAACCTTGTTCTTTGATTTTTCATCTTTGTGAGTCAAACATGAGAGTATATCCTTGATCACACATTTTACTAACACTGAGTAGATTATGCTTCAAGTATTCAACCATAGGACATTCTTTGCTTTTACATTTTTTCTTCCAAGCTCTACTACACCTTTTACAAGTATTTTGGCAGATGAGTCATCTCCAAATGCAACATTTCCACCCTTTCTCTTCAAGATGATGAATTTGTCTTGATCCTCGGTCATGTGTGAATAACATCCACTGTCTATGTATCATTAATATTCTTCTTTACATTATTCAATGGTAAATGCTATTCGACAATCTTCATTGTTTGAAATCTTTTTCCTTCTCCATACTATGGTTAGCATAAGGACATTTGGGATAGGATCATCTTCATTCATATATCCACAATGTCATGGTTTGTGACCAAGATAATTACATTTATAGCATACAATATTTTTTTCCATCAATGGGGAAAATGAATTATAACTTCTGTTGATAAATCCATGATTATTTCCATATATTATATTTACACCATTGATGTTTCTTGCATAGTTGTTCCTTTCATTGATTTTGCAATTAATTGTCTTATGTACAATTTTTTTTCAAGTATAACAATGACCAATATTTTTTTTTTGATACCTGGGAGTAAGTGACCTTATTTGTGATGTAGTCCATATGGGTTCATGATATACTCTTATGTAGTTTCCTTCATACTCATTGAAGCTTCTTTGATTCCTGAAGGTAGGGGGTCTTCTTGGATATTCATCACTTTTGTAATCATTCCTTCTTTCTGGTATCCTGGTCCACTTCTCATCAACTGTTTGTGTAGATATTTCTTCAACCTTCTTGTTGGTATTTGTATCTTCTTTGTATGAAGTTTCACCCATGCATCCAAGATGTGTTAAGTCTTTTGGCACTTGAGAGTTTCTTAAGATCTTCCTCAATGAGACAAGTTCTTGTTCAAGTTTCTCACAGTATTCTTCTTTGTTCATCATTTGAACATTCCTTACTTCTCCTATTCTTCTTGCTTCTTTGAGTAGATTTTTCAAGAAATAGTTTCTTCTCTTAGTTTATCAAATTATTCTAATTGTTTCTTGAAGCTTTCAATTGTATTTTCACAACTACCCAATTGAATTATTACTTTTCTATGCCTATTTTTGAGCTTGCTATTTTCAATATCAACATGCTTCAATTTTTTAAGATTCTCATCTTCTTGTTGAATCGCTTCTGCTTCATGATTTTCTTATTCTTCATTGTACTTTTTTTCTTCAGTATCATCTCTTTCAATCCTTGGATAAGGACATTCAAATTAAACATGTCCTACTCCTTCACAATTAAAGAAAAAGAACTCACCTCTATTGGCTTCTTAGAAATATGAGATGTTGTAATTTGTTTCAACTTCTTCTTCTTCTTCTGCATATTCCCTTGAAAAAAGGTCTTGTACCTTGTCCCAAATATCTTTTGTTGATGCACATGATCCCACCTTGGATTTCACTAAATATGTCAATCCATCCAGGATGGTATCTATTGCCAATTTGTTGTTCCTTCTTCCTTCCTTCTGAGTTGCAGTCTTTGGTTTCTACAAAGCCTTGTATCCTGAAGCAACTAAGAACCAAACATATGCTTCAAGAGCTTTCAGGTAAGTTTCCATTCTATTACTCCATTATTCAAAATTGATTCCATCAAACGGTGGAATCCCATTTGGAATGTTGTCTTCCATTTTTTCTCAGGATCTTCCTTCCAGTGGTTAAATTGTACTGAAGGTAACCAACTCTGATACCAATTGTTGATTCTGAGAGGGGGGTGAATCAATATCAAGTAAAATTTAAAATATTTTTCAACTTGTACTTCAAACAGCTTATATATTCAATTATATCGAATGAGTAATGAACAATAGTACAAGAGTTACACCAATACACCACAATACACCATGCACAATATATGAGAAATAATCAATCGTTATTGTTCAAGGGAAGTAATGAATTCCAAGGGAAGCTACAACTTCCAAATATAAAGGGAGGGATAAACCTCCAAAAGGAATATACAATCATCCAATATCAAGAGAGGGTTGACCTCTCCATCCTTTCCCCTTCTTTCCACCCAAGAATATATGAGAGATAGTAAAACTTTACATTAAATTATCACCATCAACCTACCATCACATAGAACCTGATAATGCTTCCTGAGACTTCTTCAACTTCTACAATTCTTCTCTTATTGGAATACTGTGATCCTACAGATAATATTACTCAATGTATTCTTTGAAACTACTCCAAGTTTTACTCCTTGAATCCTCCCAGAAAAGGAGTTATAGAAAAAATGGTAGACCTTTTTCAATTATGGTTTATTCAGGAGAGTGAACTTCTACATAATTCCCTGTGCTCAATATTTAACATAAGATTCTGAAATTCGTACAAAATAAAATACAACCTGTACTATTTCCAATGAAGTTAGCCTCACTTTATTTGGATTCTCTATGAAGACATTATGGCTTTTTTACCCGTAACACCTGTTTACGACTAGCTTCTAGACTAGTCAAAAGCCCTATCTTCCACATAGTGCATATTACAAATTGTAGTGAATAAAGAGCTATGATTTTTACTAGGGATAGCTAGATATGTCTTCTCAATATCCTCTGAATTTCACCATTTGAAGCATTCCATAAACAAAGTTATAGAGAAAATGGTAAGATGACCTATAAATAACATACCTTAGAACACATCACCAAAATACTTCATCCTCCCTTGAAATTCGACCTTATTTACTTCATATTTCCTCTGAAATTCGAATTATATCTCCTTTTTCATTAACAAACTTGTGTGTTTAAAATGAGTGTATAATGATATGTATTTATACCCTTTATGTCACATCCTTTTAAAATTAGGGCCGAAATTTAGTTTCTCCTTCAATTTACATTGTTATCTTCAAAAATTCATTTCTCCTCAATCGTGAGGATCCACGTGACATGCCACATACCACCAAAAGCGGCATGACTTATACTATCCATTCATGGGTGTTGTATCTACATGTGTAATTTCCTTCATGTCTATGTACTTTGATTAACTGTGGGGTCCAAACGCCAATGGCTAGGGTTGACATCAATGACTACAACCAATGACTAGGGTTGACATCAATGACAACAACCAATGACTAGGGTTGACATCAATGAAAACAACCAATCTTCCAACAAGACTTGGTGGATTCCTCACTCAAAATGGACACGTCATTAGTTATGAGTCCATACATATTAAAGAAAATGAGAGGAACTATGCCACATATGACTTGGAACTTGATTCCATTGTTCATGCATTGAATATGTGGAGGCATTATCTCATGGGGAAGAGATTTGAATTAAGAACATACCATAGTGGTTTGAAATATCTTTTTGAACAACCAACTTTTAATGTCAGGAAAATGTGATGGATGGAATTTTTAAGTGAGTAGTATTTTGACATCAAGCATATCAAAGGAAAATAAAATAATTTTTTTTATGAACTTAGTAGAAGAGTACATCTCATGCATGCTACAACCATTAGTATGCATCAATCAGATTTAAAGGGAAGAATTTTAGATGTTTTTATTACAGATCAACATTACCTATAAGTAAAAGAAAGATTACAACAAGGAAATTTACAACATAAAATTAAATAATATGAGATGAAGGAAGATGGATTACTTATGTGTAAAAAAAGGATTCATGTTCCTAGTTCCGGAGAACTTAGGAAATTGTTATTAAAAAAAATGCATAATGTTCCATATGTTTGACATCCTGGTTACTAGAAAATAATTGCAGCTGTAAGAAGCCAATTCTTTTGGTCAAGAATGAAGAAGGATGGTGTTTATTACATTGTCATATGTATGGAATGTTTGCTTCATCCATTACCATTTCCATAGAAGAAATGGGAAGTGGTAACCATTGATTTTATAACTAAATTTCCTATGACAAAAAGTCAACATGATTAAATCATTGTAGTGGTTGATAAATTGACAAAGTATGCTCATTTTCTTCCTATAAAAATGACTCATACAATAACTAATATTGCATAAATTTACATGAGAGAGATTTCTAGGTTGCATGGGATACCTAAGACAATTGTTTTAGATAGAGGTACAAATTTTACTTCAGATTTCTAGAGGGGATTGTTTAAAGAATTTGGTACAAATATGAAATTTAGCACATCATACCATCCATAGTCAGATGGGAAGACAGAGAGAGTCAACCAAGTAATTGAATACATGTTGAGAATGCATGTGATGGATAAGCCATCTAAGTGGAAATATTACTTCCACTTGGTTGAGTTTTCCTTTAATAATGGGTATCCAGATTCATTGAAAATGATCCCATTTGAATCTTTGTATGGTAGGAAATGCAATACTCTAATGAGTTGGGACAACCCAATAGATAAACTGGTACTTGGGCTAGAATTTCTCAAAGACATGGAAGACTAGATGGTTAGAATTAATAAGAATTTAAAAGCATCTCAAGATAGACATACAAATTATGCAGATAAAAATATGACATCTACAAAATTTAAAGTGGGAAATTATGTGCTTTTGAAAGTGAATCCCAAGAAGAGCTCATTAAAGTTGGGTAGATGTACAAAGTTGGCAACCATATTCTATTTTCCATTTGAGATCTTGGACATAATAGAGTCAGTTGCATACATGCTAGCATTTCCTTCTTCCATGAATGTGCATAATGTATTTCATGTCTCATTGCTAAGAAAATGTGTACATGATAATAACCATGTTATTGATTGGCATATGATTCAGGTGGAGACAACAGAGGGAGACTTTAAGGTCTAGCGAGTGTGCATATTGGACAAAAAAGTTAAAATGCTTAGGAATCAAGTTATGGAGCTGGTAAAATTTTAGTGGACCTACTATAGTCCTAAATATGCTACTTGGGAGCATGAATATGCCATGCGGGAAGAGTACCAACAACTTTTTGAATAATTTTGAAATTTTGAATTTATGTTTTGAGTATGCACTGAGGACAGTGCCAAAATAAGGGGGAGGGGAATGTAATAATCCATTTTGAGTCCCTATATTAAATAATGTATTTTTTTCATTTATGAAAGGTTAGAGTTCCCAAACAATTAAAAGAGGCAAATGTACCGAAGCAATGTAATGTTTTGGTCATTATTAATAATAAAATACATCACTAGTTGCAAGACAAACAAGGCCAAGTGTATAGGGGGCTATGATTCCACAAGAGAGGGGGCTTGAGGGGCTAAGTCATTTTATCATATTTTATTTACCCATTTTGGTTTTAATGGAGAATATCAGTTACATGAGCTTCTTGGGGAAGGCCATGTCGTTTTTTATTGCAAGTAAATATTTAAACCTATATGTGTGTTGTTTTGGGGGTTCTTCTTCACTCACCCTGTTCAATGATTGTTGATGGTTCAAAAATTTCATTATGTTCTCTCTCTCCATTCACTCTTTCAACCATTCATAATTCCTCATTCATTTTGATATTGGTTGGGGAATGAAAAATGAGTTGTTGGAGAGTATCCATTATTTTTTTGACTGTAATGATTTCTCATGTATTCCAACCATAAATTAATGCATGCATGTCTAATTTGCATTGGCATAATTTGTGCTCATAGATGAGAATCTTGGGAGTCCCAACATGGATATTCTTAACCAGATGCAATAGAGCCTTGGAGGGAGGTGGAAAACCCGAGGAAATACATGTAAAAGAAGGGGGTCCATTCTCTTGGGGTGTGCAGGATACATAGAAGAGAGTTGGTGTAGTTGGATTGTTGTGTGTGTTGAGAAGCCTATGAGATCTTGAGTGCTGACTGGTTTGGGAAGCTAAGTGACACCCTGGAACCATCCTTGTGGATTCATATCCTTGGATAGGGGGTGATATTTCTTTTGAGACCTAGAACAATAATGTCTATGGTTGGGTGAAACATTCTTGGTATGCAGTCGGTTGGTGAACCATTTTTCTTAAGATAAGTACTCTTTGCCATGTGTTTCTCTTCTACATTTTCATTTCCCTTGTGTATGATATATTATCTCTGATATTTGTATGTTATAACATTCATGCTTGTTGGTTATTGTTAAGCATGGCATGTTTAAACATTCGTTATAATGTAGCATGAATCTTTATTATTGCACATGCTACAATCATGTTTCTTTCATGCTTCTTTGATAATTCAAGGGAATCAAAATTTGAATTTTAGTTTTGAACAAAGCTCTTGAGGTAGCGTGCATAGCTAAGGGTGGTTGGGTACGTTACAATTGTAACATACATTACCATTTTGAGAAATCCCAACGAACTAATTTGGGATTGATTTTGACTAAATTTTATAATTATGAGTTTTGAATATAAAATATTTGAAGTCAATCTATCAAAGTCTTTTTTTTTTTTATCTTTATAAGTAATATTGTTTCAAAGTTATCTCATGCAATATACCATTTCTTTTTTATGTTGAATGTGATCATATATTTATTAAACTATGATGTATGTCAGGAAACCTGCATTTTTATTTTTTTCCATGTGTGATGTTTGAAGTTCTTGGTCCACTTCTCAGGAACCACTTTCTTTATATACATATATTTATTTTTCATCATTTGAATTTTCTTGATCATTGAAGACTTGGACACTTGTTATTTGACATAGTCCTATATTGTTCTTGATTTGAAATTTCAATGAAGATCACAAGATAAAGAGGAGTACCACCTCTCTAAAAATGCAGGAGGATTCATATCCTCGTTAGGTTTTTGTTTCGATCCTAACAGATTCAAAATTCAACATGTTCTTAGAAAATCCACTGCATGGCTAGGCCCACATGTCTAAGTAGAGGATGACATAGTATCCACCCACACCATGGTGATAAATATGGTAGGTAAACTTGTGGGAGGCATAACTTTCTCATACGAAATTTGATTGATGAATGGTTTGCGTCGTTGGAATGGCATCAATGTGTAGAAATTAGACTATTCCATCAAATTAAGGATTCGACAAAAAAAGGTTATATGATTCCTTAAAATGGCTCTGAAATATTTTTGACTGTTTTTTGAACCCAAATTTTCAAATTTGGACCAGCCGCTGAAATGGCCTTGCAAGTTGATTCCTCCAATTGTTCCACCGAAAAAGTAGTAACATAGATGAAAAATAATATAATGTTTCAATCTAGATCATACCTCCCCATTTAGGGAGAATTTGGGTCCCCAAAACATTTAATACATGAGGTGAGGAAATGCTTCCTCTACCTTCTCCTTGGAGTACCACTTTTCCTTTCCTGGAAGTTGTCCTTTGAACCCAATTTGTGAAAGGTCATGCTGACCCTATATTGTAGTTATGGACCACTTCTACAAAACTATGTATTGTGCCAAATCTACCTGAGCATCTAGTGATAAATCATTTATGGAATGTAGGACCTACTCTTCCTCCCGATCCAATATGGAGGGATCATAGAGTTTGAGATTCTCCACATTCACTATTGATTTAATGCACATGTATGGGGTAGAATGAGTTTGTAGGAATTACCTCCCACCTTTTATAGTGCATAGTGAATGAGCTTGCTAAAATGGTGGAAACTTATCTCTAATAATATATGTGATGTCTACACTCATTCGCAAGAAGGTGATGTTTAAAATGAGGTTCTAGATGCATTTTTAACGTAAATAAAACAAAAAACCCTAAAACTAGAAGATGAAATGCCAAAAGATTTTCCTGAGAGCGTAACTTTTTCATATGATATTTATTTGGGGTGCACAATATCTCATTGGAAAGGTCCAGGCGAGGAAAAAACATTCCATTCAGCCTGGAATTTTCCCTCGACTACATATTAGGCGTTTTCATGCCAAACAGATGTTGTTTAGGGCCTCAAAATGGATCTAGTAATTTTGGATATGAAAAACCATAGAACAATTGTTAAGGTGGAAACCCATGTTTTGAGCCAGTGGAATAGGTCTGTTGAAACAGAACCCAAATTTTTTACTTTATGAACAAAATTTCTGGTATTCTGGAACCTTTGCAATTTAATAATAAAAAAATAAAAAATAAAAATAAAAAAAATCTATATAAAACAAAAAAAATTTCAGACCTAATGAATTTGTAATCCACCTGAGATTTATTTTTGGAAAATAATGATTGAAACTTAAATCAATAAATGCTCCAAATATTCTTCCGAATGATTTTCAGAATGAACCTAAATGATAGAACTTAAAAAAAAAAATCGGGATATCGGAGTTCGCTATTTGGTAATAGCAAGTCTCAACGCATATTAAATCACGAAGTCCCGACCGCCGATCTTCTGAATCATTAATACGTAATTAATCCATCTTTAATTTAACTGTCGTTCTAAAATGAGTTTCAACCTTGAATTAACCATATCGGGAAATTGCGTTTCGCTGTTTTGGAAGAACAAGAAAACTTGATGTCGTCTCCCCCGATTTCCCGATCCCCGATCATAATAAGTTTTTTAAAGAAGGTTTAACAATAATCTAATTACTGCCATGTGCAATTAAGATTAACTAATTACATCAGGAAATCGCCATTCGCGATTCCGCAAATAGAAATTTTCACAACAGTAGAAGTCCCGATCTCCCGATCCCCGATTTCCCGAATCCCGAATTCTTGATTAACGAAGCTCCGAAAAGATAATCCTGATTAATCAAGATAATAAAACAGTTAACTAAATTAACAGATCGCAGATTCGGCGATCGGGGTTTACGATGGCTCATGTCCTTAACATCGAAAGTCCCGAAACCCCGATGAAAGAAATTTCAAATTTCTTATAAATGTTGTATATACGGCAGGTGTCTATTATATATATATATTCCAAAATATCAGAAAATCTCAGGTACGAGCATTAAAAACATTTATTGGGAATATCTTTGCATTTATGTCATAATAGATGAAAGGATTTTGCAAATAATTATCATATATTCGAAATAACAGTCTGAAACATTTTCATTTATTCTAAGTTGAATTCTTCTCTGTTACAGGAATCGAAGAAAAAAACAGAGCACATCTTCCTCTTAGAGCCGCTACATCATTGGCATTCTGGTCCATTTTGGAACCTCACTACTCGGATATTAAACACAGAGCTGGTGGATGTATAGTGATGGCGCCTAAAAAAGCTTCAAAGAAAGGTGAAGAACATCCTGAAAGTGATATCGTCTCAGATACTACCGCAGCTGGAATAATACATAATATCAAATCATGGGCTAAAATTGCGGATAAAATGGAAGAAGAACTCTCATATTCGGATGATGAAGATGAAAATTATCTCTGAAATATCGCTAGCACAGGTCTTCATAAA
>ML791535.1:141493-159867 GCA_009831015.1 Picea engelmannii
TTTATTTTATTATTTATTTATTTGTTTATTTAAATCCTAGTTTTTAATACTTCCCTCTTTAAAATTTAAGTCTCCTTATGATTTAAACGCCACAGGTTTTACTTAAATTAACTCCCTTATTACACTTACCCCCATTATCTTTTTTAGAAGACTTTAATTAACTCCTAGGCGGGTGTTAGTTTACGCCCTAGGTTCACTTTTGGAGGATCTTTCTTAGGGCCAATCAAATTTATCTTAGGGATGTTTTATTCTAGGTTTGATTTGAACAGGGAGACAATTTAATTAGGGGGGGGGTCGTTTTAGGAATTATCATGTGCTAAGGTCTCATGGTCGTCTAGGCGGTCTCATCATCATCATCAAGTGACATGCCCTTCAGGATGCACTACGTGCTCCAAGGGTACCACTCGCCTTGATTGCTTCGGTCGTGCGATGTGCCCTTCAGGATGCACCACGTGCTCCAAGGGTGCCACTCGCTGGCTTGACGGATTGGTAGACTCTATAACCCCTGGAGTCAACACTCCGCCAGGTGAATCTTGTGGGAGGCTAAGGGCTCTAAGGAATAAGGCCCCCACCTTATTGCGCGCCCCTTAGAATCATCGTGAGCGACTGTCGCAGTCTACCCTCATGGCATCGTGGATCCCCTCGAACTAGGTAATCGTTAACCTACAGCTCGAGCCACGGCGAGAGTGCTAGTAGGTTGTGGCAGGGCTGCTGTCCACACCTCTCCCTCAATCTCTCTGGATCTCGTGTGTGGCCCCTCTACTCCATATGTGAGTCCGGTCGGCAAGCTATCGTCAGCCTGCATCATCAACCATCATGTCAGATCATGTCGAACAACATGTCATATATCAATAGTATATCATCAAATGAAACAATATCATCATATATGAAACAACTCAAATACCCCACTCCCTGACTCAATCCAGAGTCCAAGGGAGTTCCACAGATGCCTCTGCATCCACCAGGTCCGACACCCTGCACACTCAAAGAAACTAAGTCAGCAGCACCTGTCTACACCAAGGTAGTAAAAACATCCTGTCATATAACTCAATGCATCAAAATGAAAGAAAAATTTTTATCATCATATAAATCTAGATCACTTGCGAGCAAGTGTCCTCAAAGAATAAGTTTGGTATGTGCGCCAGAGCGGGATGTTACACTTGGTGAGTTTCTTGCCTCACTGTAGAAGTTGTCTTTATTACCTTGTTGAAGGTTGTTATAAAGTTGTTGTTGGAGGGTTTGGATCTATTCAGCTGATCTAGCTGCATGATATTCCCGAGTGTGGGAGGACTCTATCGACGAAGATGGAACATGAGGAGTATGAATGGCTATGATATAACTTTGCTTGATTGGACAATGATCTAGATTGTATTTAAAATAGTTATTAATAGAATCCGAGCTTTACTATATTATTGTTTTCCTTGCCATATCTCTGTGTAATTATTTTTTATATCTTTTTTTTTATTTACTCCTTCATATCATTCCTAAAATAATATGGATTAGATAGTATGGAATCACCCCCATAGGTAAAGCAACAATATTTTTCTACCCTTCTAAAATCTGCTTATGTTGGATAGAAAGGTCTTGGGCTGAGGCTACAATGGTTGTAATGTCCTTGTATTCACCTTTGGACTATATTGTGAAGAGGAAAAACTTTGTGGTATGAGAGATTACTTTGTTTCACTTTTTTTTTGAGACAACAGTTGGAACTACCTCTGGTATCCTATAGAGATGACCCCCTAGAGTAACATTGATGCTACGGGGTCAAGACTCATAAAGAACATGATTCTTCCGCACATACTTCCAGTGGGGAAACATCACACAATACCCCATCCTTCAAGGGCTTGATATCATACAATAGGAGACACTGCTGGCTGACAAGAATATCTTGACCCTGGCGAAGACACTCGATGTTGTATGGTTGCGGGTGTAGTTTTGTTGGCAAACTCAACTGCTTGATGACCTATGATAATATTAGGTTCTTATGGATTTCTATATCAACAATAAAATGTAACAAGGTCCCCTTCATCAAAATCTATGAATGGAAGAGGCATTACCCCTCCTAAGGATCCTCTAGTTCTTCCTGTTGGATTTTGTGGTCACAATAGTAGCGGTGGGTTCTAAATCAATGATATGATTCCTTTTATTTTTTTCTAAATCAGAGTCCAAGTTGGGGCTCAACTCTATTTCTTTGAGCTTTTCCACCAATCACTGTTTTGAGCTACATTAAATGGTGTTGTGCCAAGTTATTTTGTGGAAGTTGCACCACTTCCTAGTGTCTTTCTTTGTCTTTCCATTACCCTTATTTTCTTGTGGATTGGACTACTTGTCTTCATGAGGTTGAATATTATTTGAGTTAGGGATTCCTTTACCATACTTTGGTTGTTTTGGATTTGTAGAACCAAATTCCCACTTGTTTTTTTTCTTGAACTTATACTCGATTTTGACAGCATATCGATAAACGACTCCCAGTGATGAGATGTCCAGAAAATCCATTTCGGTGTGCATGTACCTTTGTAGATCCATGCGATATTTTATAACCAGATGTCACTTGGAGTCTTTGATACCCAACTTGGTGCACAAGGTATGGGATATATGTTTTAACTTCAACATTGTTTGGCACCTCTTTTGATGCAACATGATCCATCTCATGTACTAATCGTTATAGTTTTCAATAAGGTAATATTGCTCCTGAACTGCATCCATAACAAAA
Source organism: Picea engelmannii (assembly GCA_009831015.1). Classification (NCBI taxonomy): domain Eukaryota; kingdom Viridiplantae; phylum Streptophyta; class Pinopsida; order Pinales; family Pinaceae; genus Picea; species Picea engelmannii. Next base: position 144,207 of record ML791535.1, read on the forward strand.
TACCAAGTGGGGTCAACCCCAAATATTCCAAAATCCTCTATGGAAATTTTCTCCCAATAAGTTTCCCACCAATGTCTGACATGGGGGATAGCCTTAAGGAGCGTGAAGGTGATCTTTTATCTATCATAAAAATTATGAATAGAGAAATAACCTTCTGGCATGTTGTGCAAGGTATTCTACAAGAAACAACTTGATAGGATATTCTACTCCCCCTTATCTCTTTTATTCCACCATGTGAGTCCGCTTATGTTGGTGAGAGCGATTTTCCTCAAGAGAAACTAACTCGAGACCCAACTCTCTATACCCTAACCTCGTCAGGGACATGCACTAAGAAATAACAAGGAGTAGCCTTCTCTAACACCATTGATCCAGAGTATTTTGAGAATGAAAATGAATGATGGAATATAATAAATAAATACATAGATATATTTATAGAAACATAGAGATATAGTAATGCACAACTTTTATTTATGAAATAAATGTAAAAAAACTGTAAAAATACAGATTGAATGAACTCGCCAGAATGGTGGGAGATTATCTGTGATAACATATGTGATGGATACACTCATTCAAAAGAATAATATGTTTACAATGAGGCTCCAGAAGCCTTTTTAACGTAAAGAAAATAAAAATCATAACCCCAGAAGATGAAATGCCAAAAGGTTTGTGCGACCCAATAGCGGTAGTTGATACGTCAACTTCTCGAGGGTGTAACTTTTGCATACGATCTTAATTTGGGGAGCATGATAGCTCATTGGAATTTTATAGTTGAGGAAAAAACATTATATTCAACCTATTATTTTCCTTCAGCTACATGATAGGCGCTACAGAGCCCAAAAAACATCATTTAGAGCCTAAAAACTGCTCCGAAAGCATAGTAAATTTTAGGGGCTAAATTTTTCCCATGGGATAATTTTCCATACTTTTTCCCAAAAAGTGATTTTCCATTCTAAAACTTATTCGTCCAAATTCTATAGGAAGAAATTATTTTACCTTAAAAATCACCAAAATTTTATACAAACTATACAAAATCCTTATAAATTTGAATATTTTTACAAGAATATCGCCAAACATTTTGTAGTTGGCATATTAAGGACTAGTGAGATTCACCAAGGTTCCTACATTTTAAAATAAATTTCCATCCGTAAAATTATCCCTATATAGAAGTTCGGGACCAAAAAAACTATAGAAAAATTGCCAAGGTGGAAACCCACGTTTTGAGCCAATGGAATAGGTGGGTGGCCACCGATATCCATCTAAATCAAATAGATAGTCATTTCCCTTTTTGGTTGTTGGTAAATATCCCACAAAATCCATGGAAATGCTTTCCCAATGTTGAGTGGGTACAGGTAAGGGATGGTATAGACCTTTCTTCCTATTGTTAGGCTCGATGGTAGAACAAATTATACATCCTCTAATATATCTTGCTATGTCTTCTTGCATTATGGGCCAATACACATACCTCTATAAGTTGATGATTGACTTCTCAACACCAAAATGTCTTGCAACATTGGAGGCATGAGCCTCTCTAATAAGATGCAATTGTTCACCTTTAGGAAGATAGAGCTTGTCAAGCTTGTAGAGTAACCCATTCTGGAAATGATAGTCAACCTTGTTTTCACCTTCTTTGATATGAATTTGGACCTGTAGATATTGAAACACCTCCTTGAAGTCCTCATCATATGTGTATGCCTCTTTGTATGCATCATGGGTAAAATGATCGATGTGCATTAGAGTTCCCAACATTGTAATCTTGGATGTGGGTGGTCGTGAAAGCATGTCTTCCAACTTTCTTTCGCTACCCTTCTTGTACTTTATTACCAAATGAAATTGTTGTAAAAATAGGTTGGATTACTTAGAGGGGGGTTGAATCAGTAATAAATCTTTTTAATCATTTTAACCATAGTATATAAGTGTTGTTTATATTTATGATCAATATACCATTATCATTCAACAAGTGAAAAGTAAATAAACCATGAACAATGAACAATCATACACATACAAAGTACACTAGTATTTTTATGTGGAAACCTAATGTGCGATAAAACCACATAATGCTTCTTCTTATATTTCTTTAATAATTACATTCATTGGAAGCACCAATTTTCTTTGTTGTCCAGCTACAGTTGGAAGGAGGCTTTGACCCCCAATATTTTCATGTTACAATCTAAGGGAAGATCCAACTCCCCAATTCTTTGGATACAACTAGAAGGAGGCTACAACCCCTATATTGTTTGACACAACTGGAAGGTGGCTACAACCACCTATAGTTTCCCCATCCAAACACCCTAAAATATGAGTGTCAAATGATGAAACCATTGCCACAATGTACCTATGAGATATACCACTATAAACCTGTACCAATCTGTGCCAATAACCTATAATCAACATGTACCAATAGCCTGTAATCAATGTTATATAAGAAGTCATCCTGTACCAACGAATAACAAAAGGTATGTGACTTGTATATGCTGCAGCTTGCATATGTATGCACCCTGTTTGTATTGTAGCCTATGTATGTACATGACATGTCTATACTGCAATATGCATATACCTTAAAAACATAGGGTTCTCACCTTTTCTGAAACTCAGACACTTTGCTTCCTCTATCAATTCAATCCTACAACCTGACATTGTGTCCAATCTATAGGTGTTCCCTATGCATACATCATCGTACTTATCCCTTAACCAAGTGAATATATATCTCTCTAGTCATGTGCCATACATGTGTATACAATCATTATCAAGTGTAATAACAATCACATGGACTAGACATCAAACCCTCACTGATACACAACCTCAAAATTCACAAACAACTTCACAACCACTTCAAAACCAAGATCCCTCAACCATGTACCAAAAATTCCCTCAACCATGTGCCAATAAACACAATATATACCTCAATACTAACAAGATGTACCAATCATAAATATTAGATATGCCAGTTGTTAGTGCTATAATTTGACTCAATAATTCTATTGAGTCAAGCCTAACACATCTTGATTTAATTGGTTTTAGAAAAAGTTTTAGGAACAATTTGAGAGTGGTAGGATCAACAATTTTATTCAATAAGGTTCAAAATTAGGCTCTTTGTGCCAAATTTCTATGTGTAGAAGATCAGGCTAATAAATCTTATATCAGTGATAATGTTATAAAGAAGTGAAATGAGGCAATGCGAGGAAACAAAACTACAAGAAAATCAAAGAACAACCTGATATTTAATATATCTAACAGTGGAGGAATAACTCAGTCTTCAAAAACCCTTTCTAAATCTGAATTAAAGACTCAAATAATTATGTGGCAAAGACTATAACATACCCTACACTGCAGGCCTATCAGTACATAAAATGCATACACATATCCTATAGTATGATAGCATATTCTAGTAGAAGAAAAATAAAATGATTTACACAGAAATAAGAGAACAAATTGACTATACACTTTATTATCAGCTAGAATCCTTACATAGAAATTTGGTCGACAAAAAAGTTTTCAAAATAGTACATGAAATTCCAATTACATAGATCAAACCTCTCTACAACTCTCTTCATTCCCTTGGATTGAATCCCCATAATGATATTTTGAACCCTTAATCAAACTAATGATTAGGATTTATAGCTTATACAAACATTTTGAAATGTAGAAACTAAGAGATGAGAGATGGGACTTAGCAAAAAAAAAAGGTGATAACAATGGCTCCATGGGGGATGGAGTTCTCCCTATGGAACTCCAAGAACTTGTATACTTGTGCCTTACTCATTGGGCTATGGATTTATTCACCACCTTCCAAACCTCTGGAAATTTTCAAATTCTAAAATAATCTACTGAAAACAATATATTGTTGCAAACCGAAAATAAATGCTCAAGGAAGAGGTTATTCATCTACCTAATTCTAATCAACAAGAAGCAACTGATCATGTGTAATCATACTTCCAATGGAGCCAAGTAAGCAATATGCTAACCAATTGAACTCAGTCAATTTTGTGCAAGGTCATTAAAACAAGAACTGCAGAGTGCAAATAATAATGTTGGAGATCATACTTACAACCCAATAATTCGTCCTTTATGATGACAAAAACTAAAACTTTCTTGTTCAAAAACATCTCCATATAAACGATAACTAGATCTTGAAGCTTATAAAAAACTTGTTGTTGCTCAATAATTGAAAAAGAAGAAAGCATTATCAACTACTCATTTATTTCTTCCTCATCTCGTTCACTATATCCCTATGATTCAGATCCATAACTGTAAGATGATGACCCATTACATATGAATACTTTTGAAAGAAAAGAAGAAATCTCTTTTTGATCTTTAACATTGGTGTCTTGATAGTGATCAAATGAAGGATGATTTTTGAAAGATATGTCATGAGAAATATGTTGGTAATCCTTCTCAACAATGATATTTTTGTAAGATTTATCAAAAACAAAGATATCTTAATTGGTATTTTGAACATCCAAGTCATACTTATCAACAGTTGGAACATGAATACATGGTTGATCCTATGTTTGTTGAAAATCAAAACTAGATAAGGTTTTGTTAGTTAATGAGCCTCCATATGTTTTATAAACATTTAATCCTTTCTCATCATCACTATATTCATCATAAATTGGAACAACATGGTAAAATTCTAATGACAAAGATGAATATTTATGTATATAATCATCAACAATATGATCAACAGATTTGGAACAACTTTCGTATCATAATCACTACTATTAGAAACATTTGGATTGATTCCAAATGCATCTAAAATATCATTGTTATCAAATTGAATATCTGACTATTGAAAATCATTATGTTATGAAACAAAATTAGAGGAAGATATAACTGACAATGAATCTTCTTCTTCTTCCTCAATATTATCATACCCTTCATCTTCACTGCTAGAATAATAATTTACAAAATTTTGTGTGTATAATGCATATCCCTCACAACAATGCTCAAAACGTATCTCTCTTGGGTAAATTCTCTTGCAATATGAATAAAAATCATCATAAAAGTCCTCCAAAGAGGAAATACTAGAAGAAGGAAGAGTTTTGTACCACTACTTTGCATAGTCATCCAATGAATACATGAACATTTTCATCAATACATCCTCATGATGTATATTCAATTGATTCATTTATTGATGAAACTTGATTACATGATGTGCAATATTATCATCCTATTTTTCTCTAAAAATAGGAAAAAAGTATATGCATTATGAGAAAGAAGGTGCATGATTAGGAAAACCATGAACAACTGAAAAATTGAGAGGTGCAAACCTTTGAGCCAAGATATCTTTCATGGCCATTGTTGTCCTATATCAGTGAAGTTACCAACAGGTTCTTCCTTCGTGGAGTGGATTCTCCACGATGAATGATATCTCGTTTGATATATGTGTTCACTTCTTATTCACCATCAAGAATAGAATCTGATCAATGTCATTCTCCTAGGGAATATTACTTCATTTTTTTTGTTCCCCGAAAACAATGCCAAAATATGTGATTGCTACAAGTGGAATTAATACTACTATTGATTCAAGCCTAGCAAATCTTGATTTAATTGGTTTTAGGAAAAGGTTTGGAAAAACTTTGAGAGTGGTAGGATCAACAATTGGCTTCAATAACGTTCATAATTAGGCTGTTTGTGCCAACTTTCTATATGCAACAGATCAGGCTAAGAAATCTTATATTAGTGATAATTTTATAAAGAAGTGAAATGAGGCAATGTGAGGAAACAAAAATATAAGATAATCAAAGAACACCTTGATCTTTAATATATCTAACAGTACATGAATAACTTAGTAATCATAAACCCTTTCTAAATATGAATTAGAGACTCGAATAAGTCTATGGAAAAGACCACAACATACCCTATATTGTAGCCCTCTCAGCAGATAAAATGCATATATATATCCTATAGTATCATAGCAGATTCCAGTACAAGAAAATGAAAATGATTTACATAGAAATAAGAGAACAAACTGACCATACACTTTATTATCAACTAAAATCCTTACATACAAGTTTAGTGGACAAAAATGTTTTCAAAATAGTACATGAAATTCCAATTACAAAGATCGAACCTCTCTACAGCTCTCTCTCAGTCCCTCAGACTAAATCCCCCTAATAATATTTTGAACCCTTAATCAAACTAATGATTAGGATTTATAGCTTATACAAAAATTTTGAAATGTAGAAACAAAGAGATGAGAGATGAGACTTACCAAAAAAAAATAGGTGATAACACCATCAATGTATTTATATATATATATGAATTACATAGTAAGTTCCACACAACTAATAGCCTCTCTAAAAAAAATCCTCAAACCCTCATAACCATATTTCATGTAGACAACAATATCCAACTGCTCCTAAAATAAGACATACCTTTTGAACCTGTAGATAGATTTGTTGTACCTGATCACCATAGACCTTTCTGAGAGGTTGATTTCAGACTCTGAGAACCTGACACCCTAAAAAAATAAATATTTCATGAATTTTCCAACTATACACACTCGTTTATACTGCCATCCTACGTATGTATGTGACCTATTCTACTGTAGCCCACATACACCTCAAAAACTAGGGTTTTTTCAGTATTTCTGCAACTATGAAACTTTCTCCATCAACCCTTCATGCTACCTCATACTTGCATACCTTCAGATGTATCAACGAGTACCTGCAATAAGATTACACAATAATATATATATATATATATATATATAATTTTCTCAATAGGTGCTAATAGGATACCCTTGCCTTCCTATTTATACTATCCAAGCAACTTCCTCTAGGGGTTACCTTCTAACCAACTTAACCCAACTTCCTTATTTTAGGGCTCATCCACTTCTAACCACTTGTCCACTTATAACCACTTTATCCATATATAGTAAAATCTCCACTTCTTGTTGCAAATAATTTATTTTTAATTATTTTATTATTGCAAAAACTTAACCCATGATTAAATCCTAGTTTCACCCCCTTTGACTAGTCAACTTCTTCTAGGGGTTTCTAAAATAATTTGTCTTCTTTGAACTTCTAGGGGCTTCTAGATAACTCAAGAGGGTTCTCCAACTTCACAAGACTAAATCTCTAACCATGAGGAGTTATGTGATATTCCACATATCACCAGAAATGGCATTCCATGTATTATCCATCTATACTAGTATTACCTGCAAATACATTGATGTTCATACCTTTATATCTCAAACAATATTGAGTCCCTTAACCATACTGTTGGGGTTACCAGAATTTTATATCGGGATTTATTCAAGTGTTGAGATCAATGAAAATCAACCCAATTAATAAAAAATCTCCCCCTTTGGAACTGATGGAAACACTCTGATGCAACATTAAATTCATATCATTAATGTCCCCATTGTGACCATCACTCCCCATGGAAGCATGCATACATTCTCTCTCTCCAAGTGCCTAACTCTCTATTGATGCATCTGATAAAAATCTCCCCCTTTGAAATTAATGGAAAAGGTAACTTATCGTCAGGGATGCTCCACCTAAATGAACTTCCCTTGGTGTTGCTCCCCCTAACTGAACTCTTCCTGAAATTGCTCCCCCAAACCAAATTGTCCTCTTTATGGTGCTTCCTCATGTAAATATAATACATATAAGAATATCATTCAAACTTCATTGTGGGTAACAAACTATGCTGAGTTTCTGATAAAGATACTCAAAGTATTCCCTTGGAAGATATTTTGTAAAGATTCCTGCAATCTGTTCTTTGGTGCCAACATACTCAACTCGAATTTTCTTCTCTGCGACATGTTCCTATAGAAAATGATACTTGATTGGAATATTCTTCCTCTTCGAGTACATCATTGGTTTCTTTGAGATACTGATGGTGCTAGTATTATCACAATATGTCAAAATGGGATCAACATACTCAACTTGTATATATTTCAAAGTTTTTTTCATCCATAGAACCTGCTATTTTTGCAATATACTCTGCTTTGACTGTAGACAAAATAATGATGCTTGTTTCTTTCTTATCCAAGATACCAAACATTCACCCAAGTAGAACATTGCTCCACTTGTACTTCTTCAGTCATCAATGAAACCTGCCCAATATGCATCTGTGTAGGCAACAAGTAATAGATATTTTCCTTTTGGATACCATGATCCAAAATCTTTTGTACCCTTGAGATAGTTGAATATTATCTTTATAGCTAGAACTTGTGATTCATTTGGTTTTTCTTGAAACTGTGCCACATGTCCAACTTCATGCATTACATTTGGTCTGGATGTTGTCACATAAAGTAATATGTTGATCATTGATCTGTACTATCTTTGGTTTGTAGACTTTGAATCATCATCTTTACTTAGCTTCAAATGGTTTTCATAGGAGTATTAATTGGTTTCCATTCTTCCATTCCAAACCTCTTTATCATTTATCTGATATACTTGGTTTGAGAAATAAAAATTCGTTGGTTGTTTTGACATATTTGAAGACCCAAAAACAAGGATAATTCTCCAAGTAATGACATTTCAAATTCATTTTTCATATCCTTTGAAATCGTTTGGCTCATTGTGTCATCATCACTTCCAAAAGTAATATCATCAACACAAACTTCAATTAAAAAAATACTATCTTGATTTACCTTTATGTATAGGTTGTTGTTTGCATTTCCTTTCCTAAACCCTTACTATTGTAAATATCTCTTCAGTTTGTAATACCATGCTCTGGGGCCTACTTGAGACCATACAAGGCCTTCTTCAACCTACGAACATAGTTTTCATTATATTACAATTGAAATCCTTCTAGTTGCTCAATGTAGAATTCTTCTTCTAGTTCCCCATTTAGAAAATATTATTTCACATTCATCTAATACACTTTAACATTATTTTAGCATGCATAAGCAAGGATCAATCTAATTTCTTCCATTCTAGAAACTCGGACAAATGTCTCTTCATAGTCGATACCTTGAACCTGAGCATATCCTTTACATACCAATCTATATTTTTTCTTGGTAACATTTCCATCTTCATTCAATTTCTTTCGGAAGACCTACTTCGTGTTGATCACATTCTTGTACCTTGGCCTTGGAACCAATTCCCAAGTGTCATTCTTCTCTATTTGATCCAAATCGTCATCCATGGATTTCATCCAAAATTCATCCTTCATGTATTCTTAAAAGATTATTGGCTCAATATATGATAAGAGTGATAGATACAGTTGTTCTCATGAAAAAATTCTTCTTCTAGTCTCAACTATTGCATATTTGTTCCTGATAATATGATTTGACAGATGATTCTTTTGTATTATTTTTCTAGGTTTCTTTGAAGGTACTTTGAGATCTTTTTGTTCTTGATCTTCTTCTTCTAACTAGTCTTATTCATCTTCCCTTTCGACTACTTCTTCATCCTTTGCTTCTTCTTCATGAACTTGTTCCATGGACTCATTTTCTTCTTCCTTTATTTTTCATCCACTTGTCTCATCAACAGTCACATTGATGCTTTCCACAACATTGTTGAGCCTTAGATTGAAACATTTGTATGATTTCCTTGTGCTTTAGTACCCAACAAGTATTCCTTTCTCCACATGAGAATCAAACATTTCCATTCTGCTATCTTCTCTTTTGATGTAGCATTTTCTTCCCTATGTTTATTATTCATTATCCAGTCTCCTACACTTTAGGGAGAATATTCATTTTCCTACAATATAGGGGAACATTCTCTTCAATTCACACTTTAGTTGGATCAGTTGAGGGGAGTCTTAATGCCACATTGGTTCCATCACCATGCAACATTGGGATCATCACTACTAATGCAAAATGTCTTTGGGATTATCATTAGAGTGGTGCATTATTCATGCCATCAGTCAGTTAATTGAGGATTGAAAGGCTATTTGACTTAGACTAGGTTGTCGTTAATTCCCATAACTATCGATGGGTGTCCATATCACTCTATACCACCACTATGGTGCATTGGATTCTCTTCCAGTGTGCATTAGTTGAATTAATATGATTATTGATTCTCTATCTCTCTCTCGTTTCTGTCTTTTCTCATTTCTTCTGCAAACTATGTATTTCCTTTTCTATCTATATCTTATATATGGAGGTTCATCCACATTTACATGGCATTATATCTAATGGATTTATAGTAAAAAGAAACTAGACTCTTTTTGTAGGTACCGAAGATTGAAGACACTGGGAAAATGGAATTTCCAAAAGAATTGATTCTTACACTGTACAATTTATTTGCATGTTAGCATAAGATGGAATTTCATGTTCATAGTAGAGGATTATACAGGTTAACTATGGGAAAAGATATCTAACGCACATAATCCATATAAAAATCCAAGTATCTAAATAAGATGGATGAAGTGTATGGACTATTTGTAGTCTTATTTCTCCTAAGCTCCTCTTTCACATATCCTCTTGTAAAACCCCTGATGAAGTCTGGACCACCATAGAAGTACCTTTTTGAAAATAGGATGAGATGAGGGGACACATGCTCTAAGTGGAATTTCTCACTTTGGATCCAAAACCCTTCGAAAATATCCAAGCCTTTTTTACCAAATATAAGGATTTGTTTTCACAACTCAAGGCTTCCATTGTTGATAAATCTAATGAGGAGAAAAAAATGGTTCTTACCATTCTTTCCAAACTTGTTCTGGAATAATCATTGTTTGTATCCACATTTCATTCATTTAGTCTTTCCTCTGGAGCTACTTGGAAAATTCCCTCTCTTAAGGCCTTTACCGAGTCTCTGACGCAAGAGTAGACCAAGCTCATCAATATGGGAAAAATCAAAGGCCCAAAGGCACATGCAATTGTTGTGAAAGATGGTAGTAGTCACAAAAATCATAAATATAAATACAAATACAAAGGGAAGGGATATGAAAATACAAATAAGTAAGGGTACTCAAAACCCTTTAACGATTCCTCTAGATCCAAAGGTTGAAAGGGAACAAAAGGAGAGAAACACACTTACTACCAACGAGGATTCCATGTAGAATCTGCATGCATGCAGAAACAATTAGATCAAATGGCACAAATACTTCAGCAAGAAAACCTTGGATATCACATCCCTGAGGGTACCAAGAACAAGAAAATAGAATATATAAACGTCAAGAAAGGTAATCCTATCCATGCTTTGATTTCCATTAACTTGTCTCCCGATGCTTGGATTGTATATTTAGGTGCATCACACCACACAACATCCACAAGGGAAGACTACTCTTGATTGGATGCATGCAGCGGTCCTCCTATTCTGATGGGGGATGACTTTCTAGTAGAAGTCACTGAGAAAGGAAGAGTTGAACTCACAAATGAGAGCTTCGAGAATGTGCTACACATGCCCAAACTCTCTATCAATCTTCTCTCTGTGTATAAGATGAAAAAGTGTAGAACCAGAAATAAAGTAATATTCACACTTGATGCAGTGGATATATATGGCATGCAAACCAATCCCAAAGTGTAACGTCCCCTCCATTACGACATCTATGTAATTGAGAATTGTAGTGGTATTTGTTTTTTTCTTAATATCAACAGTTAGAACAAGAAACATGTGATAACCATGCATCGACATTACACATATATTCTCATCTACATCATTTCACTAGAAGAATCAACTACAACATTATGATAATAAAAGATCAAGTATATCACATTACGACAACAAGGTTTCTATCCATCCACCTATACTACAAGGTTAGGACCTCCAAGACACATAATCAATGTTCAATTCTAGGATTTATCTGATTAATTTGGACCATTTAAGGTATCAGGACTGGCGACTATTTTGAGGAACACGAAGGTATCTAATTCTCGTAACCCAAGTTCCATTCCAAATACACATCAAGAAATTCATAGTGAATCAATAATGCAAGCCAATTATTCAAAGATCATACCAATAAAGACTAAGGGTTTTTAATAAATAAGGACTCTGCCTTATTGTGTTCCCCTTAGAAATATTTGTGAGCGACTGTTGCAATTTTCCCTAACGACATCGTGGACCTATCAAACTAGGTAATTGTTAAACCATAGTTCATACCACAATGTGAGTGCTAGTAGGATGTGACAGGGACACTACCACACCTCTCCCTCAATGTCTGGTTTCTGTGCATGTCCCCTTTACTCCTTATGTGAGTTGGATTAGAAAGCATCGTCAAGCCTACATCCACTAGAAAAAATAGTTTCAATAATTCATATACATAAATCATACTATAATAAATCATATGTCTCATGTGCATAAAATTAAATAATCAAACAAATACAATCCACTCCCTAACTCAATCCAAAGTCCAAGGAAGTTCATTGATGCCATCAACATCCATAATCTATCAGATTCCTGCACAGTCAAGAAAACTCGTCGAGAGAATCTACCAATACATATACATCAAAATAAAAATAAGTCAGGACAGATCATCAACATCATATATAACTCATAATCAAAATGAATCATAATATACCATAATTGGATCACTTGCAGGCAAGTGTCCTCAAAGAATAATTTAAAAAGTATACTCAGTAGAACGGGATGCTACATACACCCCCTCTTGTTTTACAACTTCATCCCAAAGTTTTTATAGTATATCATTGCAAGTAAACAATGTATCTGACATAGATCTAAATGTCTAATATATCAAACAACTAAGGAAATTGTTAACGCATATCGTATGCATCCTCCCAGGTAGCCGAGTGTGGACTATAGTTGTCCCATTGGACCTTGAACTAATCGACTATTTGATGTTGTATATTTCAAATGAAATGGTCCAGAATGCATATTGGATCTACCATGAGAGCACCATGGTCCAAAACCATCAAAGAAATCATGTCAATAACACGTGACAGATCACTAACATAATGTTGTTAAAGAGATACATGAAATAGATTGTGTATATGCCTCAAAGAATGAGGAAAGGCTAGTCGATAAGCCACATTTCCTTTCTTTTCCACAACCTTGAAAGGTACCACAAACCTAGTAGAGATTTTATCAACCTTTCCAAACTTGATCGAACTCTTGTGCAGTTTTACCCACAAGAAAAATATTTCGCCAACTTGATAATTGTGGTCAACACGATGCACATCAATATAAATCTTCTGCCAATCATGCGCTTCTTTAATCCTTTTTCTTATCCATTGCATCTATTCTTCCATTTCTTGTATCAATTATGATCCCACCAGGACCCTATCCTTAAGTCGATCCCAACTCAACGACGTCTGACATAGTCATCCATAAAGAAACTCAATGGTTCCATCTTAATCGTACTTTGGTAATTGTTGTTGTATGAAAACTCTACTAATGGCAAGAAGTCTTCCCAATATTTATGTTGGTCCATTACATACATACCCAACATATCCTCCAACACCTGGTTTTTTCTTTATGTTTTTCCATTTGTTTCTAGGTGACATGTTGTACTAAAGTTCAGTTGTGTTCCCAAGGCCTCTTGGAAACCAGTCCAAAACCATCCTCTAAACACCGATCCTTGATTGGATATGATCATTCTTGGTACACCATGTAATCTCACAATCTCGCTGAAAAAAATTCTATCCATTTATGGTTCCTGGTATGTCATACACACTAGCATAAAGTGTGCACTCTTCATCAGAGTGTCAACCACCAAAAAAATTGAATTGTGTCTCCTTTTTTTCAGTGGAAATCCAACAATAAAATCCATCAAAATGACTTCCCATTTTGATTCAGGAATAACGTGTGACTGTAAAAGTCATGATGGATGTATATGCTTAGCCTTCACTTGCTGACATTCTAGACATATCACCATGTAACTAACTATTCTCACTTTCATTCTTTTCCATAAGAACAAAGTCTTAAGGTATTCCTTCATCTTCGTGACTCCTGGGTGAGCCATGTACATCGCTCAATGAGCCTCACTTAAGATCAAACTTATTAATTATTCATTAGGTGGTATGAAAATTTTGTATTTAAATCTCAACAATCCATCGTTGTCAAATGAATAACCTTTAAACTTCGGTACCATCATGGTATTTTTTTTAATATTACCCTTAACTTCTTTTTACCAGTCATCATCTATCTGTAAAGTTAGAATCTTTTCCCTAAGATTATTCTTAAGAGGTATTATTGAGAATATGTTTGGTCTCCAACTCAACGCATATGTCACTCTATTCACCATTCCTTTAATGTAAGTAATCTCAAAGTAGTATTCACTAAGTAATTTTGACTAAAGCCTTTGTCACGCATTCAAGTCACTCTGTGTAAATATATGCTACAATCCATAGTGATCTGTCTTTAATTCAAGTTTTCACCCAATCATATAACGTCTCCATACTCTCGAGACATATACTGTTAAGCCCTAATATTGGTTCATTACCCCTTAATTGGGGCATATTATATTAGTAATGTTATTTTATTTATGTTGGATTTAGGCCATTAGTTGTAATTATACCTCCTAGTCTCCTATATATACCAAGGAGACATTTTCATTTTGAATCATCTTGTACTTGAACATTTAAGTGGGGTAAAAGGAGGTTGCCCCCTTGAAGAGGATTGTTACTTGAAATTATATCTTTTTCAAGGCATTGAGTACTTTTTCTGAGGTTTTTCTATGCTATATTGATATTTGGTTCTTAACATATGGAATCAGAGCTCAAGGTCTTGGGGTTTCGCTGCTACATATGAGACACCATGGAATTTTTGCTATAACTTTTTTTATACAACATTTCTAAAGGAACAGATTGGAGGATATTTAGTAGATAGATCGAGGTACGTTGGGTTCAAAATTCATCTCCTGAGGTATCATACTTTTGGAGATACATCCTATACAAGATAGGGCTCTAGAATCATCTTGAAATGAGTCATTGCAGAATTTTTGCTATAAATATTTTTCTGTAATGTTTCATACCTTGAACTCTAGAGGTCATTTATAAAAATTAGTAAGGTATCTGTGGTAAAACTTTCATCTTCTGGGTCATCTTAAATTTGTATATGCGCCTTGTGTAAGATAGGGTATATGACTAGTCCTATTAACTAGTCTCAAGAATTTGTTCTAGGTAAAACAATCATAACTTCTTTCTAGAGTATCCAAATTGAGTGGGACTAGTTTCATTGGATCATGGACAGTCTGTAGTATTTTGGGTGTGAGTTTCAGAATTTGATATCAATTATTTTCTGCGGGGCATGCTATACAAGTGAGATCTCCTGGAAAGGCCAAAAATCAGCAAGTTGTGAGGAAGTTACCGTAAATTCCACTTGGCACATCCAATTTTGATCAGACCTGTGGCATTGTAGAGAAGAAATATTAGAGAACTACCTAAGAGAAATTTTCATACCTAGAAGGGCTGAAACTTAGGAGATAGAACAGAATAAATATTGTCTAGAAGAACCGCCTCAAAATCAAGATTCAAAAGTGAGACTTGGCCAACATGCCACCAAAAAATGGACCTTCTACAACAAATAAGCCTCCAAAAAATCCTAATTGGACTCTTTATAAAGGTGAAGAAATGCGTAGGGACATAAATGAACTACAAAATAAGATGGATTCAATGGAAGCTAAGTTGGATACTAAGATGGATTCAATGGAAGCTAAGTTGATGGATTCAATAGAAGCTAAGTTGGATACTAAGGTGGATGGTTTAAAAGGGGAGATCATGGAAGTATTGAAAAATTCTGTAACAGAGAAGACACCCGAAAGTGAAAATGCATCCCATGAAATTCATGATGAGGACACAAGGAAG
>ML791535.1:178187-197791 GCA_009831015.1 Picea engelmannii
ACACCATTTATGGCACTTTATGGATACCACCCTCCTTCCATCACTTCTTCTCTAAAAGAAAAATCTAAGGTTCAAGCAGTGGAAGATCATATCAAGAATCAACAACAAGTTCTCCAAATCTTAAGGGACAACCTAACCATGGCACAGGATCACATCAAACAACAAGCAGATCAACATCGTAGTGACAGAAGTTTTGAAGTAGGGGACTAGGTGTTTTTAAGACTACAACCATACAAATAGATGTCCCTCAAGCAAGCCAAGACGGATAATAAATTATCACCAAAGTACTATGGCCCTTATAAGGTGTTGCAAAAGATTTTTACTGTGGCATACAAATTGGAGTTGCCTGCATCTTCACGAGTACACCAAGTTTTCCATGTTTCATGTTTAAAGAAGGTTATAGGCGACGAGATCCCAGTTCAAACTATATTGCCAGAACTTGACGAGGAAGGAAAAATCATATTGGAGCCTAAAGCCATCACTAACACAAGAATTCGCCAGCTGAGGAATAGATCCATTTCAGAGTATCTCATTAAATGGAGGAAACTACCAGCTGAAGATTCCACTTGGGAAGATGAGTCTTTTATACAGAAGCATCTAGAGTTACTCAAGCGTTGCGGACAACACTTGTCTCAAGGGGAGGGGCATGTTAAGCCCTAATATTGGCTCAATACCCCGTTATTGGGACATATTATATTAGTAATGTTATTTTATTTATGTCATCTTTAGGCCATTAGTTGTAATTATACCTCCTAGTGTCCTATATATACCAAGGAGACATTTTCATTTTGAATCATCTTGTACTTGAACATTTAAGTGGGGTAAAAGGAGGTTGCCCCCTCGATGAGGCTTATTATCTGAAATTATCTCTTTTTCAAGGCATTGAGTACTTTTTCTGAGGTTTTTCTATGCTATATTGATATTTGGTTCTTAACATCAACAGTTAGAACAAGGAACATGATACAACCATGCATCAACATTACACATATATTCTCATCTACATCATTTCACTGCAAGAATCAAATACAACATTCTGATAATAAAAGATCAATTATATCACATTACGATAACAAGGTGTCTACCCGTCCAACCTATCCTACAAGGTTAGGACCTCCAAGACATATAATTAGCACTCAAGTCTAAGATTCATCCGATTGATTTTGACTATTTAAGGTCTCATGACCAGCAACTGTTCTATGGAACATGAGGGTATCTAATTCTTGTAACCTGAGTTCCATTCCAAATACATATCAAGCAATTCATAGTGGATCAATAATGTAAACCAATTATTCAAATATCATACCAATGCACAAATTGATCATTATACAATCAATCAACTAAACGTTTAACAAGATTGGGTCTATTATATGAAATAATTCAACATATGATCTAATATTAAATTCACACAACCAAAGAATAATTATGACAATTCAACCTTACTATATAATTTCTCTCCATATCTAAGTACACTGATCATTAACATTAATTATATCAATACATGATGTCACCGATTAAAATATTCAACAATAGGAATCATATTATTCTAAGAAAGCAATACTATTAGTTTAGTAAGGGTCCAAGATGATTTGATCGATTAAGGACAAATATCCAACTTGCGCGTAGTGCAATTTTGTGAGAGATTCTATATTGTTTCCTCTAGCCATTTAAAAATCATTATAAGTGATATTTTAAGAGTTCAATCATTAAACAAAATTTTAACAATCAAACTTATCTTTATTAATTGACTACGATATAAATGGATTAGGATTTAGATACAAGGATTTGTTGATCGTTGTTTTTATTACAAAGGGAAATTAGAATAAATTGGATCGAAGTTCAGCACTTCCGAACTAAGACAAAGAAAAACAAGTGGTCTAATATTAACCGATTATCCCCTTAATTTACTGATATACTACACTCCAACGTTGTTGGGATATGAGTTAATCTATGCTAATTATGTTGGTAATTAACTAAATAATGTGTGATGAAATATGAGTACGACATATAATTCCCCGTGAGGGTTTTACCAATTATAAACTGATATTAAGACCAAGAATAGGCTATGCGTACAAGTTAGGCTTCACCATATTTCCATGACTATTTAGAATAGACCATCGAAACGTCGTTGTAAGGAAGGCGCGATTATTTTGTGTCTCCTTAAGAGACGGTTGAGGAAAAATATCTTTGTAAATAATAAAGTGTTTAATAGTGATAGTTATACGAGGATTATTAATAACCAAGATGAATAGAATTATTTTTGGATTTACTACAATAACAAGATCATTACTCAACAAAAGAATATCATAACTTTAGTCTTTTTCAAACAATCGTCGATTTGCTAATCCGTAAAGAAGTTATACAGAGAAGAAAAACGTTGTGTATTCCATTAACTCCATGCGATATATATATATTAAAGAAGGATCCATCAATAAATATCATCAAGTAGATGCATTTACTCACAAAATGACAATACACAAGAATTAAAACGTGTAATGGTAACTAGGCATAATCTCCATCTAAATCTCATTATTAAATCATATACATTCAATTTACAACATTTCATTAGTGAATTCGACCACCATTCATACCCATGCGAATTGATTATCTAATTTAAAAAATAATATGGAAATCGAAAAGGCTTTGTTATCACACTAAATTGCCTTGGGTCTTTTTAGTTTGTTTGTAATCCTTTTTTAAGTCTTATATTTTAATTTTTTCTTTTAAGGTCTCATCCCTTTAAAATTTATGATTGGTGGGACCCCTTGTATGATTAAAGTTTTTGAGCCTTAGCTCTAATTTGATCTTCAAATTGATTTTTTATCCTTAAACCATTTCTAGCTCATGTTTTATTTTGGTCCCCTTCATGATTTGTCCCTAGGTCGATCCTTCCCATGACTAGATTGATGTGACAGTCCTTTTTCCTCACTCATGACCTCATAGGCATACCTCAACGTCCTCACTTACCATTCTAATCACATTTTGAAGTGGATGCATTGCCTACTCATCAGACAGTTCCATAGCTCATATCACATTCATCACACTTCCACCTCGAGCCATGATTGCCATGACTGATGTCATGTCCCTTGTTTTCAGTGCTAGAAGTCGGTTAAATATTACTTCAAAGATCTTGCATTGATGAGCTTTGGTAACGGTTTCTAATTTGAAAGACTCAACAGTGATGTGCTGCACAAATTTGTAAGTTCTGATCAGGCGACTGCATGTCAACCAAATCCGATGCTGAGAAAGATTAAAGGGTAGAGGTTTTCTCAAAGTTCATCCTAATATTGCGTTGAAGATCTCAAAAGGTGTCCATTGCACAGGTTTCCCATTTTACCTCCTCTGCATATTAATTTTCACAGAAAATTTGTGCTCATGTTTCCATTTTACTAAGCTTTCACAGTACTAAGGGATCCATATTTGCATGGTAACCTTGTTTTTCTCCTCTTCGGACCTGTAAATCTCTTTGCCTGTATCTATGGTTTGATCACTACTATTTTCTTTAACCATTAAAGTCGCAAGCCTGTAAATAGCCTATCCTCTGTGTATGCGTTGTGCTACCTAGAGGCGCTACTCAAACCAACTCTGTTTTTCTTGCTTCCTTTCACCTTGGGGTTTTTTGTTTCACTCAATTGTAGAGGGCCAAATTCAAACTACCTCCTCATTGTTTACACTCCAGAATACCTGTACAAGCCTAAGGGTTTAATTCCTAAAAATTCTAGCTTGGCTTACTAGCATCAGTCTGTTTAAAGAGTTAGCCTTATCTATTTAAAGCCCTATTCAAATCCTTCCTGGTCATTACCGTCCCTTAAACTTCTTAAAAGCCCTCATTTTAATCCATGGAGACTCCTCAATCGAGGAAGACACACAAAGGCAAAGTGGTC
Source organism: Picea engelmannii (assembly GCA_009831015.1). Taxonomy (NCBI): domain Eukaryota; kingdom Viridiplantae; phylum Streptophyta; class Pinopsida; order Pinales; family Pinaceae; genus Picea; species Picea engelmannii. The sequence goes on from ML791535.1 coordinate 182,069, forward strand.
AGAACAAAATCGGTGGACATGCATCTTTTTTATAAAGAAGCCATAGCAAGAGAGGCCTTTCAAAGAGTAGGGTGCCTCTCTTTCTGTCAGAACATGAAGAGAGGCCATCCAGAGGTAGCAAGACATTTTGCACTATAGTTTGATGGCAAGAAAACCAAGGTTGGTGATTTGGAGTTTGAGGTTACTGAAGCATCTATGTCAGCAGTAACAAGGATCCCCATTACAGGTGAAAGGTGGTTCAAAGCCATGGCTTTGAGTTCAGACTATGCAAAAGATCTTTTTAAAATTGAATATCAAGCTAATGACTTGTCCCAACGTATGCGGAGGAGTCAAGTGATTGAACAATTTGATAGACTACTAAAGATCATACATAGATATTTTACTTATGAAGGGAGATTCAACACCTTGTACCAGTACCATATAATGTTGTTGCTACATTTTACCAATATGGTTGAGATGAATGTTCCTTATTAATTATTGAGGAGTATAGGTAAAATGTTAGAGATGATACAAGACAAATCCAAAGATGTGGATTCTAGCCTCTTCCACTCTGGATTAATCAAAATGCTAGTCTCTGAGGAATTGGGTAAGAAAGAGATTTCATGGGAACATTTTGTGGTTGCCTCTCATTTCAAGTTGTATCTAGCACCAACTCCTCAGTCATAGAAGGCAAGTCCTTTGTCACCCACCGTTGCTTCTAACAGGGACCAATAGGAAGAGAAAGGGAAGAACCCCTATTCAAGTTCTAGAGATCAACACGCAGGTCATAGAGGTTGAGGAGGAAGTTTGTCCTTCTCCACACAGATATTTTTCATCACCTCCTCCACTAGGGTTAGAAGAGGTTCCTTCTTCTACCAAAGTTGCATCCAAGAAAGGGAAAAAGCTTCTCTTTCCCTCTTCTCCTCCAGCAGTTGAAATCAAGGGTAACAGACCTTTCACAAGGTCATCAATTCCTAAGGAGGTTTTCAAAGAGTAGTCCTTACCTGAGCTCCCTATTCAAAAGAAGAAGGGTAAGAGAATTGAAATGGTTGTGGAGGAAAAATCAGAAACCCTTATTTAGAGGGAGAAGGGTAAAGCTAGTTCTCAGCCTACTAAAGGGAAACAAGAAAACCTTGTACAAAAGGTTAAGGATAAAGGTACTAAAATACCTTTGGAGAGTAAATATGAAACTTTTGAGAAAGGCATTGAGAAGCCTATTGAAAGAAAAGATGAAAACCATGTGCTAAGAAAGAAGAATAAAAGTAAAGTCATCAAGGAACCTGATGAGGTAGACAAGACACTTCCCATGCAGGAGGAAGAGGAGTCTGAGAAAAATCCTAGTGAGACTGTACATGCCATTGTTCCTCCTGACAGTCAGAACTACAAAAGACTTATCAAGTAGCTTAGAGATGCAAGAAAAGAAATAGATCGTCTTAAAGAAGAAGATAAGGTCAACTTGGCTCAGATGAAATAGCCCACGGATGGTTACAGTCACACCCTTGACTTGGCAATATTTGTAGCAATGAGGGCCTATCCCCTTCATAGACAACTAAGGAATCTCTAGAGGAAAAACAGAGGCTTCCAATATTAGAACAGGAAGCTAAAGGCAGAGCTGAAGCATTTTCAAGATGAGGTAGCCCAAAGAAATCTACAGGTGTTGGTTGAAGCTTCCATTGAAGATGACAAACTGATAGTGAAGGAGAGCACAACTACACCAAAGAAGCCTGTCAATTGTAAGAATAAAAAGTCTATTATGTCAATTGAAGATCCTCTTTCTACTAGAAAGAGTATGAGGTTAAGTGTAAAAATGACAAAATAGTTGGTAAGGGTAAGCCCCATTTTTTAGGATGCATCATTTTGGGAGGGTTAACCAATATGAAAGTATTATCTCTGCCATCTATACAGGCTTCTAAGCGCTTAACTATTTGGGTTTTGGGTTTTTTCTAAGTGCTAGCTTTCCCATTGGTAGAAGGCACTAGCTATTGTGTAGTCAAGGCTCTTTATTAAAACAGTTTTGTCATCATGAAAAACCATAAATTACTCTGCACATGTTCAAGGATTGAAGGCGCTGCATTTTTGTAATGCTACCCAGACCTACACACAGACACAGCATAAGTGGTGCTACCCAATGTCGCTACCTAATATTTCACAGAGGGAAAATAATTGGCACACAGGTGCAACACAGAGGCACTACCAAATATTTCATAGAGGGTAAATTTTGGCACATAGGAACAACACAGAGGTGCTACCTATAGGCGCTACCTAATATTTCACAGAGAGAAGAGTCTATACACATATGCAGAACAATGATGCTACCTACAGGTGCTACCTTTTCTCCTTGTAGTGTGCTACCCAAGGAAGCTGCCAATAAAAACTAGGGATCTAGGAGGGCCAAGCTAACAATTTTTGGATAAATTGATGATGAAGAAAGATGGAGAAGAAACAACTGGGATTATGAAGACAACCACATGCTTTGAGAGTACCAATAATTTGGCAGCATAACAGTACCAAGAATAAGTGATCCCTTTTACCCTCTATCACATTTGTTTTATAGAAAAATCCCCAGTGACACATGTCCTCATGCACAATTAATTATTTTTTTAATTAGTTCAAATTGGATTATTCACCCACACACTTGTCACACTCTCGCCATGTTGCATGAGTAATTACCATTTTTATTTTATTTAAAAATCCACTTTCCCTCAGATTCCCTAATGTGTTCCTATTTTCTCTCTTAGTTGTCCCTTTGTTCCACAAATTCTCATTGAATGAGTGTCTCCTAACTAGATATTTGTTATAGTTGGATTAGGAGTCTTGTTCTAGTTAGACTAGTGGTAGCTTGACTTAAGATACTAATCTATGTTTACACCTATTCTCTCAAGTTATTATTTATTTCTATTTTAAAAATCCCTTTTATTAATTTCATGCACACTTGTGCATTTTATCCAATCTTTAAATTTTATTTTCCTTTTTATTAGAGTTTGATTATATTCTCAAGTCTTTTATCTTATGTCACATATATTTTATCTATTTAGTTTCTCATTTACTCTAAGACTTAGATTTAGTCTTACACTTAGGCTTAGACTCGTGTTACGACTCTATTTTATAATTTACTAATTAATTAATTCCAAGTTATAACAAGGTCTAATTATTTCATTAAGTTATCTAGGCCACCTAATTTATTGACTCAATGTAATTACACGACATGAACTTCAAGAAACACCTCCATGCTCCAAGGGTGTCACTCATCATTGAATTGTTTTGGAATTTTTTCCATCCCTTGGATTCAAAAATCCACTCGGTCGACCTTGTGAGAGACTAAGGGCTTCTAAGGAATAAGGACTCTACCCTATTGCGTGCCCCTTAGAAATATTTGTTGTTATAGAAATATTTTCCTCACCCCATGCAATCTTGCACAAAAGGCCTTTTTCCAATTTCTCTATGCAGACTTATCATCCCTTTTTGTAAAATCCAGAGCTAAAAATACATAGTTTTCCACATGTACGCATCTTGCCTACTACACAACATGTGTATATGTAGGATGCACCACTATAGCCCGTGTACATCGGGATTTTTTCCATAAAATGAAAATCAATGTCGGGTTTCCATGTCATGACAGGAGATCTATGATCCTTGTCCTTCCATATACTCGAAACATTCTGAATCGGCCCTTTAGTTCCATTTTGAAGGCTATAAATGGGCCAATTCCAAGCTATGGAAAGAGGAGAAATAATTCAATTTTGAGAGAAAAGTTACTCTGGAGAAATTATTTATTTCATATTGAGTTTGCATCCCCTTGTGCTTTAAGTCTGAACACAGTGTTCAACCCCCAAGCTCTTCCCTTATTGATTGAGAACCTCATTGTTTCTCTTTTATGACATTTCCTTTGGTGAAGGATTGAAGTGGTGGAGCCCAGATGGAAGGACCTTAGTTTCTTGGTTCTGAATCGTGCCAAAACAGAAGTCTGTAACATTTTCGCTTCTGTTGATCATATATTAATAGAAATACTCTTTTCTCGTCTAATTGATATCTTGCAAATATTTGAATTTTTATTCTATGGGCATATTTGTCATTTTTATTAACGAATTATTCTATTTAATATTGAATATGGTCGTATTTGTCATGTTTATTTGTGATTCTACAAGGATGAGTACTGAACCTAGTCTTTAGAACACTAGAATCCCTTTGACTCCCACACCCACTATAGTTAATGGCACTCCTTCGATTCTTGCAACCACAATGGTTGTAGTGCCGGAGGCACCTATCATTACTATGGCTCAGCCTATAGTGAATTCTTAATCTATTGCCTCAAACCTTTTGGGTTTCTTGGTCACTCACCGAGCTATAATGTTCAGTCCATCCCTATGGCCTCTAGTCCTTTTTCATATGGTATGTCGAACTTTACTTTGCAGTTTTTGAATGCCATCCCAGCTGCTAGCCCTAATAATAGCATTGGGCTTCGGGGCACTACACCTCCTTACACTCCATTTTCCTTTGGTGGTTATCAAATCCCTCAAACGACTCCTAATATGGGAGGTATTCCTTCTTTTAACCTTGGGTCTAATTCTCTTGCATCTGGGTGGAGAAACCAACCTGGCGAACAATCTTTTTCTCAAGTTTTGTCCTATACCCCTACCTCCTTGGTGTCGATTCCGACCAATACGTTTGGCATGACGAATCCACCTCTGTCCTCTAGATTCCCACCCAGAGGAGGTTGGTTTCACACATTGGGAAACCCCCAACCCGGATCCAATTTGGCTAGGGGCAATTTTTATAACCTCATTCCCATTGGAATGATGCCCAACCAACCTTTTATGAATCATCCCGGAGGAGGGTATTACAATCCTGGACAGGGCCATGGCTCTTACCAGAAACTTGGATGGGCTGCAGTTCTTCAAACTCAATCTTTCCAGAGAGCTTGGGGCCATATGCTGCAACCCCGTCTCCCTTTTCTTGCCACACTTAATCTGCCAGACTTTTCTAAGTTGATGAATGAACCTGTGAATCATGATCCTACATGGCCCCCCATTCCCACCAATCTTCCTTCAGACATTCTGAAGTTCGATGGTAAGAATGGCGAGGATCCTGGTGATCACGTTACTACCTTTCACCTATGGTGCTCCTTGAATTCCCTTGATGACAATTCTATTCGGTTAAGATTATTTCAATGCAACCTCATTGGGGTCGCTGTGAAATGGTATATCGAGCTACCTAGGGGGTCATATGGGACCCTTAATCAGCTGGTGTTGGTCTTCCTTAACCACTTCCAATTGCTAGTTCATTACGATGTTGGCCTAGAATTTATATAAACTTTACACCAGTACATCGCCACTCATATCTCGAATCATATCCAGGAGTGGCACAGACAAAATAGGTTGATTAAGATATCCATACCCTCGGCCTTTATTTTAGAATGGTTCCTCAGGTCTTTGAACCCTCCTATCTCAAATGATGTTTCTACATCTAGGTTTACCACTAAGGAAGAAGCGATATTTAAATCCCAGTTGTTAGATCTCATATACACTAAGTCTGGGATGTTATACCACATTCTTCCAGATGCACCGTAATCAACTTATGATACTAGAAAAAGCCCGGACCTCATGCCAAAGGCATTGTAGGTTCTGCCAATGTAAAATCCACAGACTCAGTGACAAGCCATTTGAAATAGTTGTCTCTAAACCAATCTATAGGAGGGCCAACTTCATCTATGTCTTCCAATCCCACTCAGTTGGTGGATGTACATTCTGTGTAATTTTCGGCCAACCCAAATGGTAACCAATAACCAGGAGGGAATAAGAAGAAAGGACCTAATAACCGTAAGGGTGGGAAAAATAATAATAAACCCGAGGAAAATGGTAATAATGAAAAGACAAATAATAATGCTAGAGAGGGAAAACAAGAGAGATGTAAGGTGAAATTTCCCTGTAATCTTTCTACAAATGACCACCTTACCCATTTATGCCCCAAACATGTGGAATTTGTAAGGTTATTATATCTACCACCCATCGTGCTGACAAATACTTTCCCACACAACCAACACATGGCCTCGAGTTCCTCAAATGTCAGAAATGCAGTTGGTGGGAGTCAAAACCCATTGTTGTAAGATGACGACCGTTTGTGTATCAATATGGTCGATACAAAAGTTAATGTAGCCACTCAATATCGAGATTATATCTCTTCACAAGCTATTCCCGGTCTATAATTTCCTCTTCCTCCTTCGCAGACGAATTTACATATTGAAAAACCAGAGCCATTGCCTCGTATTCCGAAAGGAGTACTCAAGCGCTCTACCCACAATACAAATGCTAGATCCACCCATAACTACTCTATCATTGAAGACCTAGGTCAAAACCCTTGTGCGATGTCAGATTTGGAGGTACTCCAGACATGTCCTTCATAGAGGAATGACTTACTATCTATGTTAGGAGATCTAAAACCCAGCGGCTCAAAATTTATCAATTTTGACGTCACAAATGTGAAGCCTCGCTTTCCTTACCATGCGGCATTCCAAATCCACGTGGAGTAATCAAAGTATACCATCAAACATGAGGTTGTTGATGAAGGCACTGCTACATGTGTGATGTCCCTAATATGTTGGAAAGCTCTCGGTTCTCTAACTCTTTCTAAGTCATCGGACATGTTGAATGATTTTTATGGTCATTCCTTCTGTCCTCACGATATTCTTCCTGCCTTTCCGGTCAAGTTAGGTGGGAAGATGGTAGAGGTGGAGGTTGAGGTAGTTTATTCACCTCTTGATTATAACTTGTTACTAGGACACAATTAGACCTATTCTATGGTCGTCGTCATATCGTCTGTCTTCCATACTCGTTGTTTTCCTCATGAAGGGAATATCGTGATGATCGACCATTTATCCTTTGTGTACACTAGTCCCAATGCATATGTTGGATAGTCGATCCCTGTGATCGAAAATTCTTAGCCGACAACTGAGAATATCAGTGTCGAAATGTATTCTTCCCTTATGGGTACCTTCAAATCCATGATACTGAGTCATTTCATTTACGCCATGTCCAATAGGCCCATTTCAATAGGGAATTCCCTTCCTTTCCACACTTCCTATTTTAGTTATCCTTGGACCCTACCTTCCTCGACTGCATTTTGTGAGGGTCAGCCACATACTAGAATTATAACACCAACCTCTGTTAGTCATGATGGATATGGGTTGAAAACCTCTTCTAGTCATGTTGAAGAACAACAACCAATCGCTGCAAGTCATGCTGGGGGCACAAGTCTAGTCATTTCTAGTCACACTGCACATAGATCATCAACCTCTACTAGTCATGTTAGGGATTTTCTACTAGCCTTTGCAAGTAATGCTGGGAGCATGTCACTGACCACTGAAAATCATGATGGGGGCATGGATAATATTGAGAATCCTAGACATGTAAGATTTAAGCCCAAGTTCCTTTGTAGGATTTGCAAAGGAGATCACCTTACGCGTTTGTGCCCTGATACTGCTGCGGTACAAGAAGCGTGGTCCTTTCTCGGGGGCCCTTCGGGTTCTGAGTCATCTTTGGTTTCCCAACCTTCTTTGGTTGATATAATAGTCATGTCGATGCAATATTCGACTGACACCCCTATTCCTTTAGGGGTTGATGCATCCATTGACCTTGTGGTATCGCATCCTGTTCAACCAGCAGTCGTGTTGATGCAATCTTTGATCGACGCTGCTCGTATTTTTGGGGGTGATACATCTCTTCACCTTGTTTTATCGCATCCTATTCAACCAATGGTTGAAGAAGCGATCATTATAATGCAATCTTTGACCGATCCCACTCTTCTCTTGGAGAGTAACAAGCATAAGGAAGAAAAATTGTTGATGCAATCTTCAGCTAATCCCACTTTTATTTTGGAGGGTGATGCATCCTTCGACCATGTCTTTGTCATTTCTATTTATGTACCTTCTTCACTAGGGATCATTCCACTCTCTTCGAGCATGCTCCCTCCAAGTCCTAGAGTTGTTTCCTTTAATTGGAATAATCTTTTAGAGCCTTGAATTCCTTCTTCTACACCCTTCCAGATAAGGGGCATTCCTAGATATATTGTAGATAAGGTAACCTCTGCAAGTATTTTATCCTCCTCCACTTGGAAAGATTTGGGTTTTCCCAAGCTTGTGTCATCTCTTCGTAAGTTGTTGACCTTTCATAGAAGTCCTGCACAGGATCCTTGGCCTCCCCCATTACATCTTGCTTATAACAACATCCACGAGTCCAAGTTAATCTCTTTTTTGAATTGTTCAAAAAGAAAAAATATTGTCGAGTGATTTGTCCCTTTCACAATCATTAAGTTGGACTTGAAAGGTCATGAGTCTTAGTTAAGGTATTTTCAGACTCGTTTTCAAAAAGTGAAAATATTACCGAGTGATCTTGTCTCTTTCACACTCGTAAATTGGATTTGAAGGATGTCTATTTGGCACAAGTTTATCCCTTTCTCACACCAAGTAGACTAAATGACATAAAAAAGGACATTTTTTGGTGTTAAGTTGTGATTACATCTCATGGCCTTGCTTGCAGTATTGAGCCTATAGCCATTTCTCGCTTTGCGTTATAAACCATTTGACTCAACAATTTTTTCATCCTCAACCAGGCATAGCCTCATTTTTATCCTTTGCAATTTGACACCCTATACCTAGGAGGGAACATTCTCCCAGGTGTCCATATCCCGCATGCATCTCCTTGCATTGAGCATAGGCATGTTCCACTGTTGGAACTATTTCTTCTCACTTGTGACACTTGTTTCCTCCTCTGTATCATAAGATTCATTTGTCTATGAAAAACAAAATATATGGGTGAGAAGGGAGTATTATCTTATATTGGCAACAATCGTGTTACCTTTGAATAGAGGACAAAATTATTGAGTCCATTCATCATCATAATTTTGGGATTAGCATGGACTTAGGAAGATGAGCTCGTTACAGAGTATTCTCTATGGACTGGTTGCTCTTCCAATCCCTATAAAGAATTTCATTGATGCCTCCTGCATCTCATAGTTTCATCATTGGGTCTATTTTGTCGGAGTCCTCCATATGTCTCATGCTCTTGTTCAAAGGAAGTCTATCAACCTGTGTTGGACACTTATAAGAACTCTCGACTTTGCATGTCAGCCATACCCTCAATTTGTCGCAGAATCACATGATATTGTAGTCCTATCATGCACTATGGTCCTACTTTCATGATTAGTAGGTACCCTTTAACCCAATAGTCGACGCTTCATCATTGGTAGTTGACTGGGTGGTTTCCCTTGTGTTCAACAACACGACATCTATTCACACATTGGGATTCATGCAATGTATTGGATTCCATTATCCTTGTTGGTGGTTTCCTTACCTTTGTCAGTAGTTTTCATCATTGGCTTCTATTTAGAGGGTCGTTTTCATGTATCGCTTGCATTTGGAGCATGGGAAAGATGCATAGGGTCGTTGGTTCGTGAACATGTTCTTCATCCATTTTCCACCAAGTCATGAAGATCCTGCTTTGTAACTCATGTTGAATGATGAGAGATTCCTTAATTCTCTCCATTCAGCAGGTCTCCTTCCATCGACTTCAACTCATTTATTCTAGAAATGAGACCTAGAGTCTTACGAGTAACTTGAGGCTTGTAGTCATTAGTGGTAGGCTCTCTTGCCATCGACAGTTGGGAATACATCAATGTCTCATGATCGATGTGTTCTTCAGGTGTTCGACACCGACTCCTTTATTCACACTTGTAAGAATGTACTCGGTGCCTTGATACCTACTTTCATTATCGATAGGTTGTCTCACATTTGTTAACGGTATACCTCAATGAACGATAATTAAATGATGTCTCATTATGTTCTATCTCAACTCCTTTATTCACATGATGTAGACTTGCACCCTTGGTGGATTGTGTAGAATACTAGAAGACACTAGTATGTGGCCACAACTTTCCTGAGTTGTTGCTTTTTTTTTCATTGGACCAGTACCTATTTGACTTCAGCGATCATGGGATATCAGATTGTACTCCATTGTATACAAATATATTCATATTGGTTTTGAGATTGGTTCTACTAGAACTTGTTCGTGACTATGAAAACCATTTGCATGTAATCGCATTTGTATTTTCCTATTCATGGCCACAGACACTTGTTTGGTATATTTTCACATGGATCTACAGTGTAATTTTATTGGCATCCATGTATGCAAATTCAGTGTTGAATGTAATGAGAAACCGGTTCATCTAGATGGTTCCCCATCACTCCACTTCTGGGTTTTTTATAATGTATTTCGTCCATCGCAAATAATCCTCTAACCTCACACATTAGGGGGCATCTGTTATAGCAAGATTTTCCTCACCGTATGCAATCTTGCACAAAAGGCCCTTTTTCCATTTCCCTATGCAGACTTATCATCCCTGTTTGTAAAATCCATAGCTAAAGATACATATTTTTCCACATGTATGCATCTTTCCTACTACACAACATGCGTATACGCAGGCTTCACCACTACAACCCGCGTACATTGAGATTTGTTCCAGAAAATGAAAAATAATGTTGAGTTTCCATGTCACGACAAGAGATCTATGATCCTTGGCCTTCCATATACTGGAAACATTTTGAATCGGACCTTCAGTTCCATTTTGAAGACTATAAATTGGCCCATTCTGAGCTATGGAAAGAGGAGAAAGAATTCAAAATTGAGAGAAAATTTACTCTGGAGAAATTATTTACTTCATATTGAGTCTGCATCCCTTTGTCCTTTAAGTCTGAACACAATGTTCAACCCCCAATCTCTTTCCTTGTTGATTGAGAACCTCATTGTTTCTCTTTTTTGAGCTTTCCTTTGGTAGCGGATTGAAGTGGTGGAGGCCCAGCTGGAAGGAACTTAGTTTCTCAGTTCCGAACCATGAAGAAATGAAAGTCTGTAACATTTTCTCTTTTTTTGATCATATATTAATAGAAATACTCTTTTCCCGTCCAATTGATATCTTGCAAATATTTGAATTATTATTCCATGGGCATATTTGTCATGTTTATTAATGGATTATGCTATTGAATGTGATAACAACATATAATATCACCATATTCTTTCTCTTCTTGGTTGTTGAGGACTAGTTGCAGGTGTATTGCTTTGGGTCAAGTGCTCAACTGTGGACTTAATCGAACATCTAGATGAGGTAGGCCTTTTATCTTGTCTTGCTAGAATATTTTTTTTCATAGCATACTTGAGAAGAGAGTTGATTTTTGCAGTCATTTCCATCTGTTGTGGTTCACCCTAGCCATAGAGATATTTTCCTTGTAACATTCGTGAGCGACTATCTCAGTCCTCCCTCATGACATCGTGAACCTCTCAAACTCTACAGTTAATACCACGATGAGAGTGATAATAGGATGTGACAAGGATGTTGCCACACCTCTCCCTCAATGTCTGGTTTCTATGTATGACCCCTTTAATCCTTATGTGAGTTGGATTAGAAAGCATCATCAAGACTGCATCCACTGAAAAAAGCAATGCCAATAATCCATATACATAAATCATACTATAATGAATCATCTATCTCATGTGAATAAAATGAAATAGTAAAACAAATATAATCCACTCCCCGACTCAATCCAGAGTCCAAGGAATTACATTGATGCTATAAACATCCATAATCTTTCATGTGTCCTCCACACTCAGTAAAACTCGTCAATATCATCTTCCAATATAGATACACCAAAATAATAATAAGTCACAACACATCATCATCATCATCATATAACCCATAATAGAAATGAATCATAATGTACCATAATCGGATCACTTGCACACAAGTGTCCTCAAATAATAAGTCAAAAAGTGTTCTCAGTAGAATAGGATGTTACACAAAGTTGCTACCAGTGAGTTAAATCACCAATCCAGACTCTACATATTTTCTGAATTTATTGAACCAGATTATGCATTATTGCTTACGTATGCTGATGAAATCAATAGGATATGGCATGAAAGGTTTGGGAATTTAAATTTCAGATACATGAAACGACTTAGAAATCAGGGAATGGTCGAAGGTCTACCTGACATCCACTTCTCCAAAGGAATTTCTGAGGGATGTGTTCTTGGAAAACACCCTCAAAAGAAATTTGACAAAGGAAATACTCAGAAGGCCTCCTCTCCTTTGGATATGATCCACACCAATTTTGTTGGCCCTTGGTTATGGAAGGAAGCGAAGTACAAGGAATAAAAGGTAAAAAGCGAGCTTCGTGGGAGACACAGTGACTGTCACTGGGTCGAAGTGAGTAGAAGAGAAGAAAAGATGGAGCGAAGTATGGAAAAGAAAGTCATTGGATGAGGAGATCAAGGATGATAGATCAACAAGGAAGATGGATCGAGGACAACTCAGAAAGTGGAAAAATCCATTGTTGGATGCTTTGAAGCACCACGTGGGAAGGAAGGGAAGGCAAGTTGGTGAAGCCCAAAAAAAGAGGATCAAGTTGACCTAGGGTTTTAGACACCTAGGGTTTTGGTATCTAGGATTTTGACACTTACGTTTTGGCCTAATGCTGTTGGTGAGGTATTATAATGTATAAATAAAGGTGAAGAGGACCTGGGTCAGGTTGGTCATTGAGTATTGACACAATATTGTTGTTGATCCATCTCTATTGTGGGAGATATTATTTTATTGAGAGAGAGAAGTGATGAGAGAGAGAGCCTTCAAGATATTCAACTGTGTGCGGAGATCAAGTCCTATAGTTGGGTGCATAGGAGAGGGGAGAGAAAGAGAGAGAACAAAGACGATCTACTAGCTAAGAGCGCAGAAAAGAACTGTATGCTTTACCTTAATGAATTGTAAGCACAGTTCTGTGGATGTAGCCCTAGAGAGAGGGTGAACCACGTATATCTCATGTGGTGTATGTGTTATTGTTGCTTGGATCTCTGTTGTTGTTATCTTATTATTTACATTGATGTGTTAGATCAGATCTATAAATGTGTAGGAGATATCTAGCTTGATAAGTGATAGGTGCATATTGCGTTCTTGTTCTACTGGACCCACTTGATATTCCCCTCATTGTAGCCATCTCTATCCTGCAACCTCCTCATAGCTACTTCGGGTGAGACTGCATCTACTTCGCAGGTGTTGCTGAAAGGACCAATAGCTAGGGCTTGTTGGTGCACTCTTGGAGTGAACCCCGGGTCTTCCCCTGTGCCAAAAAATATCATGGGACATTTTCTATATCCATAAATCTATAAATCAAGGTATGTGCTCATTTTTGTTGATGATTTCTCACGCTACACCTCGAATTTCTTTCTCATGCACAAATATGAAGTCTTTTAGCATCTCAATGATTTAAAATCCCTTGTTGAGATACATTCAGTAAGGAAGATCAAATTCCTCCAAACAGATAATGAGGGGGAGTATGTCAACCATGAGGTACTGAATCTTTTTTTTGAAGCTAGGATTCAGTTGCAACACAAATTTTCCTATACTCCACAACAAAACAAAGATGATGAGTGGAAGAATACATCCATGAAAGAGATGGAATGTTGCATGTTGTATGCAAAGTCACTTCCACAGATATTATGGGTTGAAGAAATTAATTGTGAAAACAACATCCAAAAGAGATCCCCCTGTAGATATTTCAAGGATAAGACCCCCTTAGAGGCTTGGAGGAGCCTCAAACTAGAAGTGACCCACTTCTGTATATTCAATTCACATGCATGGGCCATGATTCTCTCTAAGAAGAGAAAGACACTTTATCCACATAGTACAGAGTGTATATTTGTTGGATACCTAGATGGTGTGAAGAGATATAGAGTCATTTATCTCTCTATAGACCAACTCATCATTGAGTGCAATGTCCAATTCGATGAAAGTATCTTGCATGCACCTTAGGAAATGCATGAAGACACTTTTGTACTTCCACCTGTCAAAGATGAAGAGAATGCACATGCTGATCCTTCTTCATATGAGAGTTCTGATTCATAGGATTCAGATGATTCAGATATTGAGTTAGTATAGTCAGATGCAAAGCTAGTGCACATAGATGCATATGCAGAGCTAGATTTGAGGCCCATGTGGTCCAAGACTACTCTTCACGATGCAATATATCTTGCTAGGGATCCATATGATACTAGAAGGACTTGATTTTATTTAGAGGATCCTCCGCTTGCACTCACTACCACTGAACCGATGCCACCCAAGAATATTTTCTTGGTTCATTCTTCAAATCCCCAGTCCTATGGCGACGCTGTCATGAATCCCTTTTGTGAATCCTCCATGTAGGAGGAGTACAACTCCCTCCTGAAGAACCATACTTGGGATATGGTTCCCCTTCCTTCAGGAAGGAAAATTTTTAGGTGCAGATGATTTACATGAACAAGAGCGCATTAGATGGACATGTTAACAAATACAAAGCCAAGCTACTCACCAAAGGATTTCAATAGCTACACAACATTGAATATGACAAGAACTTTGCTCTAGTAGCGAATATATATTCCATACGCTTGGAAATTTCCATTGCAGAAGGAAAGGGATGGGAAGTCCATCAAATGGATGTGAATAATGAATTTCTTCAAAAATATCTCTCTGAGGAGATCTATATGGAGCATCCCCACGGATTCATGTAGGATTCATATTTGGTTTTTTGACCGAAGAAGTCCCTGTATGGCCTCAAGCAGGCCTTACGAGCATGGTATGCCAATATGGAATCCTACCTTCTATCATAGAAATTTGGATGTTGTAAGTCAGACCAGAACATTTACATGCTCAGGACGATCGATTCACTTCTACTCCTAGCTATCTATGTTGATGATTTTTTTTTATCATAGGTTGCATGAATTCAATGATTACTACAGTCAATAGGATTCAACATGATAGGTTATTTATGACAGACATGGGTCTACTACATTTCTTCTTTGGTATCAAGATCAGTCAGTATGCATTAGGCATAAAACTCTCTCAGGCCAAGTATGCATGATATCTCCTCAAGAGATTCCACATGATAGACAAAAATTCTTCCCCGAATCCTTTCCTATCAGGATTCAGACTTGAAGATGGTAGGGACACTCTACTGGTGGACAACACACTATACAGATGGCTAGTGAGGATATTTTTGTATCTCACACACTCCAGACTAGACCTCTCCTATGTAACTGGAGCAGTCTCCTAGTTCAGGCAAGAGCTGCATGAGCTACATTGGAATGTTGCAAAGGGTATCCTCTGATACATACAGGGTACCATCACCTTTGGGATTCACTGTGCATCAGACTCTGCATTGGATGTCATCAGGTTCATTGATTTTGAATGGGATGGCAACAACATTGATCACAAGTCCACATCTGGTTACTCACTTAGTCTAGTTTCCAAGCCCATACATTGGTCGAGAAAGAAGTAGGCTGCTATTTCTCTATCTTTAGCCGAGGCAGAGTATAGAGGGGTAGTTGACATAACCATTCAGGATATGTGGATACAACATTTTCTCACTGAGTTGGGCATTTAGTTTCACTTGTTGATCGTCATCTGATGTGACAACTAGAGCACTCTGAAGTTCTGCAGAGATCCAGTTTGGAGGAAGCAGACAAATCACATATAGATACACATGCACTACATATGGTACTTAGTACATGAGGGGATCATCTACCTGCAGTTCTTTCCTTCAGCAGAAAAAACTGTAGACATCTTCACCAAGACCTTCATTGAGCAAAAATTACATTCTCTACATAGTCATCTTGGAGTGAAGGACATAGTTTCCTAGAAACTATCAATTCTTTTTTGATACATTGTACCTTGAGG
>ML791535.1:197811-221009 GCA_009831015.1 Picea engelmannii
AGTGTGTCTTTTGTTTTCAGGTACCCAACATGGCCTTGTTTTCAGGACCCATTATTTTATTTTCACTATAGTGATGTTCAGTGGGGTGTTGGAGATACTTCACACACACTTAGAATTTATTTTTCCAAATGTTTTCCCTATGTTTATTAGTCATTATCCATTCTCCTACATTTTAGGGAGAATATTCATTTTCCTACATTCTAGGGGAATATTCTCTTTAGTTCACACTTCAGTTAGATCGGTTGAGTGGAGTCTTGATGCCACATTGGTTCCATCACCATGCATCATTGGGATCATCACTGCTAATGTGCATTGTCCTTGGTATTATCATTAGAGTGGCACATTACTTTTCCATCAGTTAGTTAACTGAGGACTGAAAGGATAGTTGACTTAGACTAGGTGGAATTTAACTCTTGTAATTGTCGGTGTGTGTACATATCACTCTAGACCACCACTTTGGTGCATTGGCTTCTCTTCCAATGCACATTAGTTGAGTTAATACAATTATTGATTCTCTCTCTCTCGTTTCCATCTTTTCTCATTTCTTCTGCAAACTGTGTATGTCCTTTTCTAGCTAGATCTTATTTGTGTAGGTTCATCCACATTCACAATTTCATTTTCAACCATCTCCTTATATATTTTGAAGTTATCAAATTCCTCTGAATTCTTCATGAGAAAACAAGCTCCAATCATTCTTGTATAATCATCAACTGATAGAATAAAATATTTCTCACCTTTTAAACCCTTTTTTCTAGTTGGTCCAACTAGATCAGTATGCACAATTTCCAGCGGTCTTGTTGTGGAGTATTCCTTTGCTTTGAACTTGGTCTTTGTTTTCTTTCCTTGTTGACAATGCTTGCATAAGGTCTTATTTGTCTTCGTGATCTGGAGAATTTCTCTAACTGCTTCCTTTTTGACGACTTTGATAAGAGTTTCAAAGTTTATGTGACCCATTCTTCTGTGCCATAGACAAACTTCATCTTCCATTCCCAAACAAAACTTTTGATTTCCAATTTCACTTAATACATATATGTTTCTTGAATTTATTATAGTTGTTGCAACCAATCTTCCTGAACTTTTTTTTCTTCTCTTGCACTTCTATGAATTAAATACAAGTTTGTGGCCTTGGTCACACATTTGATTTACACTTAGAATATTATGTTTCATATCTTCCACTAGTAGAACATTTTATTCCATGGTATCCTTGTTTCCAATTCTCACTATGCATCTTCCAATGATTCTAGTTGGGTCATCATTTCCAAAGGAGACTGATCCATCTCTTTCCTTTCTCAAGGTTAGAAACCTATCCTCATCACTTGTCATGTGCTTTGAGAAACCAATGTTGACATACCAACAACATTTCTTGCCTTTATCTTATAGAGAGAATGTGTATTCTTCATTATTATACTGATTCTTCTTTCTTATCCATATTCTCTACTGAGGTTCATGTATGTGATTGTTGTTATTCTGTTGTGATTCTCTAGGAGGGACTGCCATTCTACAATCTTTGGCCATGTGTCTAAAGTTGTTTCACTTGTATCATTCCACTTAATTTCTCAAGGATTCAATCCTATTGTAGCTTCTTCTTTGTGTTTCACTAGGCCTTCTTGGATAACCACTTTGTGCATGACTTTCATAGTTGTTTATGTTTCTCTTATTTTCTCTGCAATTTACATCTTTATGTCCAAAATTGTTACATGAATAACATAAAACAAAGAATATAGTTTGATACCTAGAAGTTGACTATATTACAAAAGGAGTTAATATTCTGAATCCTTCTTCATCTTGAGGCCTTCTTGTTCTGACTATCATTGTTTCTAAAATATGAATCTTCTAGGTGCAGGAATGTCCCTGTGATCTTCCTCGTAAAACTTCTTGTCTCCTTTAACTGTCTTTGCATAACTTCTTGGATGTGTTTCTTGATATTTTTCTTTGGAGCTTGTTCCCCTTTCTTTCCGATTGTATCAAAGTACAAACTTTTCATGATTTGGCCTTTGTTTGCTAATAGTATCTTCTAAAACTTTCAAGAGCTATTCTACATTTTTTTCTTTTGAAGGTTTTTTCTCAATGTGACAATCTCTTCTTTTAAACCTACAATGATCCTATATTTTTATTCCAACCATTATTCGAGTGCTTCTTCAATTATTTTGTCTTATTCAACTTGGATTTTCAATTTAGTTATCATTTATTCTAGTTCTTTAGAGTTGGAATTGTGAGATTCCTCTTTTTTTTTAGTTCTTCCTGTAGTGATTTGTTTTTCTTCGTTACCCCTTTTATAAATTATATATAACTCAACATTTATTCTTTGTAGTCAACTTATTCCTCTTCACATTCTTCTTCATCGTAATTTTCTATTCCCATGAATATAACCCTTTTTGTATCACTTTCATTGTCTTCATCTTCGTCTAATGAGATGATGTCTTCTTTAGTGCAAAAGATTTTCTTGAAAAATTTATGTTTGGTTCTTTTGACTTTGTATACTTGTTTCATATTTGAGTCACTTCATTTCTTTTCTTTTTCTTATGTGAATTTTTTTTAGCAAAATGACCAATACCATCACAATCAAAACAAATCAATGGAAGATTACCTCTATATTTTCCATCGGTTCCTTTTTCAGTACTTTGACGAAGTTGGATACTTCTTCATCGTCTTCTGAGATGTCACTATTGTTGTTGTCTAACTTTGCATGTTTCTTTCCATTTTTATTTGACTTCTTGAATGCTTTGAATGTTTCTTCTTTTGTAACTGGATTCTCCTGTTTAGTTCTCATTTTATATGTTGTGAATATTACATGTAGCTCATCCATTCTTGTTGAATACAGATATGTTCTTTCTTCTAGTGTTGAGATCTTAGGATCAAATATCATTGGAATATATCTTAGTACCTTTCTAACAATTATAGATTCATCAAATTCTTCTCCCAATCGTCTAACTACATTCATTGTTTTATCAAATCGCAAAAAGTAAGTTGGAATATTATCATCTTCCTTCATCTTTAGTTGTTCAAATTGAACTTTGTAAGTTTGAATAGTTTCTTCCTTGACTTTTGCATCTCCTTCATATACATTTTGAAGTTTGTCCCAAAACTCCTTTACGGAGCTGCAATGCATAAATTTAACATATATCAAATCAACCAGACCATTTAGGCGTGGATTTTTGGATTTTGGATTATCTAGGTTGAGTATCCTTACATTGTCATTTGTTGGAGGAATGACTGGTTCTTTATATCAATATACTATTGATTTACAAACCTAAAATCCCTATGCTTGTATATGTGTTTTCATCCTTCTTCTCCAGAATGAATATTTATTTCCATGAAACTGTGCTATTTCATTTTTATACATATTGTTTCTCTCCATGATCTACCTTTCAATGGTTAAATTGATTTCTGAAGGAACCTTCTCTGATAGCAATTGTTTGATTAGTGAGAGGCGGGGGTGAATCAGTAATATATATTTTTAATCCTTTTAACCACAATATGTAAGTGTCATTTATATTTATGATCAATATACCATTATCATTCAACAAGTGCAAAGTAAATAAACCATGAACAATGAACAATCATACACATACACAATACACCAGTATTTTTATGTGGAAACCCAATGTGGGAGAAAACCATTGAATTCTTTTTCTTATGTATTTAATAATTACATTTATTAGAAGAACCAACTTCCTCTGTTGTCCAACTACAACTGGAAGGAGGATATGACCCCCTATTTCCAGGCTACAACTTGAGGGAAGCTCCAACTCCCCAATTCTTTGGATACAACCAAAATGAGGCTACAAACCTCTATATTCTTCGGCTACAACTGAAAGGTGGCTACAACCACCTATCCTTGCCCCATCCAACCACTCTGAAATATGTGTCAAATGATCAAACCACTGCCACAYTRTCCCTATGAGATATACCACTGTAAACATGTATCAATCTGTGCCAACAACCTATAATCAACMTRTACCAATAGCTTGTAATCAATCCTTTATAAGAATTCAACCTGTACCAACAAATACCAACATACATGTGACATGTATATGTTACAAATCGCRTATGTATGTKCCCTGTATGTACTTCATCCTACATATGTATGCAACTTGTCTATATTGCATCCTACRTACACCTTAACAAATATAGGGTTTTCACCTTTTATGAAACTTAGACASTTTGTTGCTTTTATCAATTCAATCATGYAACTTGTCATTATGTCCAATCTATAGTTTTTCCCTATGCATACATCATCATACATATCCCTTAACCAAGTGCATCTATATATCTTTATTAATGTTCCATACATGTGTATACAATCATGATCAAGTGTAATATCCCTCACATGGACTAGACATCCAACCCTCACTAATATGTAGCCTCAAACTTCACAAACAAATTCACAACCTAGCCCTCAATAATGTACCACAAAATCCCTCAACCATGTGCCAAGAAATACAAGATATACCTCAATACTAACAAGATTTACCAATGATAAATATCAGATATGCGAGCATTTTATTTTTGTAGATCTGACTTATACAATAAGTTCCATACATCCAATATCCTCTCTAGGGAAAATCCTAAAAACCTCATAACCTTATTTCATGTAGACAACAATATCCAACTACTCCTAAAATAAGACATACATTTTGAACCTGTAGATAGATTTGTCGTACATGATCATTGTAGTCTTTCCTGGGAGCTTTCTTTTAGAATCTGAGAGCTTGAAACCCTCAAAAACTCAAGATTTCATGGATTTTCCAACTATATGCACCCTTTTATACTTATATCCCACGTATGTGCGTGACCTCTTCCACTACAACCAATGTACAAATAAAAAACTAGGGTTTTTTTCAGTATTTCTGCAACTATGAAAATTTCTACATCAACCATTCATGCTACCTTAAACTTTCATAAATTCTGATGTATTAAGACCCTTTCTCTCTTATTTATACTCTCCAAGTATCTTTCTCTAGGGGTTACCTTCTAACCAACTTAACCAACTTCCTGCTTTTAGGGATAACCCACTTCTAACCACTTTTCCACTTATAACCACTTTAAACATAGTAAACTCTTCACTTCTAGTTGCAACTAATTTATTTTTAATTGTTTTCTTATTGAAACAACTTAACCCATGATTAAATCCTAGTTTCACCCACTATGACTAGTCAACTTATTCTAGGGGTTTCTAGAATAATTTGATTTATTTGACCTTCTAGGGGCTTTTAGATAACTCAAGAGGTTTCTCCAACTTGACAAGGCCATAACTCTCTAACTATGAGGAGTGATGTGACAATCCACATATCACTGGAAATGGCATGACATGTACTATCCATATAGAATAGTCTTACCTACAAATACACTGATATTCATACCTTTATACCTCAAACAATATTGAGTCCCTTAACCATACTATTGGGGCTACCAGAATATGATACCGAACTTGCTTCAAGGGTTGACATCAATGACAACCAACCAAATTAATAAAAAAAAATCCATCCACTTGTAATGTTTGGTATGTTGTAGCTTATTATGGGCTTGCAAATACTATACTGATCAATGATCTGTGTGGATGATGGTCTACTTTCCCATCAAATAGTGTTTCCACTTTTTGACAGCTTGTACCATTTCATAAAGCTCCTTTTCATAGGTAGGGTAGTTGAAAAATTCCCCATGAAATACTTTAGAATAATAGAAAACGAGCCTTCCTCCTTGCATCAATACTACTCCCATGGCATACCCACTTTCATCTGTCTCTACTTTGAAAGGCTTCTGCAAGTTTAGTAGTGTGAGCACTATTGCTTGACTAATATTTGTTTTCATTTCATCAAAGGCCTTTTGTTGATTCTTCCCCCACTGGAAACTCTTACCACTAGTTATTATGGCGTGGATGATCCAGGTGGATATCATCCATCATCCTCATGAAAGTGGCTGGGGCATTTGTCAAACAAAATGGCATGAACGACCATTCAAAAAAGCCTCTCTTTGACTTGAGGTGGTTTTCTATACATCTGTCTATTCTACCGGAACCTGGTGGTAGCCAGACTTTAGATCAATCTTACTAAAGCATTTGACCCCTGTGAGTTGATCAAGGAGGTCGTCGATTCAGGGAATCGGGTATCAGTTTCTGATTGTGATTTTATTCAGAGCCCAGTAATCAATGCAGAGTCGTCAGGTTCCATATTTCTTCTGTACCCGCACGATTGGGCTCCTGCAAGGTGATGAGATGGGACGGATGTGCCCCTTGTGGAGAAGTTCTTGGATCTGTTGCTTGATATC
Source organism: Picea engelmannii (assembly GCA_009831015.1). Classification (NCBI taxonomy): domain Eukaryota; kingdom Viridiplantae; phylum Streptophyta; class Pinopsida; order Pinales; family Pinaceae; genus Picea; species Picea engelmannii. Next base: position 204,079 of record ML791535.1, read on the forward strand.
CTCATTCTCTAACAAAAAATGATGGTAGACTGGCCCATTGGGCAGCGGTGCACCGGGGGTTAGATCGATGGGGTGATTGACCTGGTAGTGCAGAGGTACCCTGGTAAGTGAGAATAAGATATCTGAGTATTCTTCCATGACCTTATATACTTGCTTCTACTGTGTGGAGAGGTCAGCCGCAGAGACCCTGGATGTGGTTGTGATATTTCTCTTATTTCGAGAGAGAATAATGAAGAAGATAAACTTCCCCGTCTGAGAGATGACCTTCCTGCATTGCTTAGCAGAGATCAAGGAAATAGCACTAGGTGGGACTGCCTTGGGTATCCTGTACAATTTCCTGTTCAAAGTAATAATAACACTATGAGGCCTAGACTCATATACAACATGACGTTTCCATAAATAAGGTTGGCCCAAAATAACATCACAAACTTCGAGAGGAGCAACATCACACAATACCTCATTTTTAAAGGGCTTGATGTCGTACGACGGTTGACACTGTTGGATGACGCGGAGATTGCTTCCAATGGTGTAGGGTTGTGGGTGTTGTGTTTTCAGCAGGGCCAACCACTTCATGACCTCTGCTGAGATGAGGTTCTTCTGGCTACCACTATCCACGATGAAGTGCAACAGGGTTCCTTTTACCCACATCTTTGAATGGAAGAGGTGTTCTCCTTCTTCTGGCTCATCTGGTTCACTAGGCTAGAGCTTGGTGTTAGAAATGGTGGCACTAGGTTCTGTATCAATGATCTGTCTTCCCCTTTTTGGTTCTATCTTAGAGTATGAAACCACATCTGATTTAGAGGCTTTCACTTTAGCCACCAGTGACTGGTTTGAGCGACAGTCAGCAGTGTTATACCAAGGGCTCTTATGGAAGTCACACTAGTTCTCAGTATCTTTCTTTGTCTTACTGGTGTCCTTCTTTGCTTGCGGCTTGGACTGGTTGTCCTGATACTATCCATATTTTCTCTCTCCTTTGTTCTAAGGGTTGGGGCCACCCTTTCCTAGATTTTGTTGTGAGGGGTTCCCAGGCCCAAATTTCCACATATTTTGTTTGAGCTTTTGCTTGATTTTGATGACATATCGGTAGGCCACTCCCAAGGATGAGATGTCCAAAAATTCTATTTCAGTTTGGATGTATCGATGCAGAGCGCCACGATACTTCAACACCGGATTTCACTCTAAATCTTTGATACCTAGCTTGGTGCGCATGGTATGAAAGATATTCGTGAAATCTGGCACTGCTTGGTCTCTTTCTTTCCGCAGTGTGGTGCATTTGGTATACAAGTTGTCATAACTTCTGACAGGGTAGTATTGTTCCTTAATAGCATCCCTAAAGGAATCCCAGTTGGCCGTGACTGTAAATAGTGAGGGTTCCTTTGTTTCCTTTTGCTCACAAAAACTTTCCCACCAGTATTTGACGTGGGGAACAACTTTGAGGAGCACAAAAGTAATATTTTCTCTATTCGAAGAGTTATGGACAAAAAAATACCCTTCTAGTAGATTCAACCACTTGTCTACAACATCTGCATCTATTTGACCTTCAAATATAGGAATATCAAAGTTTATTTTTACCTTGAAGGGGGTGGTGCCTCTGCTCGAAGAAGATGTGTCACCTGTTGGTAGTCGTCGAAGGATTTGTGTGAAACTATCCATCATCTCATTCCTTTGTTGCGTGAGGGATTCCTAAATCAAAAGTTTGAAAGGATCTCCTGTCCCATCATCTTTTTTTTCTCCTTCCATGAGAGGTCGCTTGGGTGTGCGAGAGCTTTTGTCCTCAAGAGAAAAAAGCTCGAGACCCAACTCTTTGTACTCCGACCTCGTTGGGGACATGCATTAAGAAAAAAAGGAGCACCACTGATCCAGATTTTATGAGAAGAACGAAATGACTATAGATTATTAACAGGTGCTTAACACAAAATAACAAAGATATAGTAAAACTGGTTTTCTATTCAATAAGGAAATAAGCTAAAATTGTAAAATGCAGCAGAAACAAGCTTGCTGGAATGGTGGTGGCTTATCTCTGAGAAGAGATGTGACGATTGTGCTCCTTCGCAAGAGGATCATTACAATGAGGCTCTGAAGGTCTTTTTACAATAAACAGGAATGCCAAAAACCATAGACATCCAAAAACCTAACCCTAGGAGATGAAGCACCAAAAGTCATGTGGGCGCCCATTTGGGTAAGTCAGTACATCAACTTCTTGGGGTCATAACTTTTGCATACGATCTCCATTTTAGGCGTACAATAGGCCATTGGAAAGGTATCGTCGATAATATTCATTTTGGGGACTCAATGATGCCTTCGTCTATCATTGCCAAGATTGATCCCGAAAAACCTTCATTTAGGCCCTCAAAATGACCCCGAAAGTTAAAACTGCTAAAAATAGTAAATTGCCAAAATTGTCAGAAAACTATTTTGAGCTAGTTGGAAGAGGTGGGTGGCCATTTTTAGCAGTTTTAACTTCTAGGGCCATTTTTAGCATTTTTAACTTCCGAGGCCATTTTTAGCATGATCGAGCTTCTCAATGATAGTCGAAGGCATGACTGAGTGCCCAAAATGAATCTCCTCAATGATACCTTTCCAATGGGCTATCGTATGCCTAAAAAATATATTGTATGCAAAAGGTACGACCTCGGGAAGTTGATGTATTGACTTACCCAAATGGGGCCCACATGACTTTTGGCGCTTCATCTCCTAGGGTTAGGTTTTTGGATGTCTAGGGTTTTTGAAATTCCTGTTTATTGTAAAAAGGCCTTTAGAGCCTCATTGTAATGAGCTTCTTGCGAAGGAGCGCAACCGTCACATCTCTTCTCAGAGATAAGACGCCACCATTCGAGCAAGCTTGTTTTCGTTGCATTTTGTAGTTTCATCTTATTTCCTTATTGAATAGAAAACCATTTTTACTGTATCTCTATTATTTTGTGTTAAGAACATGCTAATAATATGTAGTCATTTTGTTCTGCTCATAAAATCCGGATAAATGGAGTGGTGCAACTATCGTTGAAAATGAATATATGAACTTCCACAAGTATTGTGTCACCCCAACAAAAATCCTAACTTCAGTGGCATTTGTAGGAAATGGCCATTTCATGATGGCCTCCATATTTGCGGGATCTATCTTGAGATCCCCTCCACCAATCAGATACCCCAAATACACCAAATAGTGCTAAGCAAACTCACATTTCTTGAGATTAGCAAGCAACTAGTGATTTTTTAAAGTCTCTAACACTTTCATAATATGTGAGATGTGCTCCTCCTAGGTAATGCTATAAACCAATATATCATCCAAATAAACAATAACAAATGAATCTAGAAAAGGGATTAAAACAACATTTATTAGTCTCATAAATGTAGTCGGTGCATTGCATAAACCAAATGGCATAAACAACCACTCATACAAATCTTTTCTTGTCTTGAAGCCAATATTATAGGTATCTTCTTCTTTGACTCATATCTAGTGATATCCTAATTTCAAATCCATCTTAGTTAAGTACTTTTCATGCTACAGTTGGTCCAATAGATCATCGATCATTGGCAAGGGGTTCCAATTTTTCAGTGTGATCGTGTTTAATGCCCTGTAATCGATACACGTTCTCCAATTCTCATCCTTCTTGGGAACAATTATGATGGGTGACCCACAAGGTGAGGTACTTGGTTGAATTACACCCTTCTCCAACAAATGTTGTAACTGCTTCTCCACTTCATTTGCTTCCAGAATGGACTGTCTATATTTCCAAATATTCAACATTGGGGAGTCTGGCAATAATTATATTTCGTGCTCCACTTTCCTCTTTGGTGGTATCCCTTCAGGCTCCTGGAAAACTCCTATGTATGCCTATAGAATCTCCTCCAATTGATGTTTATTATCTTTAGTACACCCCTCTAGGGATTCCTTCACTCTCATTGACTCATCATTAGACTGATTTTCTCTTAAGAAAAAAAAAAACATATTTCTTACTAGAACTAATCAACTTCTTGGCTTGGTTGGCACTTCCCAATGAGATATTTGACTTGCCTTTATGCATATTGATGATCTAAGACTTATGATCCTTGATCAATTGATATTGGTCGGACATTTGCATGAAGATTGCATCCCTCATATACATGTAAAGGCTTCCAAACACTATGCTGCATACATCAAGGGGTACTACATCCAATTCCACTTCATCAATAAAATAATCACTTATAAAAAATTTAATCTTACATTCTTTCATTACCTTTATCTTTGCATCCTTGTTTACCCAACCAAACAGATAGGGGCTAGGATGATTGTGAACCTCTAATCCAAGCTTACTGACTGGATCCATTGCTATGAGATTATCCTGTGAGCCATAGTCGAACATATCATCTATCTTTCTCTTCTTGACCTGAATATTGATGTGGAAGAGATTGGTCATATCCTTCTCTTCCTAGTGATGAAGTCTACCTAGATTCACCTCCTTCTGCAAAGATGTCTAGACAATCTTGTCATCAAAATCCAAGCTACATTCAACCCGATTGCTTGATTTTTTGGCTAGAAGGTTAATTTTCTTTCTGTCCTTCTTGTGATTCTTTGTGTTCAACTCTAGATGTAGTTTCCATAATTTTTCCTTGGTGTGGCCATCAATGTTGCAATGATTTAAATGGTTGTTGGAATCTTTACTCTATTGTGGAGTGGCTACTTTATTCTTATCTTTTCCCCCTTTCCATTTCTTCTTCCCCTCCTTGGAAGTTTCTTGGTGCTCTTCTCTACTTTCAACCACTTAATTGCCCCTTTTTTGGGCCTATGTTTTCAGGTACTCTTCATGTAGACAAGCCTCATCCATTGTACTTGGCTTGAAAAAAATCATCTGCTTTCATAGATGACTGTGTAAACCCCCTATATACTTGAGGAGTACATCTCGATTCTTGGGAGAGATACCCAACATGATGACCATATTTCTAAACGCAATTTTGTACTCTTGTACACTCTACCCCTGCCTCTACCTGAAGTAGTGCCACTAGATCCATTGGTCCTCTACATACCTGAGAGGGTAGAATTGAGACTTGGTGATGGTTTTGAAGTCCTCCCATCTAATTATTGACAGACTACCCTCCATCCTAAGTGTTTTTGTGTGATGTTCCCACCAGGTTAAAGCGTGGCCCTATAGCTACAATCTAGCAAATGAAATTGTTGCCCTTCATCTATATGGTGAACGCTAAAATAAACTTCTAGTCCTTGCAAACAATAATTCAATTTTAATGCATCTATCTCACCTTGGTATGGATTTATGTCCACTTTCACTTCCATCTTGAATAGGTACTATGAAGGATTCAGGTCACTCGAACTTCATTGTTCTTTCTTAGATTCGTTCCCTGACTCCTTTCCCGAGTATTCCTGATCTTCCGATTTGCCCTCCAATATGTTCTCTGAGTTGGATCCTCCATCATCTAAAAATGGTCTAAAATTGTTTGCTAGAGGCGCCATGAGGAGGCTCATATTGCGACCGATGTCAACAACTTGCACTTCTAACTCCTCAAATCTCTCTTTTTTTGGATCTCAAGGGTTATTATGAACAAAATCATCTTCCATGTCTAGGGCTTTTATGACTTCTCTTTAAGCCAATTCTTGGATCCTGGAACTTCCCACAAATACCCAAAAGAAAAACCTGCTCTGATATCGGTATGATCTGTAAACTATCGTGGATATTTCACTAGAACAATTTGTCACAACAGATCTAACATAAAAAATACTAAATCTTTACTATTACGGTTATTTTTCCTTCATATCTCATAATACTTAGTTATTGACTTTTCTGCTTATGCATGAAATAGATCTAAAATGTGGGAAATAGATAACAATAAAATCCAATCACACCATAAACACAAGATATGACCTGGGAAACCCAATACAGGAGAAAACTGAGCTAGAAGGTGAGCCTGGCTACTCTTCTCTCTTTTCTCTTGTATAAAAATGATGCAAGTACAAAGAAAGAGGCACTCTCTGTGGAGTGGCCTTTGAATTGTGGCCTGCATGGTTGCTACAAAATATCTGCTCCTCTGTTATGCTCATAGAATACCACTTTCATAGGTTTTGCTCATCTATGAAACAAGATACACACAAAATAATGGAACCCCTTCACCTCCTAGTGGCCCGATTTTTAACATAGCCCTCATATTCGATTGTACAAAGCACCTCTCAATGTAATGATTTTGTTTTACTTTTAGTGATTATTATTATATATATATTTATTTATTTATTTAATATTGAATTATTATACTTAAAGTAGACTTTGAAATATTTTTTTATTATTAATATTTTTTAAATACTACATATCAACTCTATGTTATGAAGTGAAAGAATTACACATCTCCCTTTCGTTATAATCTCCCTCTTGTTATAATGTAGAAAAAAACCTATCGAAGAAATAAAAAAAATATTTTATTCTCAATTACTTTATATTTATATATATATAGAAAACGTTTAAGTGGTGGATTGAAAAAGTTATACACCTCATACTTTATACCAGATTGTAATAAATACTTCTCAATAAAACAGAGGTAAAAATGGTATGAGTGGAAGAATGGGAAACGTTACACGATATGTAGTTGAAAACATTAGACAAATATAAGAAACAATCAAAAGTGGTGACATTAGAAACACCAACACTCCATAGTTTCTATATGGAAACATATATGCCCATCCACGGGCATTAGAAAATGGCACCACACCCTACTCCACACGAACATGGCTTGGATGTCTTTACCATCGACACATGTCGAAAGGAACATCAAAGTGCCATCTATAAGTTGTTAAATGAAGGGGTAAATGCCTATCAACATAATTATTTTTTTTACGCATTGTTGTTGTGTGACTATAAAAATGGGAGTAGTACTTATACATAGTCCATGTTGTCATATGGAGGTAGTAATACCTAGATATGTGATCCTTATTGATTATGGGATTTTTTTTTAATTGATTATGGAATTTAAAAAAAAATAAGAATCAATATTTCATAGGGTTGACTTGTTGATATTTCGTAGGGTAGACTTTCTTATAATGGTCATGAGTAACAAACGATTTACCACAAATGATTTGGTATTTAGATATGGACGAGGTATAAGATTGAAAGATGTGATTTTAGGTCATCTTCATATCACATGGAACAAAGACGTTGGCAGGGGGTGATTCCAAACGTAACGTGGAGATAAATATATCGATTACATGTGGGGTGTTATGAAATGAGTTGTGTGCATGTGTAATAAGTGATTATTAAAATTAATTTTTTTTATCGTTATTAATTTTGGATATTTTTTTAATAATGATGAATATTTTATATGGTTTACTTCTTGATAATGGTCATGAGTAAGAAGTGATATGGTATATAGATATGAATGAGGTGTAATATGATTGAAATGTGTGGTTTAATGTCATATTTATATTAGATGGAACAAAAGTGCAGATATGTGGTGACTCCAAATGTAGAGATACCTGAGTCAATCAATTACAATGTGGGGTGTTATCAAATAAGTTGTGGGTATGTTAAGTCACTGTGAATGAAATATTTTATCAAAAATATATAAATCTCGTGTTGTTATGTTGATGTAAAGTAAATAAAGATAAGTTATCATGTGAGAGATCAAGACATTTATCATTGGTAAAATTTGAAAGAGTTTCTTAATATTTTGAAAATGAACAAACTAATTACCTTTGCTCATCATTAGTTGTGATGAAACCTTCTTAGAAGGTAAAGCATCAATATCGTCTGATTGATAAATTTTTAATAAAGAATTTTAATGAAAATAACAAGTTTTAATCATAATACTTAATTAATTCTTAATGTTTATTTAATAAATAAAATAATAAAAATAAATAGAGTTAATAAAAGTGAGAAAGATAAAGTTTTTATTGTGTATAAAGTATCTCATCAATTATAATTATAATTTCCTCCATACATCTCAATTACATGTAATTAGAATTTCCAAGGTTTAAGAATTATTCCAATAAACAATAAAATAGAAAATTAGATGAGATTATATATATATATATAAACCACAAACTAGATTTTCATTTCAAAGGGAACAAGAGGATTGAATAATGGTTGTTTGAGAAAATGTTGTATTTAATTAAAAAATACCTTGAACATCAATGTCAATGTCAATATCTCTCACATCAATAGTCTTCAATAAATATATTTGCATTCAATTACAGGGAACATCAACACTCTCCTTTAAATTGATTTCCTAAACCCTTGAGTTGGAATCCCATTAATCCCAATTGATTTCCTAAATCCTTGAGCTGGAATCCCACTAATCCCATAAGCACTGATAATATACTAACTTCTATTATATCCCTACATTCTTATTTTCACTTTCAAGTCTCATATCTCAAATCAATCATCTTCTCAAGACTTCTCACCACCATCATTTACCATATCTTAGAAGATTCAATGTGAATGCCTCCCCCTACCTCCATCTATCTTCTCCTCTTTTTCTCACACAAGATACTACATGCACACTTAAATGATCCATAATCAATTACCTTTTTCAAGCAATCCTTAAAAACAAATCTAAGTAGCTATAAATGCAGATGCATCTAGGTTCTTCCATATCAGACATACACATAGTTTATTTAATAATTAATTATCAAATAACTATTTTCCTACTCTATTTTCAACTTTACACCTATTTGTATACTATTTATTTATTTAATATTTATTTTCTGGATGCATAAAACTTATCACACAAAAATACAATTTTTAATATAATAATATCAGTGTGCAAAATGTAGCATGTGCACATGTAGCTATCATGTATAGTCCCCACATGTGCACTAGTACTTAGCAATAAATTCCCTTAACACTAAATTCCTTTCAGAATGCAAGATGTGAACATAATTTGCTTAGTATGAAAACAACATTTGCACAATTAACACATAAATAGATGTCACCACACCATTGTGACATTATATTCTCTAAATTATTTCATGAATTAAAAGTAAGAAAATAAAGGAGCCACGAAAATTCATACACAATCCACCACAACATCATCCATTCTCTACCACTTGAAACCACTAGTGATCCACCCATGGCTCTTAGATGATCCCATTCATTTTGGCATGGCTCCTATGCTCCATGGATCCTATGCTAAGACTATTATGGTACTTTGTAAGATTATTCTTGGGTATGTCTTAAGGATCCCACTATATTTCCTACTATTTCTTCCTTCAATCCCTGTGGAGTGGCTATCCTATAATTTTCTCACTCACTTCACATCAAAAAACTACAAGCCGTCATATATATTGAAACAATGCCATCTCGTCTTTGATATTACAACTAACACTTATTACATGTTATAAACCAAAGTGAAAATTTCATCACATGTATCAAATATCCGTCATCTCATGACCAATAATAAATATGACAACAATCACATACTGTGAACCAAAGTGCAACTTGCTAGACACTACATGTGATAAGGACATAATTCGATCGTAATAAGTCATGGCCATGTGCATCATGTGTACAACTAAAGATTAACATTATTGAAATTCAAAAAATCATTGACAACATAGAAACCATCATCTCATACATAGCCATATAAACAAATAAACAATTATTTAGGATAAGTCCATGTCCATAAATGTAAGAGAAAACTAATCATAATCATCGCATTCAACATAGCAAATAAAGTCTAGTTTCATAAAGAAAATGTTTTGGTAATCTTAGTATCTATGTAAGAAACAACCAATCATAATCATCTCATTTAACATATAAAATAAATTCTGGTTTCATAGAAAAAATGTTTTGGTAATATTAGTATCTAAGTTAGTTCATGCTAAGTCCCTAAGTCATAAGTCATAATCAAACAAGGTAAAAATAATGGGGCACTACATTATCTGATGCAGGAGCATCATTGGCAAGCACGTGGAGCAAGATCACTCAGCACATGGGAATTTTTCTAGAATATTGACATTGATAGTCTCGACGAATATTGTGAGGCACATCTGAACTTAGCGATTTTGAAACACACCTGAATTCAACACCGAAAAAAAATCTTTGAAGCACGCTTGAATGATTTCGAGAGAAGTGGGAGTTTCCACTCCTGCTCTGGATTGTGACTGATCTAAGATAGTCGTTAGATTAGATTTTGGAGTAGATGAGTAGTCGGGGAGGGGAACCCTAAGAACCCTCTGAGATAAATAGAGGTTATCTATGCCCAAATGAGGCTAGCTGCAAGTTAGTAGGAGATTTCTGAGTTTTCAGTTTTTGTTTTGATATAGTTGTAGCCATTTTCACTTTTGAATATAACAGAGGAAAATTGACCCAATGCATGGTGTGGACATTGCTTTCAATTCCCTGTTATTGTGTTTTCATGAATGAATGAATGAATTTCGTTATGAGTCGATGGAATTGTGAATGTTAGGATAAGTTTCGATTGTTTCTCTTTTGATTGAAGTGGTGCAAGGTGCGCACACAGAACACAAGGAGTGCATTGTCGGGATTTGTTTTGGTTCTGAAGCTCAAGAGAGATAACAAGAAAATTCCCTTTGCAAGGAGTGCAAAGACACTGGTGCAAGGCGTGCACAGTCGTCCGCAAGAATTCAAACCTTGCGTAAAGATCTGGTGCAAGGAGTGCACAGATCCGAGATTCAACTAAGCGTCGAAGGGACTTTGTAAGAAGTTGAAGAACCAACAAAAGGAGAATGCCAGGAGGGCGAGAGGAATTTCTCTTCGAGAAACCCTTCAGATCTGAGTTATTGAGATCCTTGAAACGTAAGGAGTGTGCGAGAAGCCGAAGTCTTCAAAAGATGATGATCAAGAGGAATAACACTTTTCATAAGTTTTAATGAGATCCAAGAGTCAGACTCGTCAAAGAAGAAAAGGTTTGAAACCTTTGAACACTTGGAAAATCTTCTAAGTCGGAGAAATCAGAATCTCAGGAGGAGGAGTGACGTTGGTCATTGGATCATAGCACCAGGATCAATAGTTGTCTGATTCAAGACAAGGTACACGAACTTTAACGCTTCATACACAGAGGCGAAATAACCCACCAATATTTGAGACTTGAAACTTCTGAAGTCTAGAGTTCCAAATTTTTGAAGTAAAATCTTCATCGTTTGATCATCTGAAGAAGAATGAGTCATCAGATCATCTGAGGTGAACGTCTAGCGTTGGATCGCCAAGGAGAATCTGAGCCATCAGATATTGCGAGCTCAGGAGGAATAAAGTTTGAACTCTAAGATTCTTGAAGCGCGGAGTGTCGAAGAGCCCAGAATCGTCAATCTGTCGAAGGACACTTGTCAGTAGATCGCGAGCTCTGGGAAATTTGTCATGGGATTTTTCAGTTTGAGAACTGAGGTCATCAAACTACAAAGGCCCGAAGACCTAAAGTGAATCTGAGCCATCAAATTTGGAAGAGACGTGGCAAAGATCTGTGAGCTCCAGGTAAATACCCAAAGAAATCCTCAGCCATTGATTTAGGGGAACATGCATCAATCGATCATAGCCTTCGAATAAAATCATCAGTGCGAGGGTGAAGTTTGAGATTTGAAATCTCCGAAGTCCAAAACCTGGAGGAGATCTCGACCATTGGTCGAGAGGAGGATATCAGACCTTTGATTCGAGTTGAAGAGTCAACCACTCGAGGTGAAGGTAGGACCGTTGATCTTGAGGGCAAGTGTCTTTAGAGCACCTGCTCTAGAGGATTGAATTAAGGAAGAAGGCAAGGTTTGAGATTTCAAAACCCCAAAGTCTAGAGAACTGCAGAGACGAAAACCATTGATTCAAGGGGAAAGGTGTCAGTAGATCTTCTGTTCCAGAAGATTTCCCTGTAAAGGAAAACAAGGTTTGAAACTTGATAATTTTGGAGCCCGAAATTCCGAATCGACCACAATCGTCGATCTGGGAGGAGGAAGTCCAAACCATTGATTCTGAGGAATAGATATCAGTTTTCCATTTGAAATCACCTTCAAGATCGTGAGATCGACGGTCATCTCGCGTTGCGGGCATAGGAGTTGCGCGGACTTTAAAAAGTAAAGGACAGGCCACAATCCATACCGTGGTTTTTCCAGGAGGAAATGTGGAGGCTCGAGGATAATTGTGGGCCCAAAAGTAGTTTGAATTCAAACCGCTTGTGGCCGTGCCCGCAATCGCGTGGTCATCGCCCAAGGTCACATCGGAGGATGGGCCGAGAGAAAATGCGTTAACGCCCGATACTGTGAGATTTCCGCAGAGCGTGAAAGGGAAGGTCATGGGTGCCGAGAATCCTGTGCAGGGAGTCGAGAGGACCTGTGGTTAACACAGAACGAGACCAGTGGGGTCTCAGAGAGCCAAGCAACTCCATAATCGAATATCTTGACCGAGAGGTCGCATAGCCCTTAGGAGAGAAAGGGGTCTGCATCATTATCCATTTCAATATTCTTAATAGAATCGAGTCCATTGTATACCTCCTCCAATAACCACCCCATTTGAAGAAGATCTATGATGTATTCCATGTTTATGTTCTTATACACTACATGCCAAATACCTCACTTGTGTTAAACTATGGTGAAGGCTAGCATGTATAAGGAGGGAAAAATCTAGGGAAAACCATTATGTGGGTTAGAGTAAACAATAGTAAAACTAAAAAACAAGATGGAATAAATACATAAATAAAGTAATATAATTTTTTTGGGTTTTTGTTTTTTTTAAATATTTTTAATTTTAGTTTTTTTTTTTTACTTCTTACAAGATAAAATGGATATGGACATGAAAATAGAAATTCAAATTATATCCATTCAATGTATAAGAAACAAATTTTTCTTATTAGTCCCTGCTCTTCTGGACTAGTAGTAATCGATTTTCCTATATTTTCTTTCCACGAAGACAGATGCAAAAAGAGAATTTTACCCAAAGTTTTTATGAATCCATATGATTTTCTCTGGAAATTTCATTTGTATCCTATGTTTTCATCTTTGATTTTTTATTTGGTCTCTTCCTGAGGAAGAAACCCATATATTCAACCAAAACTTTAGTTTAAGGTGACCAAAACCTTAGTTTAAAGTATAGGTTGGCTAGTAGTTTCATTGGATATCAAATAATTCTAGATATCAATCTAGCATTACTTCATAGCATTAAATTTTTTCTTGGTTTTTCCATTCTCCATATGGTTTTAATATTTTTTTATTTTTATGGTATGGATGTTGTGTATAGAAGAAAGCTCACTATCATCAACTCCCTTTATGATATGGATGTCGTGCATCAACTTACTATCAGCAACTCACTGTCAGCTCCCTAAGATCGAGGTTGTTGAGCTTCCACATCCTCGTCCATGCAAACCCTGTTGTCAAATAAACTGCGATGATATACTCTTAAAGAATATAGACCTTACCTTATATACCCCCTTATAGGCCTGTTTATGGCGAGATCGAGTTGGAGAACACGTCGGGTTGTTGGCTCTGGCTCCAGGTCCAACGTTGCTCTAGGTACATCACTTATAATACCCTGAGATAAGGTTTTTGGCTATGGCTATAGGTCCATAGAATCAAGAGAGGTGATTTTTTATTTTATACACACCACAAAAATGAATTGAAATTGCGTATAGGCTTTAGTTGTTTTTTTCAAGGAAAGTTGTAAGTTGCATCCCTCCAACATAAATTCAATGAAAATAATCTTACTTAATGTGAATTGCAAGCGCTGAAAATAAGATTTTTCTATCAAGCAAGGCAGGAGGGTCGTGGAGCTCGATGGTAAGGAAAGAGCCATAGCTCAGATTGTCAGAACGATTCCTAGAAAACTGTGTCGCTTAAGCTTTGCAGTGGGAGATGCCCGAAACACCTATAAGGGGAATATGATTGTGGAGGCCTTTGCTGGAAAGGAGACCATCAAGTTTCTCTTCGAATGGAAGGGAGTCAGAACTGCAAACAAATGAGAGAATGTTTATTAAGACCAAACCTGTAACAAAATTACAATAAATATGAGTTTGAATCCTTGTAATAAAAAGGGAAGAATCAAACTCAGGATTACTTAACTCTTGGTAGGTATTGGTTGTGTACAGGAAGTTTGGGAGGACCAAGCTTGCCTGCCAGTTTGGGAGGACCTACGCATGGTAGCGATTTCAAGTACCTTGAAAAGGTCATGTAGCCACTTGAATGAAAAGTGTGGATAGAAGTGGGAAACTACTTTCCAATGCACTTTAATTTAGATGAAAATTATATTGGTAGGGACAAGACTGATTGATAGAAAACATGGTTGAATCAATGGATTAATCTACTACATCAAACTCAGAAACAACGGGGTGGGGAAACATTAGGGAAAATTTGCCAAAGTTGAGAAAAAATATAGACTCCTTTCCAGCTGCTATGAGAGAAAGAAACAAAATAAGAGTTTATTTGAACCAATTCCCACTACCACTTAGTGCACACTACCTCTCACAGGTCGTCAACAACAACATATTTAAAATCTAGTGAAACAATGGTCGTAGACTGGCATTGCCATGTTCTCCCTTAGGATGCTAATTGTCCCATGTGGAGCATGTAGGTGGTGCATGGAAGAATTATGCATCCAAATGGATTGTTTCAACATACACTCTTTCCAATATCTTACAATTCTCTGATACTTTTATTAAATATTATATTTAAAATCTCCAAAAATATTATATTTAAGATTTCCAAAAAATTTTACCTACAAAGTGTAAACACTAGACATATTTGCAACTTCGTCTATACATTTAGTTGCATACCTAGAAAGACCTCCCTTGCTAGTTATGGGAGAATGGATGACCTTGATCTGGACGGGCAATTCGATAGAAAGATAGCTCCTCCAATACAATATTGCTCTGCTCCCAGCATTAGTTGGGCAGGTGATCTTTCTTTTTAGAGGAGCTAGTTCCAGGTATGTGTTGCCTTGGCATCAGAGAGAGTATTCTCATTAGGACATGCCTTATAAAACTTGATATATTTTGATGGCATATATGGAGGAGTCTTTATAACAAATAGGCTCGTCCACACCAAAGAAATAAGCCCGCCCACACCAAACAAACGTTGATATACTTTGCAGTCAGATTATTCAAATTTACGAACTCCGGCATGAACAAGAGGTTCTGCCCTTTGCACGTTATCAGCATAGGTTTTTCTGTAATTCTCAGTCGTTGCCTCAACACTTCACAACACACATGGTCACCATTAATACTCTCCCTTCCCACGCTAGTTTGTCTTCTATACTTTCAGAGTCTAGTAAAAGGATCCACTAACTTTTTACCTCTCCCCAACAGAAACTTGTTGCTAAGCAACTTCCCTTGTTTTCCTTAAAATTTCATGCAATGTCTCAATGTTTTTGAGAACATATGCAATGGTAAAAGGTCTAATTCATAATTTATAAAACTTGGTATACTTTATTTTTCATCTACATAATCAATCCCGTACTAAAACACATTTTCCTTGATCTACAAAGGCTTCCATTTATCTTTCTTGTCAGAGTGTTGTTGGATATATTCCGACTTTACTTTTATATTTTGCAAAGCATGATCTTGTTTCTCTTCCAAAGCTAACAAAGTATTATGCCTCTGTTGTAAATGCCTAGCGTATATCTCTTTGGCTTGAAAGGAAATTCGTGGAGAGGCAAATTCAAGTTTGATAAGAATTATGGCATATTTCCCATAAACTAACTAGAAGTTTGTCTCTCTAGTTATGCAATTTTATGTATTCTAGTTGTGCAATTTAGTGTAGTTTAGTATATACATAATAGTTGATTATGGAATTGATATAGATTGTTCTAAATGGTTTTTTATTATTATTTTATTAAGTTTTTATTTGTGGATTATTCTTGACTATTTCTTTATGGATAGCAAGTTTAATAATAATTAATTATGGAATTGATATAGATTGTTATAAGTGGTTTTTTATTATTATTTTATTAAGTTTTTATTTGCGAATTATTCTTGACCCTTTTTTTTTATGGATAATAAGGATAATATGTTTAAGAAGTATGACATTAAATTTATGATAAATTTTGTTAACTTTGCAAAAATGAAAGAAGGACCATTATCATCAATGATTTCAAGGTCAAGCAATATAAATATAAAAATTGTATTGATTTATAAATATGCAATTACTTATTCATCTTTGACATTTTTTAAGAGGACAAACTCTTTTCATTTAATAAAAAAATATGTAATAGTCAAAATGAAGATATGACTAGCTAAATTTGGTGGATTTATTGTATAGATGAAGTCTTATATTCATTTTTGAAAATGGAATGTTGAAATAATAAGGTTTAAAGGAATTGCTTAAATATTTTTTATTCCAATCGAGTCTCACGGTTACCATATCTTTGAATAAATTTGTAAGATTCTTGAAAGAGAGAGGGACAATATGATTTTGTTAGTGGTATATTTGGCTTCAAAAAGTCCACCTACATGGATATTTTGGGAGGTATCCCTACAAAGTGATAATAAAATTATTTAGGAAGTTTCCTAAATTCAAATGTAACATATAAACATGCCAATAATGAACATCCAAAACAACAAATAAACATGCTAACAATGGACATCCAAAACAACAAAGCACAAATGTAACATGCCAACAATGGACATCCTAAAAAACAAAGCACCTAAGATGGTATACTTAGTTACTTTAAACCTTAATCTTTATTTTTCATTTATCTTTAGTTATTTTTCATTTATTTTTAGCTAAAAAGGAAACTATTGATTTCACAGATAGTCAAAAATATTGAAATACTAGGAATGATCTACATCATCAATGTTAGTGTCTCCACAATCAATATTAAATATAGGAATACACATTATTATATTTGTTTATAGGACCAACATTACGGTTCAAATGAAGTGCTAGGTCCCAACTCTTTCTAGCTTTAAAGGTAATAGGATCGAAGTCATGTTCTTATATCTTAGCTAGAAAATGAGCTAATTTGTTGGAGAAATATGTTTAAGACAACAAAAATTTAATAGTCAACAAGGGGACTTTTACCATTGTG
>ML791535.1:237734-255150 GCA_009831015.1 Picea engelmannii
GTCCGAAGAGGAGAAAAACAAGGTTACCATGCAAATATGGATCCCTTAGTACTGTGAAAGCTTAGTAAAATGGAAACATGAGCACAAATTTTCTGTGAAAATTAATATGCAGAGGAGGTAAAATGGGAAACCTGTGCAATGGACACCTTTTGAGATCTTCAACGCAATATTAGGATGAACTTTGAGAAAACCTCTACCCTTTAATCTTTCTCAGCATCGGATTTGGTTGACATGCAGTCGCCTGATCAGAACTTACAAATTTGTGCAGCACATCACTGTTGAGTCTTTCAAATTAGAAACCGTTACCAAAGCTCATCAATGCAAGATCTTTGAAGTAATATTTAACCGACTTCTAGCACTGAAAACAAGGGACATGACATCAGTCATGGCAATCATGGCTCGAGGTGGAAGTGTGATGAATGTGATATGAGCTATGGAACTGTCTGATGAGTAGGCAATGCATCCACTTCAAAATGTGATTAGAATGGTAAGTGAGGACGTTGAGGTATGCCTATGAGGTCATGAGTGAGGAAAAAGGACTGTCACATCAATCTAGTCATGGGAAGGATCGACCTAGGGACAAATCATGAAGGGGACCAAAATAAAACATGAGCTAGAAATGGTTTAAGGATAAAAAATCAATTTGAAGATCAAATTAGAGCTAAGGCTCAAAAACTTTAATCATACAAGGGGTCCCACCAATCATAAATTTTAAAGGGATGAGACCTTAAAAGAAAAAATTAAAATATAAGACTTAAAAAAGGATTACAAACAAACTAAAAAGACCCAAGGCAATTTAGTGTGATAACAAAGCCTTTTCGATTTCCATATTATTTTTTAAATTAGATAATCAATTCGCATGGGTATGAATGGTGGTCGAATTCACTAATGAAATGTTGTAAATTGAATGTATATGATTTAATAATGAGATTTAGATGGAGATTATGCCTAGTTACCATTACACGTTTTAATTCTTGTGTATTGTCATTTTGTGAGTAAATGCATCTACTTGATGATATTTATTGATGGATCCTTCTTTAATATATATATATATATATATCGCATGGAGTTAATGGAATACACAACGTTTTTCTTCTATAACTTCTTTACGGATTAGCAAATCGACGATTGTTTGAAAAAGACTAAAGTTATGATATTCTTTTGTTGAGTAATGGTCTTGTTATTGTAGTAAATCCAAAAATAATTCTATTCATCTTGGTTATTAATAATCCTCGTATAACTATCACTATTAAACACTTTATTATTTACAAAGATATTTTGACTCAACCATCTCTTAAGGAGACACAAAATAATCGCGCCTTCCTTACAACGACGTTTCGATGGTCTATTCTAAATAGTCATGGAAATATGGTGAAGCCTAACTTGTACGCATAGCCTATTCTTGATCTTAATATCAGTTTATAATTGGTAAAACCCTCACGGGGAATTATATGTAATACTAATCGTACTCATATTTCTTCACACATTATTTAGTTAATTACCAACATAATTAACATAGAGTAACTCATATCCCAACAACGTTGGAGTGTAGTATATCAGTAAATTAAGGGGATAATCGGTTAATATTATACCACTTGTTTTTCTTTGTCTTAGTTTGGATGTGCTGAACTTCGATCCAATTTATTCTAATTTCCCTTTGTAATAAAAACAACGATCAACAAATCCTTGTATCTAAATCCTAATCCATTTATATCGTAGTCAATTAATAAAAAAATAAGTTTGATTGTTAAAATTTTGTTTAATGATTGAACTCTTAAAATATCCCTTATAATGATTTTTAAATGGCTAGAGGAAACAATATATAATCTCTCACAAAATTGCACTAGGCGCAAGTTGGATATTTGTCCTTAATCGATCAAATTATCTTGGACCCTTACTAAACTAATTGTATTGCTTTCTTTGAATAATATGATTCCTTATTGTTGAATATTTTAATCGGTGACATCATGTATTGATATAATTAATGTTAATGATCAGTGTACTTAGATATGGAGAGAAATTATATAGTAAGGTTGAACTGTCATAATTATTCTTTGGTTGTGTGAATTTAATATTAAATCATATGTTGAATTATTTCATATAATAGACCCAATCTTGTTAAACATTTAGTTGATTGATTGTATAATGATCAATTTGTGCATTGGTATGATATTTGAATAATTGGCTTACATTATTGATCCACTATAAATTGCTTGATGTGTATTTGGAATGGAACTGGGGTTACAAGAAGTAGATACCCTCATGTTCCTTAGAACAATCACCAGTCATGAGACCTTAAATGGTCAAAATCAATCAGATGAATCCTAGAGTTGAGCATTGATTATGTGTCTTGGAGGTCCTAACATTGCAGGATAGGTTGGACAAGTAGACACCTTGTTATCATAATGTGATATAATTGATCTTTTATTATCAGAATGTTGTATTTGATTCTTGCAGTGTAATGATGTAGATGAGACTATATGTGTAATGTTGATGCATGGTTGTCGCATGTTCCTTGTTCTAACTATTGATATTAAAAAACAATTGTCCCTATTCCTTGTTGTCAATTACATAGATTTTGTAACGAAGGGGACGTTACATATGGTATGAGAGAGGGTTCAATCCTACGACATTTGACCATTACACGTTCCACTGTTAAACAAAATGATTAGAAATGTGGCACTATTGAATGTTGAAATTTTCCGTGCAGGTAATCATGGTTAGAGGACGAAGGGGAAGTAGACGTCATGGTGTTGGAGGAAGAGGTGTGACACCTCTAATAGTACCCACGCCTGAGGGATCTAAGCCCAAGGGAGATGAGGAGACCACTGAGCAGGAGCAAGTTATTGTGTGAGATGTGGTAGGTATGATGAGATCCTTCCATAGGATGTCAGAGGCACTGATCAACCACCTGGATCGCGATGAGGGAAAATCATCTATGCGCAATTAGGGTTCACAATGTGCTCCAACTGGTAGTAGTAGTATACACAGAGATCTCAAGAAAGTGAATTTTCCCAAGTTCTCGGGTGCCCCATATGACTTAGCCACCGAGGCATGGTTGAAGAACATGACGATGTGCTTCACACTTTGTGATTACACCACCAACATGAAAGTCTACATGGCATTATTTCAGCTGAAGGGGATTTCTCTACTTTGGTGGAAGAAACTCCTACCCCAACTAAACATGGCCATTGAAGACGTGTCATGGGAGTTGTTCGAGGAATAGTTCTAGGAGAGGTATTTGTCTGAGGAATTCACTGAGCACTAGCTTAATGTGTTCAACGCCTTATGACAGGGTGATCATATGATGCCATAGTATGAGGTTGGGTTCATGGATCTACTTATGTATGCTCCACATATGAAAACAAAGAAGTTAAAGGTCAACAAGCTTTTGTTCGGCCATAACTTCAACATTCATGCAAAGGTGAGAATCCTAATGCCTTAGACGTTGCACGATGCAGTTTAGAAGGTGCTCATAGCTGATGAAGAGCTAAACAGTGGGGGCCAGGGAAATAATCCTTCTAGACCTATGAGAAAGACAACACTGGGAGAACAATAGAATCATACACCAACCAAACAGACATATAGGAAGCGAGATATTCCTAGAGGACCTATGTTTTCAAAATAGAGATGAAAATATCCTCAATAGAGGACCACAACAATAGAAACATCATCTGAAACAAAAAAAACATTTAGGATTGTTCAACAGAACAAACCAGGTTCATAGACTGTTAGAAAAACAACTTTTACTTCGGGGACCAAGAGCACTGGACCGAAGAATGGATGATGGACATGTGGAGATCCACATTACCAACGATATTTTATGATAGAGAATACAAAAGAGTCCGGATCGTCAAGAATCACTACAGTTCGACATTTGGGAAAGGCCTACAGGATACATGCAGCGGTGAACAACTGCCAGGACGAGAACCAATCCACTATGCTTGAGACATCAGGTATGATCACCTATCAAAATTTTAGTATTTTTATCATTCCAGGTGCTATAGAGAGATTTATCTGTGTTGCAATGCTAAATATAATTAAGGTAAAGGAATTTGAGTAGGATGAGTTCAGATACGTAGAAATGGCATCAGGTTCCAAACAAAAAGTTGGAAGACAAGTTATAGACTATAGAATTAACTTGGGATATTTTGTAACGAATACCAACCTACATGTCATGATCCTAGGATCTTATGAAATAGTGATAGGCATGGACTAGTTGGAATGACATGATGTGATACTCAATTGTAAGACGAAATAGTTAATTTTGACAGATGATTTGGGACAGAGTATAGTAATTGTAGGAAGAAACTAGGGAGTGTCCTTGAGGTTTATTTCTTCCCTACAATTTCAAAAGAGCATGCAAAAGGGATGCAAGTTGTATGCAATCTTAGTGATAAATGAAAAGGGTGAGTTAAAAGGATTAGAAAACCTTCCTATAGTACAAGAGTTTTTCGACATCTTTCCTGAAGAATTCTAGGTCTATCTCCCGAGAGAGAGTTGGAGTTTACAATAGAATTGAAATTGGGAACTAAATTGATAGTAAGAAGGCCATATCATATGTCAATGCCTGAATTGGAGGATTTGAAAATGCAATTGAAGGAGTTGTTGGATTTAGGAATTATATGTCTAAGTGTATCACCATGGGGTGCACTAGTGGTTTTTGTTAGAAAGAAGGATGGATCATGGAGACTTCGTATTGACTACCATCAATTGAAAAAAACAACAATATATTTGAAATATTGACTTCAGATAAGGATATCACCAATTAAGGATTATGGAGGAAGATGTCCCTAAGACTGCATTTAAGACGATATTCTGACAGTATGAATTTACATTTTTACCGTTTGGGTTGACGAATGCCCCAGGGGTATTCATGACTTTGATGAATTGAGTGTTTCATGAATACTTGGAAAAGTTTTGTCAAGTATTTATTGATAACATATTGATATATTCTTGGATGAGAGAAGAGCATGATGAATGCTTGAGAATATTCCTACAGTGTCTGAGAGAAAACAAATTGTACGGGAAGCTATCAAAATGTTGTTTTTACCAATCAAAGATTTATTCCTTGGGACATATCATATCTGATGAAAGTATCATTGTGGATCCAGTGAAAATTGAGGCCATTATGGAATGGATAGAACTAAAAAAGCTACAATAAGTACGTAGATTTATGGGTTTAGCAGGATATTACCAATGGTTCGTTGAAGGTTTTTTGAAGATAGAAAATCCAATCACATAATTGCTGAAGAAAAACAAGAAGTTTGTATGGACTGAGAAATGAGCAGAAGCATTTCAAAAGCTCAAGGAGTTGTTGAAAATAATGTTTATAATAAATTTCCCTAACATGGAAAAAGAATTAAGAGAACTATGCAACACATGAATTGGATTTATTAGGAATTGTATATGCCTTGAGAGTATGGAGACATTATATGATTGGGTGAAAATTTGAATTAAAGACAGATCATTATGGATTGTAACATATATTTACACAGAGTGACTTGAACGTGTGACAAAGGCGTTAGTCAAAATTACTTAGAAAATACTACTTTGAGATTACTTACATTAAAGGAATGGTGAATAGAGTGACAAATGCGTTGATTTGGAGACCACACATATTCTCAATAATACCTCTTAAGAAGAATCTTAGGAAAAAGATTCTAACTTTACAGATAGATGATGATTGGTAAAAACAAGTTAAGGGCAATATTGGACAAAATACCATGATGGTACCGAAGTTTAAAGGTTATTCATTTGACAACAATGGATTGTTGAGATTTAAAGACATAATTTTCATACCACATAATGAATAATTAATAAGTTTGATCTTAAGCAAGGCTCATTGAGCAATGTACATGGCTCACCCAGGAGTCACGAAGATGAAGGAATACCTTAAGCCTTTATTCTTATGTAAAGTAATGAAAGTGGGAATAGTTAGTTACATGGTGAGATGTATAGAATGTCAACAAGTGAAGGCTAATCATAGACATCTAGCATGACTTTTACAGCCACATATTATTCCTAAATCAAAATGGAAAGTCATTTTGATGGATTTTATTGTTGGATTTCCACTGACGAAAAGGAGACACAATTCAATTTTTGTGGTGGTTGACACTCTGAGGGAGAGTGAAAACTTTATTCTAGTGTGTATGACATACCAACAACCATAAATGGATAGACTTTTTTTCAGTGATATTGTGAGATTACATGGTGTACCAAGAATGATCATATCCAATCAAGGATCAATGTTTAGAGGATGGTTTTGGACCGGTTTCTAAGAGGCCTTGGGAACACAACTGAACATTAGTACAACATGTCATCTAGAGACAAATGGAAAAACATAAAGAACAAACTAGGTGTTGGAGGATATGTTGGGTATGTATGTAATGGACCAACATAAATGTTGGGAAGACTTCTTGCCATTAGTAGAATTTGCATACAACAATAATTACCAAAGTACGATTAAGATAGAACCATTGATTTTATTTATGGACGACCGTGTCAGACGTCGTTGAGTTGGGATCGACTTGAGGATAGGGTCCTAGTGGGACCAGAATTGATACAAGAAATGGAAGAATAGATTCAATGGATAAGAAAAAGGATTAAAAAAGTGCATGATTGGCAGAAGAGTTATACTGATGTGCATCATGTTGACCACAATTATCAAGTTGACAAAATAGTTTTCTTGTAGGTAAAACTGCACAAGAGTTCAATCAAGTTTGGAAAGGGTGATAAACTCTCTCCTAGGTTTGTGGTACCTTTCAAGGTTGTGGAAAAGAAAGGAAATGTGGCTTATCGACTAGCCTTTCTTGATTCTTTGAGGTGTATGCACAATGTATTTCATGTATATATTTAACGACATTATGTTAGTGATCTTTCACATGTTATTGACATGATTTCTTTGATGGTTTCGGACCATGGTGCTCTCATAGTAGATATAATATGCATTCTGGACCATTTCATTTGAAATATATGACATTGAATAGTCGATTAGTTCAAGGTCCAGTGGGACAACTATAGTCCACACTCAGCTACCTGGGAGGATGCATACGGTATGCGTTAACAATTTCCTTACTTGTTTGATATATTAGAAATTTATATCTATGTCAGATATATTGTTTACTTGCAATGATATACTGTAAAAAATTTGGGATGAAGTTCTAAAACAAGAGGGGGTGTATGTAGCATCCTGTTCTACTGAGTATACTTTTTGAATTATTCTTTGAGAACACTTGCCTACAAGTGATCCGAATATGGTACATTATGATTCGTTTTGATTATGGGTTATATATGATGTTGATGATTTTTCGTGACTTATTTTTATTTTGATATGTATTGACAGATTCTATTGACGAGTTTTCTTGACTGTGCAAGAATCTGATAGATTATGGATGTCGATGGCATAAATTAACTTCCTTGGACTTTGATTTGAGTCAGGGAGTGGATTGTATTTGTTTGATTATTTAATTTTATGCACATGAGACATATGATTGATTATAGTATGATTTATGTATATGAATTATTGAAACTATTTTTTCTAGTGGATGCAGGCTTGACGCTGCTTTCTAATCCAACTCACATAAGGAGTAAAGGGGACATGCATAGAAACTGGAAATTGAGGAAGAGGTGTGGTAGTGTCCCTGTCACATCCTACTAGCACTCACATTGTGGTATGAACTGTAGGTTAATGATTACCTAGTTCGATAGGTCCACGATGTCATTAGGGAAAATTGAGACAGTCACTCACAAATATTTCTAAGGGGTGCGCAATAAGGCAAAGTCCTTATTTCTTAAAAACCCTTAGTCTTTATTGGTATGATATTTGAATAATTGGCTTGCATTATTGATTCACTATGAATTTCTTGATGTGTATTTGGAATGGAACTTGGGTTACGAGAATTAGATACCTTCGCATTCCTCAAAATAGTCGTCGGTCCTGATACCTTAAATGGTCCAAATTAATCAGATGAATCCTAGAATTGAACATTGATTATGTGTCTTGGAGGTCCTAACCTTGCAGGATAGGTGGATGGATAGACACCTTGTTGTCGTAATGTGATATACTTGATCTTTTATTATCATAATGTTGTAGTTGATTCTTGTAGTGAAATGATGTAGATGAGAATAGATGTGTAATGTTGATGCATGGTTGTCACATGTTGCTTGTTCTAACTGTTGATATTAAGAAAAAACAAATACCACTACAATTCTCAATTACATAGATGTTGTAACAGAGGGGACGTTACACTTTGGAATTGGTTTGCATGTCATATATATCCACTACATCAGGTGTGAATATTACTTTATTTCTGGTTGTAGATTTTTTCATCTTATACACAGAGAGAAGATTGATAGAGAGTTTGGGCATGTGTAGCACATTCTCAAAGCTCTCGTTTGTGAGTTCAACTCTTCCTTTCTCAATGAATTCTACTGGAAATTCATCCCCCATCTGAATAGGAGGACCTTTGCATGCATCCAATCAAGAGTAGTCTTCCTTTGTGGATGTTGTGTGGTGTGATGCACCTGAATATACAATCGAAGCATCGGGAGAGAGGTTAATGGAAATCAAATCATGGATAGGATTACCTTTCTTGGTGTTTAGATATTCTAGTTTCTTATTCTGGTACCCTCAGGGATGCGATATCCAAGGTTTTTTTGATGAAGTATTTGTGCAATTTGATCTATTTGTTTTTTCATGCATGAAGATTCTACATGGAATCCTTGTTCTTAGTAAGTGTGTTTCTCCCCTTGATCCAGTTGGAAAAGGTGGGTGGCCACCGATATCCATACCCAAACGGGGCCCACATGACTTTTGGTGCTTCATCTCCTAGGGTTAGGTTTTTGTGATAGCTCGTTGGAAATGTATCGTCGAGGAGATTCATTTTGGGGGCTCAATCATGCCTTTGGCTATCATTGAGAACCTCGATATCGAAAAACCTTCATTTGGGCCCTCAAAATGGCCCCGGAAGTTAAAACCTGCTAAAAATAGTAAATTGTCAAAATTGCCAAAAAGTTGTTTTGAGCCAATTAGAAAAGGTGGGTGGCCACCGATATCCACCTGGATCACCCCTTTTGTTTCGTTTCAACCTTTGGATCTAGAGGAATCGTTGAAGGGTTTTGAGTATCCTTCCTTATTTGTATTTTCATATCCCTTCCCTTTGTACTTGTGTTTATATTTATGATTTTGGTGACTACTACCATCTTTCACAACAAGTGCATGTGCCTTTGAGCCTTTGATTTTTCCCATATTGATGAGCTTAGTCTGCTCTTGCGTTAGAGACTCGATAAAGGACTTAAGAGAGGGAATTTTCCAAGTAGCTCCAGAGGAAAGACTAAATTAATGAAATGTGGATACAAACACTGATTATTCCAGACCAAGTTTGGAAAGAATGGTAAGAACAATTTTTTTCTCCTCATTAGATTTATAAACCTTGCAAGCCTTGAGTTGCGACAACAAATCCTTATATTTGGTAAAAAAGGCTTGGATATTGTCGAAGGTTTTTGGATCCAAAGTAAGAAATTCCACCTACAGCATGTGTCCCTTCATCTCATCCTATTTTCAAAAAGGTACTTCTATGGTGGTTCAGACTTCATCGGAGGTTTTACAAGAGGATATGTGAAAGAGGAGCTTAGGAGAAATAAGACTACAAGTAGTCCATACACTTCATCCATCTTATTTAGATACTTGGATTTTTCTATTGATTATGTGGGTTAGATATCTTTGCCCATAGTTAACCTATATAATCCTCTATTGCGAACATGAAATTCCATCTTATGCTAACATGCAAATAAATTATACAGTGTAAGAATCAATTCTTTTGGAAATTCTATTTTCCCACTGTTTTCAATCTTCGGTACCTGCAAAAAGAGTCTGGTAACTTTTACTATAAATCCATTGGATATAATACCATGTAAATGTGGATGAACCTCCATAGATAAGATATAAATAGAAAAGGAAAAGGAAATACATAGTTTACAGAAGAAATGAGAAAAGACAGAAACGAGAGAGAGATAACGAATCAATAATCATATTAATTCAACTAATGCACACTGGAAGAGAAGACAATGCACCATAGTGGTGGTATAGAGTGATATGGACACCCATCGATAGTTATGGGAATTAACGACAACTTAGTATAAGTCAAATAGCCTTTCAATCCTACATTAACTGACTGATGGCATAAATAATGCACCACTCTAATGATAATCCCAAGGACATTTTGCATTAGTAGTGATGATCCCAATGTTGGATGGTGACAAAACCAATGTGGCATCAAGACTCCACTCAACGGCTCCAACTGCAGTGTGAATTGAAGATAATATTCCCCTATATTGTAGGAAAATGAATATTCTCCCTAAAGTCTAGGAGACTGGATAATGAATAATAAACATAGGGAAGCAAATGCTACATCAAAAGAGAAGATAGCAGAATGGAAATGCTTGATTCTCATGTGGATAAAGGAATACTTGTTGGGTACTAGAGCACAAGGAAATCATACAAATGATTCAATCTAAGGCACAACAAAGTTGTGGAAAGCATCAATGTGACTGTTGATGAGACAAGTGGATGAAAAATAAAGGAAGAAAAAAATGAGTCCACGGAACAAGTTCATGAAGAAGAAGCAAAGGATGAAGAAGTAGTAGAAGGGGAATATGAAGAAGACGCGTTAGAAGAAGAATATCGAGAACAAAAATATCTTAAAGTACCTCCAAAGAAACCTAGCAAAATAATACAAAAGAATCATCTATCATATTAGATTATCAGGAACAATTATGCAATAGTTGAGACTAGAAGAAGAATTTGTTCACCAGAACAACTGCATCTAGAACTCTTATCATAGATTGATCCAAGAATATTTTAAGAATACATCAAGGATGAATTTTGGATAAAATCCATGGATGATGATTTGGATCAAATAGAGAAGAATGACTGTTGTAGGAAAATCTGCCTGCGGACAAGTAGATCGACCTCTAGAGCTTGACCTTAACCCTAGACAGAAAAATGCTTAACGTGGAAACTGACTTCCTTTCAAATCTATCTAAGCCTAATGCATGAGAAGGAAGGATGACATAAATACCTTTTGATCGACGTTTGTCCCTGCACGCTCCGAGTTGCGCTCCAATCCTTTTCTCCTCGCTGAGGTCTGTGGATAAAACAAGATATGACCACTTCCTACTCTATTGACATTAGCTTGAAAACAGATCTATCAATGAATGATAAGTTCATGTAACATCGGACACAAACTAGAAAGAAACAGACCAAGCTTGTCATATTAATGAGAATAATGACAGCAATACTTACAATCGTAGATGCGAATACGACAACTTCATCAAGTCCTCTTCGTCCAACCCTTGCCTGAAAGATCCACAACATGGATGGAAGCAGCTTCACTGATCACTTCTCTTTGGCTGACTGTCAGTTTCCTCCAAGATCATAAGTTTCATATGTTCAGTTCTTCCCCCTTTTCCACCATCATGAAACCTGTTTATATAGGTTGGGCAAGGCCTAACCTCTTGAGTTATGTTTAGAACCAGTTAGGAACCATCTCCTTGGATCAGGGATCTTTGATGAAACCAAGAATTCGAGCATAACTGCCTTCTAATCTCGAATGATCTCCTCCTCATTCGACTCAACGAGCTAACAATTGACCCAGAATAGGGAGCGCTCCCCCAAAGGGGTATCAGAGCGTTATAGCACTCCTGATGTGCCTTGGGAAAGCGCCAGCGCTCTTAAGGTGAGCAACGCTCCTCCAGAAGGGCTGAAGAGCATTATAATGCTTCTAGACCATGGTGTAGGAGTGCCAGCACTTCTCTAGCAATATTAGAGGAGCGTTCCCCTTCCAAACCACTATTTCAGGGCTTCTTTCAGGTGTTAAGAGTTCTTTGATTCCAGTGGATCGGTTCTTGCTCTTCAAATCAGTCAAATGAGGTGTCATAAGTGCTTCCTTAGTGTTGTTATCACGACATTATGCCCGACCATCATTTACGACACTAGTGGTCAACTTGCGACACTTGTGAAAGCTGTAGGGAAGATCCGACACTTACGACGATTGACAGGGACAATGCGACACTTAGCAATTTTGACGTGTAACAGAATGCCCCCCAAAGTATGGATTCAGAAGATACGAATTGATGACTGAAATACTTTGCAGACGTTCAAGCAAGGGTATGGACTCGGAGAACCTGACAAAAGCTTCACATCAACATCCAACAAATATCATGACATATTTCAAAACCCAAGGCAAGCATACCTATGCTTGGGTGATCAAGATTTGCAAGATATGGCCGCCATAAAATACACTGCGGATCAATAATCGTATTGGTAAAAAAGGGTATAGCCACCGAAGATACACTGTGGATCTATACTTTAATGACTCAAACAGATCGTAGCCACGAAGAATACACAGTGGATCTATGAGATGATAAAACATAGCCACGACCAATACAAAGTGGATCTATGTAACAATGTATGTGTTCTTTGTCCAGAATTCCTTCGCAACCTGGGTGAAGAATGTATCAAGTTTTATGACTCAACCCAGGGTCTTCTAACCAATCCCCGTGAGATATGATTCTAACCATGTGAATAGATGTTTTGGCGTCGAACATGGTAGAAACCACTTGATTACCGATCAATGAGGTAAACCGTTAACAAGTGCGAGGGAGATCACCATTAATGTCAATGATTCCCAAGGTATCGTAGTACATTCCATCGAACGTGAATAAATGAGCTGAAGTCAAACATTCCTGGAATCATTCGATCAGAGGTTAATGATGTAAACCTATTGTTGAACGTGAGGAGGCCTGCCATTGAGGCATGCAGGTCCCAAAGTACTAAAAAGTTTCTAAGTCTAGTTCCCAGATAATGTGTTGAAGTCGATAGGAATAGACTCGTCGAGGAAGGGCCTTGATGTATCCCCCATCAACGACATGAAACAGACATAGAGATGCAGTTGGTAGATCAAATGGACATGGAATGACACAGGTTTTGAGGCAAGATATTTGGGGTGGATGACTCTCGAGGCGGATACTTCCCTTGAACACTGAGGCACAACAGCAAAACATGACATGGACCAAACTGTGCAATGGATACTGTGACTTGCGTCGGGTGAGCCAAAGGAGTGAAAGGAAACTCAAAGGATTGGCTCAGTGCAGAGGTTCAATGAATTATGATATGTGCAAAGTGACAAAGTGTCGTGTTCAAGGGCGACTCTAAGAAGTGTTGGATAGTGTTCTCAAGAGACTGCTTGGCTTGCTCCTTTCAATTTTTCCCCCATTCAGATAGATGAGTACCTCTTTTTGATTTAACGAGCTCGAGGAGGATAACACATGCTCGATATAACTCACCTTCGGTAAGTTCCTCTTCCTTTGTTTAACGGACCAGAAGAAGTAAGGGTTCATTCCCATATGGGCCTGTCGATGTGTGCTTTAACGAGTCCAAAGACAGAAAACTCGAAGGTTTTTCGGGATTATAGAGTTTGGAAAAACACTTAAAAGAGAACTCTCTCAGTTCCTTTTTCGTATGATAGTCCGTCGAGACCGAAAAAGGGTTAAATTATCGCTCGAAAGACGCCCTTTCTAACCTTTTAATGAGTGTGAAAGGAAGAAAGATCACTTGACAATCTTTTCATATTTAGAGAGTCTGAAAAGGGTTTAAAGGAGACTCCAGAGGGGTTCCTTTTTCATGTGATCGTATCTGTACGGGTCCGAAAAAGAGATAAAACTTTACCCGGTTACGTTCTCATATTGTCGAGCTCGAGAATGAACTAAGACTGTGCTCGTAAACATGACAAGGTGGAAAATGTATTAGAATTGCCAACAAGCCTGCAATGCCAGATACTAAAAACCAGGGATTAGTCGAGCCACTTTCACCATTAGAGAAACCCAAAACACCTATAGTTTATGAAAATGAAATTTTATAAATAAGAATTGATTTTGAAAAACTCATTTACCATTTCATTTGTAAGAATTTTGTGGAGTGTTGGAGAATCTCAATTGGAGCAAAACTTGTTCTTCTCGCTGCCGGAGCTACGGTTGATCATTTCGCACACCGTCTGAACCAGGTAGGTGTTTGTTCTTTTCTCTTTCAATTGCATGGTTTTAATTTGACTTTTATAGCATGATTAATTTAAAATACAAAGCCCTAGGTTGTCCATTTTGCACCAAATCGGCCTCCTTCTAAAAGTTAATAAAAAGGGGGGAAACGTTCACGAAAATGTATTGGGAAAGGGTAGTTATGTTGCCTACACCCTAACCAAAGATTAAACCGATCATTTTGACCAAAGAAACTTGCAAAAAGTTCCCCCATGGGCCCACGCACCCCTCACAACGTTTTTTGTTTTGGTCACGTTTTAATCATTGTGTAATGAATGTTTAAGAGCATGGTGGATAGGAATGATGATTGATTACCTTTAGAAGTCATGGGTATTTGTTTTCATGCTTTAAATTTTTTTTCAAAAATTGCCGAAATCACAAAAACGTGGGTAATGATTAAAATTTTGAATTTTTGTTTTGTAGATATATTCGGCAACCATGATCGAGTGGAAAGAGCAGGAACATGAGATGGATGACATAGCTGCTCTGCGGAGTCCCCGTACGCGGGCTGCTTTGAGGGCCTGCGGGTTACTCAAGTTTTTCAAACTGCAAAAAATGAAAAGCGAGGTTTTACTTCTTGAGTATATTATTGGTCTTTGGGACATCGCAGAACAAGGATTCCGTATTGGCACACAACTCCTGACCATCGAGTTGGAGGATGTGTACTTTCTTACCGGCCTCTCAAAACGAGGGGTCCCTATAGCTTTTACGGGGCAGAGGGCATTACCCGAGCAGGTAGACGTGTATCTGGCACGTCATTATGTTCCAGGAGCGAGGTTGGTAGGGGGCAGGATCCCTATCAAGGATGTCCGGGATCTGTCTCTTCGATCCATATTGTTTTCTATCACTAGTGCGACTGGTAGCACTAGTGCTCATTTGGCTTCAAGGTCCCAGGTGGCTTATGGTGTTCAGTGTTTAGAGCCAACACTGTTCAACTGGAGTGCGGCATTCCTTCGCAATGTGAAGGAACAAGTTTCTTGATGCAGGAATGGCCAAAAGCAGTTTGGCTATGGTTCTTTCTTAGTCTTGTTTTTATTGGAGCGCATCCCTCAGATGCAGCCTTAGGTTGCGTTGGCAGTACGACCAGCTGATGAGACTCGGATGGAGAGGTGGACTAGCCTATCCCCGAGGTTGGTTTCGGAGTCCGAGTTTCATTTTACTGGTGATTTATTTGCTTGGTTGAGGAGACAGTTCCTTTGGACTGAGGACTTCCCGTATGCTGGTGTGGACTTCAGCGGGAGTATGGATTTGATTCTACCCGAGGGGGAAGATTGGGATGAGTCCGGTAAGAGACTAAGTTGTACCTTGTCTAGTTTGTTTTTTATGTTTTTGATGCATATGTATTTTTTTTTGTGTATGTAAGAGAGTGTTTGACAGATGTCTTGTTCTTCAATGTGCAGACAAGGGAGCAGTGCGCCCAGCGGATATTCCAGTGCCAGGACGTCGTGATGGCGCCCCAGTTGTAGCAGACCCAGCAGTACTGGTGGCGGGCCTTCGGGAGGTTGAGAGGAACCTCTAGGGCCTTACGATGGGTATCCCTCCTCTGCGGAGGGGGGACGTGCCTTTGCATCTGCAGCGGCACACTGTAGGGGTGCCAGAGAATCTCAATTCTCTGTTGAGGCATGTAGTACACACAGTATTGTATTACACACAGCACAACGTAGCGCGGGGGGATTAGAGTTTCCCCGAGATCATGTTTTTTTGTATGCCATGTCTGGCAATGTTATATGGGTGGACGGACCCAATATTTTGTTCTCTTACAGACTTTTTGATGTAATGAAAACATTTCAGTCAGGCCATATATATATATATATATATACAGTTTCGAGTTTTTATGATGCCGATGGTTTGTACATGATGTTTGTGATGTGTTTTAATTTACATGTAATGTACATTTTTTTGCTTTCCTTGAATCTTATCTGTGGGCTAAATATCGATCCATGATGTAATTTGCTAACGAATCTGAAACACTATTAAGTTCTCTCGGAATGTGTCTGTATTCAATGTAATCAAACATTCATTCGAGACGGCGAACTTGCAAGTGTAAACGTAGCAGGATAGGACTACGGATAGCGTAGATGAGATTGAGTTGATAAACCACGAGTTAGGAGTCTAAGTAAACGACGATATGAGAAATACCTAGGGAGGAGGCTTGGGTCAATAGTCCAATGACAGCATGATATTCTGCCATATTGTTGTTGCTGGCCCTAAACAGATGCCTCCTGAACTCATCACCTCATCAAATTGATAAATAACCCATGATGTCGAGGCAATGTTCCAGGTGTGTCGGCTGGCACCATCCGCGAACCCAAAAAAGATAGGAAAGGCAGACGTCATCTGTGCATGAAAACACAGGCACAGTCATGAGTGGCAACGATAGAGACTTGAGCACGCGAAAGAAAAGGCACACCAAACTTAAAATACAATAATGTACAAAGTACAGACGCTAGGCGATCTAGGCATAGAACTTTTTAAGGTAAATCCTGTTTTGGGGCTCTCCCAAGGAAATTCCATCATGATCTACTAGTTCGTAAGCACCTCTGTGTAAAACATGCTTCACGATGTAAGGACCGTGCCACATAGGTTCTAACTTTCCTGTTCCCAATTTATCGTGTGCTTGGTCATAAACAAGGACTAAGTCTCCTTCTGCAAAGGCTCGAGGTTGGACAGATTTGTCATATTGACTCTTGATCCGTTTCTGATGTGCCTCATTCACGAGAGCAGCATCACGGCGTGTTTCGTCTAGCTTGGATAGGTACAAGAATCGTTCTTCTTCTGCAGAAGTATGGGGCAGGAGTTCTACTTTTAATTTGAGTGACGAAATTTCACACTCGATTGGTAAGACGGCTTCAATGCCATAGACCAACTGGAATGGAGTGAATCCAGTTGAGGTTTTCACAGACATGCGATAAGCCCAGAGAGCGGAAAACAGTTGTAAATGCCACGATGTCTTGTTTTCCCCTACCATGCGTTGGATCATTGTTTTTAGGACTTTGTTGATAGCTTCAACTTGTCTGTTTGCTTGAGGATAGTAAGGGGATGAGTTTTCATGGAAAAAACCCAATTTGACGTGTAATTCGCTCATCATGTGGTTTTTGAAATGTGCACCATGGTCGGTGGCAATGGCATGTGGTACACCAAAACGAGTAATGATGTGGTTGAAAAGGAAAAGAGCTGCAGTGTGGCCATCGTTCAGGAAGGTAGGCATAGCCTCAGCCCATTTTGTGAAATAATCGACGGCGACGATGATGTAACCGTGCCCCCCGGCTGAGGTAGGCTTACATTGCATGAAATCGATACCCCATTTAGAAAAGGGGCCGAT
>ML791535.1:261569-275466 GCA_009831015.1 Picea engelmannii
AATGTAATGAAAAAGCTCTTAAATGCCTTCTAATATGCTCAATCAATCATAACGATATCTTTATTGTTTGTGTATGGATGATGATCAATACAATCACAATGCTTATCTTTGCTAATTATCTTCTTGGTATGAATGAAAACCAAGCTAGCATAAGCAAGAGCAATACAAACAATACACCCTTCGTATCAATCAAAACAAAAAGCGAAAAAGATGAAACAATCAAAGAGAAAAACAAAATATTACACCCAAAAAGCACAAATTGAAGGATAAGGACCTTGACTCAAAGCGAGATGAAGAGGTCTATAGGCCTTTGATGACCTTCACCAAGGTTTTTTACTCAACTGATGAGGAGAGAGGAACAATGCATAAATCTCAAATTTCACTCAACAGGGAAAACCTAATGAAGAATAGTGAAGAAGGCTACAAGATCCAATCAACAAGGTTTTATTCTTCAAAAAGATTAGATGTCAAAGATGAAAAGGGAAGACAAATTGACTCACTAAATCACTCAGCAGAAGAACACAGAGGAAAAAATCCAAAAAAATGCAAATTTTGAAGTTTTCTAGGCCAAAGGAGGCTAGCGCTCTGTTTCCAAGGGCAAAGAGCGTTATAGCGCTCTGTGTAAAGATACAAAAAGCGTCGGCGCCCTGATAACACTAACTCAGGGGTGCCAGGGTCTAAAAGTTCCAGAAATGTCAAGAAAATTCAAAAATTGAAGTTCAAACTTGACAAGGATGCTGAGTATGATGGGGCAAGGAGCCAATCAACTCATGAAACTAATCAAAAAGGGGTAAACCAGGTCTGAAACAATCAAAGGGTATAACAAGGTCAATGCGGAGAAAAACCAAAACAAGAGGTTTCGATTTGAGGCTATCTCCCCAGTGGAGTCGCCAGTTTCTGTTGTAGGAAAATCTTCCTGCGGACAAGTAGATCGACCTCTAGAGCTTGACCTTAACCCTAGATAGAAAAATGCTTAACGTGGACACTGACTTCCTTTCAAATCTATCTAAGCCTAATGCATGAGAAGGAAGGATGACAGAAATAACTTTTGATCGACGTTTGTCCCTGCACGCTCCGAGTTGCGCTCCAATCCTTTGCTCCTCGCTGAGGTCTGTGGACAAAACAAGATATGATCACTTCCTACTCTATTGACATTAACTTGAAAACAGATCTATCAATGAATGATAAGTTCATGTAACATCGGACACAAACTAGAAAGAAACAGGCCAAGCTTGTCATATTAATGAGAATAACGACAACAGTAGTTACAATCGTAGATGCGAATGCGACAGCTTCGTCAAGTCCTCTTCGTCCAACCCTTGCCTCAAAGATCCACAACCTGGATGGCAGCATCTTCACTGATCACTTCTCTTTGGCTGACTGTCAGTTTCCTCCAAGATCATAAGTTTCATATGTTCAGTTCTTCCCCCTTTTCCACCATCATGAAACCTGTTTATAT
Source organism: Picea engelmannii (assembly GCA_009831015.1). Lineage (NCBI taxonomy): Eukaryota > Viridiplantae > Streptophyta > Pinopsida > Pinales > Pinaceae > Picea > Picea engelmannii. The sequence continues at coordinate 263,029 of ML791535.1, forward strand.
AGGTTGGGCAAGGCCAAACCTCTTGAGTTATGTTTAGAACCAGTTAGGAACCATCTCCTTGGATCAGGGATCTTTGATGAAACCAAGAATTCAAGCATAACTGCCTTCTAATCTCGAATGATCTCCTCCTCATTCGACTCAACGGGCTAACAATTGACCCAGAATAGGGAGCGCTCCCCCAAAGGGGTATCAGAGCGTTATAGCACTCCTGATGTGCCTTGAGAAAGCGCCAATTCTCTTAAGGTGAGCAACGCTCCTCCAGAAGGGCTGAAGAGCATTATAACGCTTCTGGACCATGGTGTAGGGGCAACAGGGCTTCTCTAGCAGTATTAGAGGAGCGTTCCCCTTCCAAACCACTATTTCAGGGCTTCTTTCAGGTGTTAAGAGTTCTTTGATTCCAGTGGATCAGTTCTTGCTCTTCAAATCAGTCAGATGAGGTGTCATAAGTGCTTCCTTAGTGTTTTTATCACGACATTATGCCCAACCATCATTTACGACACTAGTGGTCAACTTGCGACACTTGCGAAAGCTGTAGGGAAGATGCGACACTTACGACGATTGACAGGGACAATGCGACACTTAGCAATTTTGACGTGTAACAATGACACTTGGGAATTGTTTCCAAGGCCAAGGTACAAGAATGTGATCAACACGAAGTGGGTCTTTCGAAAGAAATTGAATGAAGATGGAAAGGTTACCAAGAAAAAATATAGATTGGTATGTAATGAATATGCTCAGGTTGAAGGTATCGACTATGAAGAGACGTTTGTCCCGGCTTCTAGAATGGAATAAATTAGATTGATCCTTTCTTATGCATGCTAAAATAATGTTAAAATGTATTAGGTGAATGTGAAATAATATTTTCTAAATGGGGAACTAGAAGAAGAATTTTGCATTGAGCAACTAGAAGGATTTCAATTGTAATATAATGAAAATTATGTTCGCAGGTTGAAGAAGGCATTGTATGGTCTCAAATAGGCCTCAGAGCATGGTATTCTAGACTAAACAGATATTTACAACAATAAGGGTTCATGAAAGGAAATGCAAACAACAACCTATACATCAAGGTAAATCAAGATAGTATTTTTTTAATTGAAGTTTGTGTTGATGATATTACTTTTGGAAGTGATGATGACAGAATGAACCAAAACATTTCAAAGGATATACAAAATTAATTTGAAATGTCATTACTTGGAGAATTATCCTTGTTTTTGGGTCTTCAGATATGTCAAAACAACCAAGGAATTTTTATTTCTCAAACCAAGTATATCAAAGAAATGATAAAGAGGTTTGGAATGGAAGAATGGAAACCAATTAATGCTCCTATGAAAACCAGTCGAAGCTAAGTAAAGATGATGATTCAAATTCTATAGACCAAAGACAATACAGATCAATGATCAACATATTACTTTATGTGACAACATTGAGACCAAATGTAATGCATGAAATTGGACATGTGGCATGGTTTCGAGAAAAACCAAAGGAATCACAAGTTCTATATGTAAAGAGAATATTCAACTATCTAAAGGGTACAAAAGAGTTTGGATCATGGTATCCAAAAGGAAAATATCTATCACTTTTTTCCTACACAGATGCATATTGGGCAGGTTGCATTGATGACCGAAGAAGTACAAGTGGAGAAACGTTCTACTTCAGTGAGTGTTTGACATCCTGGATAATAAAGAAAGAAACATCTTTATCATTGTCTATAGTCGAAGAAGAGTATATTGCAGAAGTAGCAAGTTCTATGGATGAAAAAAACTTTGACATATATACAGGTTGAGTATGTTGATCCCATTCTGACATATTGTGATAATAATAGCACCATCAGTATCTCAAAGAAACCAATTATGTACTCCAAGAGGAAGAATATTCCAATCAAGTATCATTTTCTATAGGAACATGTCGCAGAGAAGAAAATTCGAGTTGAGTATGTTGGCACCAAAGAACAGATTACAGGAATCTTTACAAAATATCTTCCAAGGGAATACTTTGAGTATCTTCGTCAGAAACTCGACATATTTTTTTACCCACAATGAAGTTTGAATGATATTCTTATATGTATTATATTTACACGAGGAAGCACCATAAAGAGGAAAATTCTATTTGGGGGAGCAGTTTCAGGAAGAGTTCAGTCAGGGGGAGCAGCCCCAAGGAAATTTCATTTAGGTGGAGCATCCTTGACGATAAGTTACCTTTTCCATTAATTTCAAAGGGGGATATTTTTATCAGATGCATGAATAGAGATTTATACACTTGGAGAGAGAGCACATATGAATGCTTCCATGAAGAGTGATGGTCACAGGGGGACACTAGTGATATGAATTCAATGTTGCATTAGAGTGTTTCCATCAGTTCCAAAGGGGGAGATTTTTTATTAATTGGGTTGATTTTCATTGATCTAAAACCTTGAATAAATTTTGATATAAAATTATGGTAACCCCAACAGTATGGTTAAGGTACTCAATATTGTTTGAGACATAAAGGTATGAAGATCAGTGTATTTGCAGGTAATATTATTCTAGATGGATAATACATGGAATGACATTTCTAGTGATATGTGGAACATCACATAACTCCTCATGGTTAGAGATTTATTCTTGTGAAGTTGGAGAACCCTCTTGAGTTATCTAGAAGCCCCTAGAAGGTCAAAGAAGACAAATTATTTTAGAAACCCCTGGAAGAAGTTGACTAGTCAAAGGGGGTGAAACTAGGATTTAATCATGGGTTAAGTTTTTGCAATAATAAAATAATTAAAAATAAATTATTTGCAACAAGAAGTGCAGATTTTACTATTTATGGATAAAGTGGTTATAAGTGGACAAGTGGTTAGAAGTGGGTGAGCCCTAAAATAAGGAAGTTGGGTTAAGTTGGTTAGAAGGTAACCCCTAGAGGAAGTTGCTTGGATAGTATAAATAGGAGAGAAAGGGTATCCTATTAGCACCTACTTAGAAAATTAAATATATATTATTGTGTAAGATTATTGCAGGTACTCATTGATACATCTGAAGTTCTGGAAGTATGAGGTAGCATGAAGGGTTGATGAAGAAATTTTCATAGTTGCAAAAATACTGAAAAACCCGTAGTTTTTGAGGTGTATGTGGGATATAGTAGAATAGGTCACGTACGTACGTAAGATGGGAGTATAAATGGGTGTGTATAGTTGGAAAATCCATGAACTATTTATTTTTTTAGGGTGTCACATTCTCAAAGTCTGGAATCAACCTCTCAGGAAGGTCTACAGTGATCAGGTACGGCAAATCTATCTACAGGTTCAAAAGGTATGTCTTATTTTAGGAGTAGTTGGATATTGTTGTCTACATGAAATATGGTTATGAGTGTTTGAGGATTTTTTTTAGAGAGGTTATTGGTTGTGTAGAACTTACTATATAATTCATATCGATAGAAATACATTGATGGTGTTATCACCTATTTTTTTCTGCTAAGTCTCATCTCTGATCTCTTCGTTTCTACATTTCAAAATTTTTGTATAAGCTATAAATCCTAATCATTAGTTTGATTAAGGGTTCAAGATATTATTAGGGGGATTTAGTCTGAGCGACTGAGAGAGAGATGTAGAGAGGTTCGATATTTGTAATTGGAATTTCATGTACTATTTTGAAAATATTTTTGTCCACTAAACTTTTATGTAAGGATTTTAGTTGATAATAAAGTGTATGGTCAATTTGTTGTCTTATTTCTATGTAAATCATTTTCTTTTTCTTCTACTGGAATATGCTATGATACTATAGGATATATGTATGCATTTTATCTGCTGAGAGGGCTGCAGTATAGGGTATGTTGTGGTCTTTTCCATAGACTTATTCGAGTCTCTAATTCAGATTTAGAAAGGGTTTATGATTACTAAGTTATTCCTACACTGTTAGATATATTAAATATCAATGTGTTCTTTGATTGTCTTATATTTTTGTTTCCTCACATTGCCTCATTTCACTTCTTTATAAAATTATCACTGATCTAAGATTTCTTAGCCTGATCTGCATATAGAAAGTTGGCACAAATAGCCTAATTATGAACGTTATTGAAGCCAATTGTTGATCCAACCACTCTCAAAGTTTTCCCAAACATTTTCCTAAAACCAATTAAATCAAGATGTGCTAGGCTTGAATCAATAGCAGTATTAAGTCCACTTGTAGTGATCACATATTTTGGCGTCATTTTCGGGGAACAAAAATAATGAAGTAATATTCCCTGGGAGAATGACATTGATTAGATTCTATTCTTGATGGTGAACAAGAAGTGAACACATATATCAATCGGGATATCATTCATCATGGAGAATCCACTCCATGAAGGAAGAACCTGTTGGTAACTTCACTGATACGAGACAACAATGGCCATGAAGGTTATATTGGCTTAGAGGTTTGCACCTCTCAATGTTTTAGTTTTTCCTGGTTTTCTTAATCATGCACCTTCTTTCTTAGAATGCATATACTTTCTTCCTATTTTTAGAGAAAAAGATGAAGATAATATTGCACATCATGTAATCAAGCTTCATCAATAAATGGATCAATTGAATATACATCATGAGGATGTATTGATGAAAATGTTCATGTATTCATTGGATGACTATGCAAGGCAATGGTACAAAACTCTTCCTTCTTCTAGTATTTCCTCTTTGCAGGACTTTCATGATGCTTTTTATTCATATTGAAAGAGAATTTACCCAGGCGAGATACTTTTTGATCATTGTTGTGAGGGATATGCATTATACACAAAAAAATTTGTAAATTATTATTCTAACAGTGCAAATGAAGGGTATGATAATATTGAGGAAGAAGAAGAAGATTCATTGTCAGTTATATCTTCTTCTAATTTTTTTTCACAACGGAATGATTTTCAACAGTAAGATATTGAATTTGATAACACTGATACTTTAGATGCATTTGGAATCAATCCAAATGTTTCTAATAGTAGTGATTATGATACAAAAGTTGTTCCAAATCTTTTGATCATATTGTTGATGATTATATACATAAATATTCATCTTTGTCATTAGAATTTTACCATGTTGTTCCAATTTATGATGAATATAGTGATGATGAGAAAGGATTAGATGTTTATGAAACATATGGAGGCTCATTAACTAACAAAACCTTATCTAGTTTTGATTTTCAACAAACATAGGATCAACCATGTATTCATGTTGGAGCTACTAATAATTATGTCTTGGATGTTCAAAATACCAATTAAGATATCTTTGTTTTTGATAAATATTAGAAAGATATCATTGTTGAGAAGGATTACCAACATATTTCTCATGACATATCTTTCAAAAATCATCCTTCGTTTGATCACTATGAAGACAATAATGTTAAATATCAAGAAGAGATTGCTTCTTTTCTTTCAAAAGTATTCAGATGTAATGGACCATCATATTACAATTATGGATCTGAATCACAGGGATATAGTGAACACGATGAGGAAGAAATAAATGAGCAGTTGATAATTCTTTATTCTTTTTCAATTATTGAGCAACAACAAGAGTTTTATAAGATTCAAGATCCAGTTATCATTTATATGGAGATGTTTTTGAATGAGAAAGTTTCAGTTGTTGTCATCATAAAAGATGAATTCTTGGGTTGTAAGTATGATCTCCAACATTGTTATTTGCACTCTGTAGTTCTTGTTTTAATGACCTTGCACAAAATTAACTGAGTTCAATTCGTTATCCTATTGCTTACTTGGCTCCATTGGAAGCATTATTATACATGATCAGTTTCTTCTTGTTGATTAGAATTAGGTAGATTAATAAGCTCTTCCTTGAGCATTTATTTTCAGTTTGCAACAGTATATTGTTTTTAGCAGATTATTTTAGAATTTGAAAATTTCCAGAGGTTTCGAAGGTGGTGAATAAATCCATAGCACAATGGGTAAGGCACAAGTATACAAGTTCTTAGAGTTCCACAGGGAGAATTCCATCCCCCATTGAGCCATTGTTATCACCTATTTTTTTTTGTTAAGTCCCATCTCTCATCTCTTACTTTCTACATTTCAAAATGGTTGTATAAGCTATAAATCCTAATCATTAGTTTGATTAAGGGTTCAAAATATTATTATGGGGATTCAATCCAAGGGACTGAGAGAGAGTTGTAGAGAGGTTTGATCTATGTAATTGGAATTTCATGTACCATTTTGAAAACTTTTTTGTCGACCAGACTTCTATGTAAGGATTCTAGATGATAATAAAGTGTATAGTAAGTTTGTTCTCTTATTTCTGTGTAAATCATTTTATTTTTCTTCTACTGGAATATGCTATGATACTATAGGATATGTGTATGCATTTTATGTACTAATAGGCCTGCAGTTTAGGGTATGTTATAGTCTTTTCCACATAATTATTCGAGTCTTTAATTCATATTTAGAAAGGGTTTTTGACGACTGAGTTATTCCTCCACTATTAGATATATTAAAGATCAGGGTGTTCTTTGATTTTCTTAGAGTTTTTTTTCCCCGCATTGCCTCATTTCACTTCTTTATAACATTATCATTGATCTAAGATTTATTAGCCTGATCTTCTACACATATAAAGTTGGCACAAAGATCCTAATTTTGAACCTTATTGAATAAAATTGTTGATCCTACCACTCTCAAATTGTTCCCAAACCTTTTCCTAAAACCAATAAAATCAAGATGTGCTGGGCTTGACTCAATAGCAGTCTTGAGTCGAATTATAGCACTAACAACTAGCAAATCTGATATTTATCATTGGTACATCTTGTTAGTATTGGGGTATATCTTGTATTTATTGGCACATGGTTGAGGGAATTTTTGGTACATGGTTGAGAGATCTTGGTTTTGAAGTGGTTGTGAAGTTGTTTGTGAATTTTGAGGTTGTGTATCAGTGAGGGTTTGATGTCTAGTCCATGTGATTGTTATTACACTTGATAATGATTGTATACACATGTATGGCACATGACTAGAGAGATATATATTCACTTGGTTAAGGGATAAGTATGATGATGTATGCATAGGGAACAACTATAGATTGGACACAATGACAGGTTGTAGGATTGAATTGATAGAGGAAGCAAAGTGTCTGAGTTTCATAAAAGGTGAGAACCCTATATTTTCAAGGTGTATGCATATTGCAGTATAGACATGTCATGTACATACATAGGCTACAGTACAGACAAGGTGCATACCTATGTGAGCTGCATCATATACAAGTCCCATACCTGTTGGTATTCATTGGTACAGGATGACTTCTTATACATCATTGATTACAGGCTATTGGTACATGTTGATTATAGGTTATTGGCACAAATTGGTATAGGTTTATAGTGGTATATATCATAGGAACATTGTGGAAATGGTTTCATCATTTGACACTCATATTTCAGGGTGGTTATATGGGGAAAGTATAGGTGGTTGTAGCCACCTTCCAGTTGTGTCGAAGAATATAGGGGCTGTAGCCTCCTTCTGGTTGTATCCAAAGAATTGGGGAGTTGAATCTTACCTTAGGTTGTAGCATGAAAATATAGGGGGTCAAAGACTCCTTCCAACTGTAGCTGGATAACAAAGAAAATTGGCGCTTCCAATGAATGTAATTCTTAAAGAAATATAAGAAAAAGCATTTTGTGGTTTTATCCCGCATTGGGTTTCCACATAAAAATACTAGTGTACTGTGTATGTGTATGATTGTTCATTGTTCATGGTTTATTTACTTTTCACTTGTTGAATGATAATGGTATATTGATCATAAATATAAACAACACTTATATACTATGGTTAAAATGATTAAAAAGATTTATCACTGATTCACCGCCCCTCTAAGTAATCCAACCGATTTTTACAACAATTTCATTTGGTAATAAAGTACAAGAAGGGTAGCAAAAGAAAGTTGGAATACATGCTTTCATGACCACCCATATCCAAGATTACAATGTTGGGAACTCTAATGCACATCGATCATTTTACCCATGATGCATACAAAGAGGCATACATAGATGATGAGGGCTTCAAAGAGGTGTTTCAATAGCTACAGGTCCAAATTCATATCAAAGAAGGTGAAAACAAGGATGAATATCTTTTCCAGAATGGGTTACTCTACAAGCTTGACAAGATCTATGTTCCTAAAGGTGAACAATTGCATCTTATTAGAGAGGCTCATGCCTCCAATGTTGCAAGACATTTTGGTGTTGGGAATTCAATCGACAACTTATAGAGGTATGTGTATTGGCCCATAATGCAAGAAGACATAGCAAGATATATTAGAGGATGTATAATTTGTTCTACAATCGAGCCTAGCAATAGGAAGAAAGGTCTATAGCATCCCTTACCTGTACCCACTCTACGTTGGGAAATAATTTCCAAGTATTTTGTGGTATATTTACCAACAACCAAAAAGGGAAATGACTATCTATTTGATCTAGATGGATATTGGTGGCCACCCACCTATTCCATTGGCTCAAAACATGGGTTTCCACCTTGGCAGTTTTTCTACAGTTTTTTTGGTCCTGAACTTCTATATAGGGATAATTTTATGGATGGAAATTTATTTTAAAATGTAGGAATCTTGTTGAATCTTACTAGTCCTTAATATGCCAACTACAAAATGTTTGGTGATATTCTTGTAAAGATATTCAAATTTATAAGGATTTTGTATAGTTTGTATAAAATTTTGGCGATTTTTAAGGTAAAATAATTTCTTCCTATAGAATTTGGGCGAATAATTTTTAGAATGGTGAATCGTTTTTTGGGAAAACGTATGGAAAATTATCCCATGGGAAAAATTTAGCCCCTAAAATTTACTATGCTTTCGAAGCCGTTTTTAGGCGCTAAACGATGTTTTTTGGGCTATGTAGCGCCTATCATGTAGCCGAAGGTAGATAATAGGATGAACATAATGTTTTTTCCTCAACTATAAATTTCCAATGAGCTATCATGCTCCCCAAATTAAGATCGTATGCAAAAGTTACACCCTCAGAAAGTTGACGTATCAACTACCATTATAGGGGCACACAAACCTTTTGGCATTTCATCTTTCGGGGTTAGGGTTTTTATTTTATTTACGTTAAAAAGGCTTCTGGAGGCTCATTGTAAACATATTATTCTTTTGAATGAGTGTATCCATCACATATCTTATCAGAGGTAAGCTCCCACCATTCTAGCAAGTTCATTCAATATGTATTTTTATAGTTTCTGTACATGTATTTCATTAATAAAAGTTGTGCATTACTATATCTCTATGTTTCTATAAATATATCTATGTATTTATTTATTTTATTCCATCATTCATTTTCTTTCTCAAAATAATCTGGATCAATGGTGTTAGAGAAGGCTACTACTTGCTATTTCTTAGTGCATGTCCCTGACGAGGTTAGGGTATAGAGACTTGGGTCTTGAGTTAGTTTCTCTTGAGGAAAATCGCTCTCACCAGCATAAGCAACCTCACATGATGGAAGAAAAGAGAGACGAGGGAGTAGAATATCCTATCAAATTGTTTCTTACAGAATCTCTTGCACAACATGCTAGAAGGTTATTTATCTATTCATAATTTTTATGATATCTAAAATATCAACTTCACGCTCCTTAAGGCTATCCCCCATGTCAGACATTGGTGGGAAAATTATTGGGAGAAAATTTCCATAGAGGAGTTTGGAATATTTGGAGTTGACCCCACTTGGTATTTTTTTATGAATGTGGTTAAGGAGCAATATTACCTTATTGAAAACTATGATGACTAGTACATGAGATCGATCATACTGCATCAAGAGAGGTGCCAAACAATGTTGGAGTTCAAAAATATATCCCATACCTTGCGCACCAAGTTGGGTATCAAAGGATCCAAGTGACATATGGTTCTCAAATATCGCGAGGATCTACAAAGGTACATGCACACCAAAATGGGTTTTCTGGACATCCCATCACTAGGAGTCGTTTATCAATATGATATCAAAATCGAGCATAAGTTTAAGAAACAAAACAAGTGGGAATTTAGTTCTAAAAATACACAACAACCAAAGTATGGTAAAGGAATCCCTAACTCACATAATATTCAACCTCATGAAGACAACTAGTCCAATCCACAAGAAAATAAGGGTAATGGGAAGATGAAGAAAGACACTGGGAAGTGGTGCAACTTCCACAAAATAACTTGGCACAACACCAATTAATGTAGCTCAAAACAGTGATTGGTGGCCAAGATCAAAGAGATATATTTGAGCCCCGACTTGGACTTTGATTTAGAAAACAACAAAAGGAATCATATCATTGATTTCGAACCCACCGCTACTATTGCGACCACAAAATCCAACCGAAAGAACTAGAGGATCCTCAGGAGGGGTAATGCCTCTTCCATTCATAGATGTCGATGAAGGGGACCTCATTACATTTTATTGTTGATAGAGAAATCCATAAGAACCTAATATTAGCATAGGTCATAAAGCAGTTGGGTTTGCCGACAAAACTGCACCCGCAACCATACAACATCAGGTGTCTTCGCTAGGGTCAAGATATTCTTGTTAGCCAATAGTGTCTCCTATCATATGACATCAAGCCCTTGAAGGATAAGGTATTCTGTGATGTTTCCCCACTGGAAGTATGTGATATTCTATTACGACAACACTATATGTGGAAGCATCATGTTCTTTATGAGTCTTGACCCCGTAGCATCATTGTTACTCTAGGGGGTCGTCTCCATAGGGTGCCAGAGGTAGTTCCAACTATTGTCTCGACACAACGATGAAACCAAGTAATCTCTCATACCACAAAGTTTATCCTCTTCACAATATAGTCCAAAGGTGAATAGAAGGACATTGCAACCATTGTAGCATCGGCCCAAGACCTTTCTATCCAACAGAAGCAGATTATAGAAGGGTAGAAAAATATTGTTGCTTCACCTATGGGGCTGATTCCATACTGTCTAATCCATATTATTTTAGGAATGATATGAAGGAATAAATAAAACAAATATATAATAAATAATTACACAGAGATATGGAAAGGAAAACAGTAATATACTAAAGCTAAGATTCTATTAAAAACTATTTTAAATACAATCTGGATCATTGTCCAATCAATCAAAGTTATAACATAGCCATTCATACTCCTCATGTTCCATCTTCGTCGATAGAGTCCTCCCACACTCGGTTATATCATGCAGCTATATCGGTTGAATAGATCCAAACCCTCCAACAACAACTTTATAACAACCTTCGACAAGCTAATAAAGACAACTTCTATAGTGGGGCAAGAAACTCACCAAGGTTCAGATTCATCAAAAGCTTCCCCATCTCCCATGAGAAATTGATGCAATGGGGAACATTGCTTTGTAAAGAGAAAGGATTGATCCAGACATATATCGATGGCCATCGACCTATTCCACTGGTTCAAAACATGGGTTTCCACCTTAACAATTGTTCTATGGGTTTTCATGTCCAGAACTACCAGATCCATTTTGAGGCCCTAAACAACATTTTTTTTGCTCGACAACGCCTAATACGTAGTCGAAGGAAAATGATAGGTTGAATGGAATGTTTTTTCCTCAGCTGGACCTTTCCAATGAGCTATCGTGCACCCCAAATAGATATCATATGAAAAAGTTATGCCCTCAGGAAGTTGACATATCAACTACTCCCATCAGGGCCAGAAAACCTTTTGGCATTTCATCTTCTGGTTTTAGTATTTTTTGTTTTCTTTACGTTAAAAACGCATCTAGAACCTTATTTTAAACATCATCTTCTTGCGAATGAGTGTAGACATCACATATCTTCTTAGAGATAAGTTTCCACCATTTTAGCAAGTTCATTCACTATGTACTAGAAAAGGTGGGAGAAAATTCCTACAGACTCATTCTACCCCCATACATGTGTATTAAATCAATAGTGAATGTGGAGAATCTCAAACTCTATGATCCCTCCATGTTAGATCGGTGTTAAGAACCAAACATCAATATAGCATATAAAAACCTCAGGAAAAGTACTCAACGCCTGGAAAAAGAGATAATTTCAGATAATAAGCCTCTTCGAGGGGGCAACCTCCTTTTACCCCACTTAAATGTTCAAGTACAAGATGATTCAAAATGAAAATGTCTCCTTGGTATATATAGGAGACTAGGAGGTATAATTACAAATAATGGCTTAAATCCGGCATAATTAAAATAACATTACTAATCTAAATTACAACTAATGGCCTAAAGACGACATAAATAAAATAGCATTACTAATATAATATGCCCCAATTAAGGGGTAATGAGCCAATATTAGGGCTTAACATGCCCCTCCCCTTGAGACAAGTGTTGTCCACAACGCTTGAGTAACTCTGGATGCTTTGTATAAAACACTCATCTTCCCAAGTGGAATCTTCAGCCGGTAGTTTCCTCCATTTAATGAGATACTCTGAAATGGATCTATTCCTCAGTTGGCAAATTCTTGTGTCAGTGATGGCTTCAGGCTCCAATATGATTTTTCCTTC
>ML791535.1:280057-292371 GCA_009831015.1 Picea engelmannii
GATCCAATGAAACCAGTCCCATGCAATTTGGATACTCTAGGAAGAATTTATGATTGTTTTACCTGGAACACCTTCTTGAGACTAGTCAATAGGGCTAGTCAGATACCCTCTCTTACACAGGGTGTATCTACAAATTTAAGATGACCCAGAAGCTGAAATTTTTACCACAGATACAATAATAATATCTGTAAATTTCCTTTGGAGTTTAGGGTCTGAAACATTACAGAAAATTTTTTATAGCGAAAATTCCTCAATGAATCATTTCAGGATGATTCCAGAACCCGATCTTGTACAGGCTGTATCTCCGAAAGTATAAGGCCTTAGGAGCTGAATTTTGAACCCAACATACCTTGATCAGTCTTCTAAATACCCTCCAAGCCGTTCCTTCTGAAATGTTGTAGAAACAAATTTATAGCGTAAATTCCACGGTGTCTCAGATGTAGCAGCGAAACCCCAAGACCTTGAGCTCTGATACCATATGTTAAGAAACAAACATCAATATAGAATATAAAAACCTCAGGAAAAGTACTCAATGCCTGGGAAAAGAGATAATTTCAGATAATAAGCCTCTTCGAGGGGGCAACCTCCTTTTAACCCACTTAAATGTTCAAGTACAAGATGATTCAAAATGAAAATGTCTCCTTGGTATATATAGGAGACTAGGAGGTATAATTACAAATAATGGATTGAAGATGACATAATTAAAATAAAATTACTAATCTAAATTACAACTAATGTCCTAAATCCGACATAAATAAAATAGCATTACTAATCTAATATGCCCCAATTAAGGGGTAATGAGCCAATATTAGGGCTTAACAATCAGGAGGAGGAGCAGGTCCTACATTCCATAAAGGATTTATCACTATATGCTCAGGTAGAGTTGGCACAAGACATAGTTTTGTATAAGTGGTCCATAACTACAATATAGGGTCATCATGACCTTTGGCAAATTGGGTTCAAAGGACAACTTCCAGGAAAGGAAAAGTGGTACTCTAGGGAGAAGGTAGAGGAAACATTTCCTCACCTCATGCATTAAATTTTTTGGGGACCCAAATCCTCCCTAAATGGGGAGGTATGATCTAGATTGAATCATTATATTATTTTTCATCTATTTTACTATTTTTTTGGTGGAAAAATTGGAGGAATCAACTTGCAAGGCCATTTTGGCGGCTGGTCCAAATTTGAAAATCTGGGTTCAAAAAACAGTCAAAAATATTTCAAATCCATTTTAAGGAATCACATGACCTTTTTTTGTCCAAACCTTACTTTGATGGAATAGTCTAATTTCTACACATTGATTCCATTCCAACGACTCAAATGGTTCGTCAATCAGATTTCGTATGAGAAACTTATGCCTCTCGCAAGTTTACCTACCATATTGATCACCATGGTGTGGGTGGATACTACATCATCCTCCATTACTTAGACATGTGGACCTAGCCATGCAGTGGATTTTCTAAGAACATGTTGACTTTTGAATCTGTTAGGACCAAAACGACAACCTAATGAGGATATGAATCCTCCTGCATTTTTAGAGAGGTGGTACTCCTCTTTGTCTTGTGATCTTCATTGAAATTTCAAATCAAGAATAATATAGGACTATGTCAAATAACAAGAGTCCAAGTCTTCAATGCTCAAGAAAATTCAAGTGATGAAAAATAAATATATGTATATAAACAAAGTGGTACTTGAGAAGTGGACCAAGAACTTCAAACATCACACATGGAAAAAAATAAAAATGCAGGTATCCTGACATACATCATAGTTTAATAAATATATGATCACATTCAACATAAAAATAAATGGTTTATCGCATGATATAGCTTTGAAACAATATTACTTATAAAGATTAAAAAAAAGACTTTGATAGATTGACTTCGTATATTTTATATTCAAAACTCAAAATTATAAAATTTAGTCTAAATCAATCCCAAATTAGTTTGTTGGGATTTCTCAAAATGGTAATGTATGTTACAATTGTAACGTACCCAACCACCCTTAGCTACCTCAAGAACTTTGTTCGAAACTAAAATTCTAATTCTAATTCCCTTTAATTATCAAAGAAGCATGAAAGAAACATGATAACAACATGTGCAATAATAAAGATTCATGCTACATTATAACAAATGTTTAAACATGCCATGCTTAACAATAACCAACAAGCATGAATGTTATAACATACAAATATCAGAGACAATATATCATATAGAAGGGAAATGAAAACGTAGAAGAGAAACACATGACAGAGAGTACTTATCTTAAGAAAAATGGTTCACCAACCGACTGCATACCAAGGACGTTTCACCCAACCATAGACATTATTTTTCTAGGTCTCAAAAGAAATATCACTCCCTAGCCAAGGATATGAATCCATAAGGATGGTTCTAGGGTGTCACTTAGCATCCCAAACCAATCAACACTCAAGATCTCACAGGCTTCTCAACACACACAACAATCCAAGTACACCAGCTCTCTTCTATGTATCCTGCACACCCCAAGATAATGGACCCCCTTCTTTTACATGTAGTTCCTTAGGTTTTCCACCTCCTTCCAGGGCTCTACTGCATATGGTCAAGAATATCCATGTTGGGACTCCCAAGATTCTCATCTATGAGCACAACTTAACATATGCCAATGAAAATTAGACATGCATTCATTAATTTATGGCTAGAATACATGAGAAATCATTATAGCCAAAAAAACAATGGATACTCTCCAACAACTCATTTTTCATTCCCCAACCAATATCAAAATGAATGAGGAATTATGAATGGTTGAAAGAGTGAATGGAGAGAGAGAACATAATGAAATTTGTGAGCCATCAACAATTAGTGAACAGGGTGAGTGAAGAAGAACCCCCAAAACAACACACATATGGGAAATATTTACTTGCAAATAAAATATGATAAAATGACTTAGCCCCTCAAGCCCCCTCTCTTGTGGAATCATAGCCCCCTATACACTTGGCCTTGTTCATTTTGCAACCAGTGATGTATTTTATTATTAATAATGAGCAAAACATTACATTGCTTCGACACATTTGCCTCTTTTAATTGTTTGGGAACTTTGACCTTTCATAAATGAAAAAAATACATTATTTAATATATGGAGTCAAAATGGATTATTACATTCCCCTCCCCCTTATTTTGGCACTTTCCTCAGTCCATACTCAAAACAGAAATTAAAAATTTCAAAATTATTCAAAAAGTTGTGGGTACTCTTCCCGCATGGCATATTCATGCTCCCAAGTAGCATCTTTAGGACTGTAGTAGGTCCACTAAAATTTTACCAGCTCCATAACTCGATTCCTAAGCATTTTAACTTTTCTGTCCAATATGCACACTTGCTAGACCTTAAAGTCTCCCTCCGTTGTCTCCACCTGAATCATATGCCAATCAATAACATGGTTATGATCATGTACACATTTTCTTAGCAATGAGACATGAAATACATTATGCACATTCATGGAAGCAGGAAATGCGAGCATGTATGCAACTGGCTCTATTATGTCCAAGATATCAAATGGAAAATAGAATATGGCTGCTAACTTTGTACATCTACCCAAATTTAACGAGCTCTTCTTGGGCTTCACTTTCAAAAGCACATAATTCCCCACTTTAAATTCTGTAGATGTCATATTTTTATCTGCATAATTTTTATGTCTATCTTGAGATGCTTTTAAATTCTTATTAATTCTAACCATCTAGTCTTCCATGTCTTTGAGCAATTCTAGCCCAAGTACCAGTCTATCTGTTGGGTTTTCCCAACTCATTGGAGTATTTCATTTCCTACCATACAAAGCTTCAAATGGGCTCATTTTCAATGAATCTGGATACCCATTATTATAGGAAAACTCAACCAAGTGGAGGTAATATTTCCACTTAGATGGCTTATCCATCACATGGCAAATTTTTTAAACAATCCCCTCTAGAAATCTGAAGTAAAATTTGTACCTCTATCTAAAACAATTGTCTTAGGTATCCCATGCAACCTAGAAATCTCTCTCATGTAAATTTATGCAATATTAGTTGTTGTATGAGTCATTTTTATAGGAACGAAATGAGCATACTTTTTCAATTTATCAACCACTACAATGATTTAATCATGTTGTCTTTTTGTCATAGGAAATTTAGTTATAAAATCAATGGTTACCACTTCCCATTTCTTCTCTGGAATTGGTAATGGATGAAGCAAACCCGTTGGGTGTCTATGCTCATATTTTACTCTCTGACATTCCATACATCTGACAATGCAATAAACACCATCCTTCTTCATTCCTGGCCAAAAGAATTAGCTTCTTACTGCTGCAATTATTTTCTAGTAACTGGGATGTCCAACATATGGAACATTATGCATTTTTTTTAATAACAAATTCCTAAGTTCTTCGGAACTAGGAACATGAATCCTATTTTTATACATAAGTAATCCATCTTCCTTCATCTCATATTATTTAATTTTATGTTGTACATTTCCTTGTTGTAAGCTTTCTTTTACCTATAGGTAATGTTGATTTGTAATAACAACATCTAAAATTCTTCGCTTTCAATCTGGTTGATGCATCCTAATGGTTGTAGCATACATGAGATGTACTCTTCTACTAAGTTCATCAAAAAAAATATTTCATTTTCCTTTGATATGCTTGATGTCAAAATACTACTCACTTAAAAAGTTTAGCCATCACATTTTCCTGGCATTCAAAGTTGGTTGTTCAAAAAGGTATTTCAGAACACTATGGTATGTTCTTAATTCAAATCTCTTACCCATGAGATAATGCCTCCACATATTCAATGCATGAACAATGGCATCAAGTTCCAAGTCATATGTGGCATAGTTCCTCTCATTTTCTTTAATATTTATGGACTCATAACTAATGAAATGCCCATTTTGAGTGAGGAATCCACCAAGTCCTGTTGGAAGATTGGTTGTTGTCATTGATGTCAACCCTAGTCATTGGTTGTATTCATTGATGTCAACCTTATCCATTGGCGTTTGGACCCCACAGTTAATCAAAGTAGATATACATAAAGGAAATTACACTTGTAGATACAACACCCATGAATGTATAGTATAATTCATGCCTCTTTTGGTGGTATGTGGCACATCACGTGGATCCTCACGATTGAGGAGAAATGAATTTTTGAAGATAACAATGTGAATTGAAGGAGAAACTAAATGTCAGCCCTAATTTTAAAAGGATGTGACATAAAGGGTATAAATACATATCATTATACATTCATTTTAAACACACAATTTTGTTAATGAAAAAGGAGATATAAGTTGAATTTCATAGGAAATGTGAAGTAAATAAGGCCGAATTTCAAGGGAGGATGAAGTATTTTGGTGATGTGTTTTAAGGTATGTTATTTACAGGTCATCTTACCATTTTCTCAATAAATTTGTTTATGGAATGATTCAAATGGTGAAATTCAGAGGATATTGAGAAGACATATCTAGCTACCGTTGGTAAAAATCACAGCTCTTTATTCACTACAATTTTTAAGATGCACTATGTGGAAGATAGGGTTTTTGACTAGTCTAGAAGCTAGTCGGAAATAGGTGTTACGAGTAAAAAAATCATAACGTCTTCATAGATAATCCAAATGAAGTGAGGCTAACTTCATTGGAAATAGTACGGGTTGTATTTTTATTATGTATGAATTTCCGAATCTTATGTTAAATATTGAGCACAGGGAATTCTGTACAAGTTCACTCTCCTGAATAAACCATAATTGAAAAAGGTCTACCATTTTCTCTATAACTCCTTTTCTGGGAGGATTCAAGGAGTGAAACTTGGAGTAATTTCAAAGAATACATTGAGTAATATTATCTGCAGGATCATAGTATTCCATGAAGAGCAGAATTGCGGAAGTTGAAGAAGTCTCAGGAAGCATTATCAGGTTCTATGTGATGGTAGGTTGATGGTGATAATTTAATGTAAAGTTTTACTATCTCTCATATATTCTTGGGTGGAAGGAAGGGGAAAGGATGGAGAGGTCAACCCTCTCTTGATATTGGATGATTGTATATTCCTTTTGGAGGTTTATCCCTCCCTTTATATTTGGAAGTTGTAGCTTCCCTTGGAAGTCATTACTTCCCTTGAACAATAACGATTGATTATTTCTCATATATTGTGCATGGTGTATTGTGGTGTATTGGTGTAACTCTTCTACTATTGTTCATTACTCATTGGATATAATTGAATATATAAGTTGTTTGAAGTATAAGTTGAAATTTTTATTAAATTGTACTTGATACTGATTCACCCCCCTCTTAGTATCAACAATTGGTATCAAAGTTGGTTACCTTCAGTACAGTTTAACCACTGGAAGGAAGATCCTAAGAAAAAATGGAAGACAACATTCCAAATGAGATTCCATCGTTTGATGGAATCAATTTTGAATACTGGAGTAATAGAATGGAAACTTACCTGAAAGCTCTTGACACATATGTTTGGTTCTCAGTTTCTTTAGAATACATGGCTTTGAAGAAACCAAAGACTACAACTCAGAAGGAAGCAAGAAGGAACAACAAATTGGCAATAGATACCATCCTGGATGGATTGACAGATTTAGTGAAATCCAAGGTGGGATCATGTGCATCAACAAAAGATATTTGCAACAAGCTACAAGACCTTTCTGCAAGGGAATATGCAGAAGAAGAAGAATAAGTTGAAGCAAATTACAACATCTCATATTTCTAAGAAGCTAATAGAGGTGAGTTCTTTTTCTTTAATTGTGAAGGAGTATGACATGTTTAATTTGAATGTCCTTATCCAAGGATTTAAAGAGATGATACTGAAGAAGAAAAGTACAATGAATAATAAGAAAATCATGAATCAAAAGTGATTCAACAAGAAGATGAGAATCTTAAAAATTGAAGCAGGTTGATATTGAAAATAGAAAGCTTGAAAACACACATAGAAAACTAAGAAGTGAATTGGGTAGTTGTGAAAATACAATTGAAATCTTTAAGAAACAATTAGAAGAATTTGAGAAACTAAGAGAAGAAACCATTTCCTTGAAAACTCTACTCAAAGAAGCAAGAAGAATAGGAGAAGTAAGGAATGTTCAAATGATGAACAAAGAAGAATATTGTGAGAAACTTGAACAAGAACTTGTCTCATTGAGGAAGATCTTAAGAAACTCTCAAGTTTCAAAAGACTCAACACATATTGGATGCATGGGTGAAACTTCATACAAAGAAGATACAAATACCAACAAGAAGGTTGAAGAAATCTTTACACAGATAGTTGATGAGAAGTGGACCAGGATACCAAAAAGAAGGAATGATTACAAAACTAATGAATATCCAAGAAGACCCCCTACCTTCAGGAATCAAAGAAGATTCAATTAGTATGAAGGAAACTACATAAGAGTAGATCATGAACCCATATGGACTACATCACAAATAAGATCACTTACTCCCAAGTATCAAAAAAATTCTTGGTCATTGTTATACTTGAAAATTTTTTATACATAAGACAATTAATTGCATAATCAATGAAAGGAACAACTATGCAAGAAACATCAATGGTGTAAATATAATATATGGAAACAATCATGGATTTATCAACATAAGTTATAATTCATTTTCCCCATTGATGGAAAAAAATATTGTATGCTACAAATGTAATTATCTTGGTCACAATCCATGACATTGCGGATATATGAATGAAGATGATCCTATGACAAATGTCCCTATGCCAACCATAGTTTGGAGAAGGAAAGAGATTCCAAACAATGAACATTGTCGAATAACATTGGCCATTGAATAATGTAAAGAAGAAGATTAATGGTACATAGACAGTGGATGTTCTTCACACATAACCGGAGATCAAGACAAATTCATCATCTTGAAGAGAAAGGGTGGAAATGTTGCATTTGGAGATGACTCATCTACCAAAATACTTGTAAAAGGTGTAGTAGATCTTGGAAGAAAAAATGTAAAAGAAAAGAATGTCCTATGGTTGAATACTTAAAGCATAATCTACTCGGTGTTAGTAAAATGTGTGATCAAGGATATACTCTCATGTTTGACTCACAAAGACAAAAATCAAAGAATAAGGTTCAAGAAGATTGGTTGCAAATGCAACAAGAATACCAAGTAACATATACGTCCAGGATCCATGAAAAATCTCCAAGGAAGAAAGAGACAATAAAAATGAAGTGTTATTAAGTGTTATATGTTTATGGGGAGCAACCTCGAAGAAGAAAGTTACCTTTTCTTATTAAACTCAGAGGGAGCATCTCCGCCCTTTGCCATTGATGTCAAAAGGGGAGAGAAACCAGGAGCATGAGGACAAGGGGAGCATGAGTGTTTCCATCAATGAAAAAGGGGGAGATTGTTGGAAAATTGGTTGTTTTCATTGATGTCAACCCTAGTCATTGGTTGTAGCCATTGATGTCAACCCTAGCCATTGGATTTTGGACCCCATAGTTGATCAAACTAGATAGAAATGAAGAAAATTACACATGCAAATACAACACCCATGAATGGATAGTATAAGTCATGCCACTTTCGGTGGTATGTGGTACGTCACGTGGATCCTCAAGATTGAGGAGATATTAATTTTTAAATATAATAATGTGAATTGAAGAAGAAACTACATGTCGGCCCTAATGTTAAAAGGAAGTGACATAAAGGGTATAAATACATATCATTATACATTCATTTTAAACACACAATTTTGTTAATGAAAAAGGAGATATAAGTCGAATTTCAAAGGAAATATGAAGTAAAGAAGTCTGAATTTCAAGGGAGGATGACGTCTTTTGGTGATGTGTTCTAAGGTATGTTATTTACAGGTCATCTTACCATTTTCTCTATGACTTTGTTTTTGTAATGATTCAGATGGTGAAATTCAGAGGCTAATGAGAAGACATATCTAGGTACATGTGGTACAAATTGAAGCTCTTTATTCACTGTAATTTTGGAGATACACTATGTGGAAGATATGGTTTTTGACTAGTCAAGAATCTAATAAATAGGTGTTACGGGTAAAACAGTCATAATGTCTTCATAGAGAATCCAAATTAAGTGAGACTATTTGCATTGGAAATAGTACAGGCTGTAGTTTCTTGTGTATGAATTTCATCATCTTATTTAAATATTTAGCATGGGGAATTATGTACATAGTATTCCAATAAATGAAGAATTGCAGAAGTTGAAGAAGTCTCAAGAAGCATTATCAGGTTCTATGTGATGGTAGGTTGATGGTGATAATGAAATGTAAAGTTTTACTATCTCTCATATATTCTTGGGTGGAAGGAAGGGGAAAGGATGGAGAGGTCAACCCTCTCTTGATATTGGAGGATTGTATCTTCCTTTTGTAGGTTTATTCCTCCCTTTATATTTGGATGTTGTAGCCTCCCTTGGAAGTCATTACTTCCCTTGAACAATAACTATTGATTATTTCTCATATATTGTGCATGGTATATTGTGGTGTATTGGTGTAACTCTTCTACTATTATTCATTTCTCATTGGATATAATTGAATATATAATTTGGTTGAAGTATAAGTTGATTTTATTTTTAAATTGTACTTGATACTGATTCACCACCCTCTTAGTATCAAAAATTCCTTCTTTGCATGCATATGTACATACCACAAAAATTTCATTTGGGTCAACAATATTTAAAATAGGTGCACAAGTAATTATTACAACATATTAAAGTTCTCTTCAAACTCATATGTCCATTAAAAGTTAATTCCCTTCTTTTGCGAAGAAGTGATGGGATGAGAAATATTAGAGAACCGTATTATAAATCTTTCGTAGTATCCAACTAATCCCATAAAAGATCTGGTTTCTAAAACATTCATGGGTATTGGCCATCCTCTAATGGATTCAATCTTGTCTGGATTTACTTCTATGCCTTGTTCTAAAATAATGTGTGCCAAGTATTGGATCTATTCTTGTTAAAAAGAGAACTTACTAAGTTTGGAATAGAGTTGATTTTCCCTCATCACATGTAACACCAACCTCGAGTGATGTTCATTCTCTTCCTAGGACTTATAATAAATAATTATGTCATCCAAGAACACAATGACAAAATTATTCAAGTAATTTATGAATATTCCATTCATTAACCACATAAAGATAGTTGGTGCATTGGTTAATCCAAATGGAACCACTACAAATTCATAATGCCCATACCTGGTTCTAAAGGTTGTCTTATTTTTGTCTTATTCCTTGATTCTTACCTGATGGTATCTTGATCTCAAATCTCTCTTTGAAAATATTATTTCTCCTGTTAGTTGATCAAAGAGGTCATCGATTCTTGGTAGAGGGTATTTTTAATTCACAATGGATTTATTCACCTATCTAAAGTCTATACACAGCCTCAAAGTTCCATCCTTATTTTTGACAAAGAGTACTCATGATCCCCAAGGTGAAACACTTGGACACATGTACCCTTTCTTCAATAACTCTTCCAACTACATTTGTAATTCTTTCAATTCATGTGTACTCATTGTGTGAGGTGTTTTTGATACTGGGGTAGCTCATGGTATTAAATCAATAGATAAATCTATCTCCCTTTTTGGTGGAAACCTTGGTATTTCTTGGAATACATCTTCAAACTCTTATAGTATCGAAAATTATTCAAGGCTTGGCCCTTTTTTCCTTTCTGGATCCTCCACATGATGGGCTGCATACAATTGACATCCTTTCCTGAAAAATCTCTTCAGTTGTAAGGATGAAATATAGCTTATAGAAATGGGTCTTGGAATTCCTTTCATAGTGCTATGTTTTCCTTCTTCATCAAGACATGCAAATGTCTTGTTATGGAAATCTAGGACAACATGGTGTTGGTCCAACCAATCCATTCCAATGAGAATGTCATAAGATCCTATTGGGATGATATTCATATCAACAACTATATTTACTCCATTAATATTTATTGTACAACTTTTGACAACCTCATTGATCTATCTTTTGGTTCTAATGGCTAGCTGAACCAAACTTGACTTCCCTATCTTAATTTTCTCCAAATGTAATCTATCCATTCTTTTAGTATCAATGTAACAATGACTTTCTCCTGGATCAATTAAAATAGCATCAAGATGATTAATGATCTTACCTTCCACTTCGATCACATTGGATTGGTACTCTGCTTGTCGTTCTCCTAAGGATGCATATATTATGCCCATGTCTTCTACTTGTGTATCCTCTTCAATGTTGTGAATGGTCTTCTCTTTATCTCCTATATGAGGGAAATCCTTTTGTAGATGATTTTCCTTGCACCCCCAACATTTGATTGGTGGTCTTTGTTGAGGAAAAGATATGAATTATCTTACTCAAGCATTTTTGAATCTCGCTTGGCTAAGACAAGATAATCGAGAATATCACCCTATGTTTTATAGCCTTGAAAATATTTTCCCAATCCAAAAGTATTGATTACAAGTGTTTAGGATGATTTTTTTTATGAAAAGAATGTTGAAAAATAACATAAAAGTTTTATGAAAAATATACATATTACAGAAAGTAATGTGGAGATCAAAAAGAAAAACTAACCAAGTCATAGATACACACAAATGAGATAGAATATCAATCTACTTTATTTCATTCCAAGAAATCAAAGTGTATTTCTCTTTACAAAATCCCTGTGAGGGCATGAACCAAAGTCTAATTTAGAAATCCTAGATGAAAACCATACAAAAGGACTCTAACAAGAAGTAAAAAATTACAATCTAGATCTTTGCCTGTGATTGACCTAAGTTCTTTGCAGGTATCGGACGAGGGAGTGCTCATGGCTGAGCCGGTTCGCATTTTAGATCATCGCGTTCGACAGTTACGACGTTGAACGATAGAGTAGGTCAAGGTCCAGTGGGACAATTATAGTCCACACTCGACGACCTGGGAGGACGCAGATGATATGCATCTGCAGTTTCCATTTTTGTTCGAGGGATAGACTTATGATACTGTGATACCTTATTTTTGCATTATACTGAGAAACTTCGGGACGAAGTTTAGACCAAGAGGGGGTGTATGTAACATCCCGCTCTGGTGCACTGAGACCACTTATTATTTGAGGACACTTGCTTGCAAGTGATCTGGACCCTTTTTGATGTTAGACCTTTTGTATATGATTATGATGTGATTGACAGAGGACATGATGTGTTATTATTTGATGTAGACGGGTGCTATTGACTCAGTTTTGTTGAGTGTACAGGGTTTTTGACCTTGAGGATGCAGAGGCATCAGTAGAACCCCCTTGGACTCTGGACTGAGTCAGGGAGTGTGCTTTTGGGTTGATTTGTTTATTATGATGTTGATTTGATTTGATGATTTGATGACGACATTCTGACGTGA
>ML791535.1:309804-321134 GCA_009831015.1 Picea engelmannii
TTCGTTTAATTTGAAGTGTTGATGCCAATGTCTATTGGCGATGCTTGTTGTTAGTTTTTTAGATGTCTGGTGGTAGGGCAAGTTAATGATGAGAATGTAAAGTCGGGGGTTTACCATTAGGGTATGGAGGTCGTCGTTCATTAGGGAAATTCTTAGAAAAATGCATTGTGTCAGGCCTATTGTTGACCCCGTGTCTTGTAGTACTGGGTGGTTTGTATTGCGTAGTCGGTCCGTGACGGGCGGGATATAGACTCCTCTTGCAGCTTAGTATGTATGTCGGTGTATAATCCGGTGGAAGGAATCCAGTGCCGTATCAAGAGTCTCGGGCTGTTTAAAGGCACAGTTCCACTCTTGCGACACCTTCTGAGCCGTATCAGTAGTCTCGGGCTGTTTAAAGGCACAGTTCCACTACTGCGACTCTACTAACGGATTCCTTTTTTCTGTGACAGTATTGTGCCTAACCCGTGGTGTCTGTCTCTGCCTATAGCCTTTAGTTGCCCGCCTCTTGTTCGGGGGCGTTTGCTTCTTGTCGTCGCTATGATATGTCGGGTCATCTTGATTGTGTCCGTCTTACTTGCGTCCTGTTGGTTCGAGGTTGACATAGAGTAGAGGGGGTTGTTTCGTCTGCACACGCGCACACACTTTAAAAAAAAAAAAAAAAAATCACCTTTTTGACTGAGTAGATGTCCTTGGCTAGGAGGGGTGTTACAGAAATGTACATTGCACACATCACAAAAGCCTCCTTCAAGATAAGAATAAACAAATAAATATTTGAGAAAGAGAACACAATTGTCATCAACATATATTCACTAGGTAGAAAACTTTACAATTAACTGAGCAGGTCTAATTCTTATGATGACTCTCCTTCCATTCAAAAAACTCCCACTCTTAAAACATATAAAGAATGCATATTTAACTGATTTGTAGAGGTTCTCATCCATATGGGACTGAGACCTAACTCCAGATAACTGATTGTAGAACATATTATTAATTCAAAAAAAACATTGCATGGAGAACAACAATGTGCGCTTCACACTTAATTTAACCAAGAGACTGGTTCTTATCACACACATAAGACCACTTATTAATTTAATCTAAAATAATTCTGGAATTGATTAACTAAAAATTGCTACTGTCTCTAACACTGAAATGATGTATGCATTGGATCAACCATGATTGGCAGAGAAACTAAGAGTGACGAAACTAAGTTTTGTGTTGAACCCTGGCATGCCTGCGATATGTTTGATGCTTCTGGAGGGTAAATGGATATATGGGAAAATATTCTTCTTCTTCATTGAATTTCCAGAGAGATCTGTAACTAAGACCAAGACATAACCCTCTCTTTGCAACAAATCTCTCAGTTGTTAAGTGCACTTTGTTTCAACTCATCGAATGCCATATGTACTTTCGAAAATATTTGTTGGAAAGGTCATGGGACCAACAATATTGGAGGGAGACGTGGATTCAAGCATCCAATGGGAGATGACACGAGTGGATGTGGACTATGTGGATGCATATGACGTGGAGAGAAGTATCGAGAATGTGAGTGGAGGTGACGTGGGATGACATCTAGGAGGGAGGTGATAGGTAGCGCGTGGTGAGAGGAGGGTTAGATACACAGGAGGTGACGGGAGTATGAGTGGAGGACACATGGCATGTGGTGAGAAGGGCGGTATCGAGAGGTATTCTGGCAGAATTCTATAGGGNGAGGGGGGGGGGTCCAAAATCATGTGGAGGCGCCATGTTAGGTGAGCCCAAGAATGGGGAAACCAATTTTCCGTACCGCCCCCCCCACAGTTAAAGGTAGAAAGTTCGAGGGGTTCTAAAATCATGTCAAGACTGTTGATCTAGAGGATGGGGATGTCATCAATAGGGAGGACAATCCATCAAGTATGAAATGGCCTAATTTGAGTCACTGCTAGCTTATGCAGAAGGTTACTAAGCTTTGAATGTATTTTTCGAACCTGGATATCTCCTGCACACACAAAAAAGACTCGGTGGAACTGCCACATGCTCAGTTAGTGGAAAATATGATGACGAGTGTTCGAAAATCAAACCAGAACATGTGACCCTATATCAAAGGAAAAATGATGGTGCAAATAATAAACAACAAACGAGGGCCATGAAGATGAATAATTAAATAGTGGAGAATGAGCTAAGCAAGAAACCACGAAACTCAACATTGATGAATGTATGGGTTATAAAAGGGAAAAGGGAAGGGGTGAATACCTAGGTTATAACATTGGCTCCAACTGGGGATAGCTCATCCCTCTGAGGTGCTAAAAATTGTATATCAGTGCCTTGGGATTGAATAACTACTTTTACCATCCATCACTTACCTCGATTTCTGTCTGCTAACCATGTGCATTTTCTACTGTTCCTCAGCCATGCATTTTATTGAATTGAAAACGGCAACTACACCCCAGTTCCTTTGTTGGGTTGTTGATTCTTTATTCACACACAACTAAGTAATCAAATGAAAAAATAAAAGGAAAGAATCAATGATACAAGATGGACTTTCCCTCATCCTTAAACAAAATAATGTTTCAGGAAGTGTCCATTTACTAGGCCTCCAAAGATCCCTGTATCATCTAGATTGTGCAGGATAAATGTGTTGTTGTCTAGAACTTCAACCACCTTAAAAGGGCCAAACCAAAGGTTTTCAAACTTACCATGCTTGGACTTGTCATCCTGTTGGCCCTTGACCAAATTTTGAAGAATACTTGGTCATAGCTGACCATTTTTGGGACTGCAATAGCTAGTCAAAGATGGAGTGCAACACAAACCAGAAATTAGGGAAGCAAAACCTATTTTTGGGACCCTTTAGGGTTTTAGGTTGATGTAACGGGAAAGGGATGTTTGTCTGTGGGTTTACCCACGCTTAGGCCCATTTTTGTAATCTATAAATAGATACTTAGGCAATGTAAGTAGTAGACGGTAGTACATCTATGTGATGTATAGCTAAAGGATTAGTGTTAGTAACTGGATCTATGTGATCAGATGTATATTGCAAGTGTTATGTGCATGATTGTAAGGAGATTAAAAATCCAAGTGCAAGTTGTTGTAGTTTTGTGCTGAGGTGAAAGGAAGAAGGATCTAGCAAGCTGCGTAGATCTTGTCCTGTGCGAAGTAAGGGTCATTGAAGCTTTGTGCTATAACCGCTTGACAAAGATAATATAAAGAAGAAGACTTTGTGGACGTAGCCCTAGGGTGGGGGTGAACCATGGTAACTGTGTGTATTGTGCTCTTTGCTTTGACCTAATGTGTTTATCTCCATCTTGGCTAAGTGCTTGATGTGATTAAATAGATTTAGTTATGCTTTGTGCTTCTGAGATAGGAATGAATGTTAGATCTGATATATAAGATGCTTAGTGCCTAATCTAGTGAATCCAATCTATCTTGTTGTATCTAAGTGTTGAATTATCTTGAATCTAAGTATATACTATGATGCTCTGTGCTATATGCGAATCGTTGTAAGGGTTGAATATTGATAGATAAACCTTGCTAGATAATTGTTAAGTGTAGTAATCACATATCTGTGTCCTAGCTAAGGTTACAAACATCTAAGTCCTGCAACCAACCCTGCCTCTACCTCGGGTGAGACTTCATCTACTTCATAGTTGTTGCCAAAAGGGTCGGTAGTTAGGGTTTTGTTGGTGTGCTCTTGAGCGTTGAACCCTGGGTCTGCCCCTGTGCCAACAAATGGTTCCGATGTCGAGACCTGAAACTGTGATTGCTGGGAACTAAAGAAGAAAAATCTTTGTGCAAAATAAGCTATGTGTGTAGATCTGTTGCCCTAGTGCGTAGTATTCTACTTGACCTGCGAAGCTTTGTGCCAAGAAAGAAAGGTCAGATCTGAAGGAGATAGGTCATATCTATAAGAAAAGAGGTTGACACTGAAGAAAATAAGTGAGATCTGAATACTTTGTGCCCTAAGAAATAAATTTCTATAGAAAAGAGGTAAGATCTGTAAGCACTAACTTCTAGTAAACGTAAGAATAGTTCAAGTTTTATATCAGAAAGTTTTGTGCCCCGTGGAAGCAAATAAGTGAAAAAATTTACTTCTAACGTATGGATTTAGGTATGCTTGACTGTCTCAACTTAAAAACTAGAGCATTATTAGATAATAGAAAGTTTGATATGAATAGAAATAGTGAAAGATATGCTATACCTATGCATAGAAAGAGTTTTTGGACTAACCAATGGATGCAGGACCCTAGAAAGAAAATTTTTCAGGCTAGCCCTTATGATCCTAGCACATAGTACAAAAAGAGTTGGGGATCATTGAAGAGATAGAGAGGATTAACTCTTTTCTACAATTGCAGAAGACCGGGACATCTTGCTAAGGAATACCCTGGGAGAAACCCTAGATACCTCTGTTGTAGAGCTATGGACCATGAAGTATTGGATTGCCCTAGAATGATTGCTAGACTTGAAAAGATGAATATGTAACAAGAAAACTATGAAGGAGATCAAGAGACTAAAATTATAGAAGAACACCACAAAGAATCAGAGATCATGTTACTGAAAATAAAAGAAACCCTATATGACCATAAAGATGTCAGTTTGTCAGAGATCTTCAAAGAAAAGGAGAAAATTGAAGTAAGAATAAGAGACTTCAACATTGACTATGCTCTGGATGAGAGAACATAATTGAACATTATGACATAAAGCACTTGGGAAACCCTAGGAAGGCCTGCTCTGGTCCCTTCACTAGGAACCATCGGATTGTTTAAAGGAAAAATGGTTACCCTATGTGGCAAAATTACCAAGATAGCTATGAGTACCCATGGAACTTTGACAGAGGAAGAATTCAAAGTTGTTAAATTATTGAGGACCACACCCCATTTCTAGCTTTGTTAGGCAAGATCTAGATTGAAAAAGACCAGATCCAGAGAACAGAAGAAAAGGACGCTCTAGAACAGAAGAAGCAAGAACTCATGGAATTTATGTCTAGAAGGATCTCCTACTTGATGAAATAACAAGAGGATAGACCTAAGCCATTAAACACCAGGGACTTGGGTATCGAAGTTATAAGAGAATTAGAGGAACCACAGAAGACCGAAATACCTAATCCATATGATGAAGGAGTATTACCTTTGGATATGAAGAAAGAACCTAAGCAGTGCAAAGTGACTATTTCAAGAGAAGATAAGAATCAGAATGGTAAAAGGATGACCCAGACGAAGCTTACTAGGAAAAAGGCTAGGAAGCTAAGTAAGAAGAGGGACAAAATTGGAAAGTTACAAAAGACTCCAGAGGAAACTTCGCAGAAGGAAAAATCACAGGAATCGAGCTTCATCGGGATATCAGAACAACGACCTATGGCACTTCACCATGGCACAAAAATATAGTCGTTGGAAGACAATATAACCGTTTGAATTCTGCTCTGAATGGGTCGAAACGCCTTTATGGCTCACCACTAGATCGTTATACTACCCCATATGGATAAAATATCCATTAATGCAGCCTCTTATCCATTGCAAGCCGATCATTGCTAAGTTTCCGTACTTAGTTCATCGCACCATGCATCGAAAATACTTTTTCTAAATGAGAATTTGAGCCCAAAACTTGAGATTATTTCACCTTGTGATCATTTCTTTATTCCCATAATGTTCATTGTAGTCTCCGAATTCATTTTCATACCTGAGCTAGTGGACCCAAGCTTGTATGTCGGATGAGCTCAGCTTTGTTGA
Organism: Picea engelmannii; assembly: GCA_009831015.1. NCBI lineage: Eukaryota > Viridiplantae > Streptophyta > Pinopsida > Pinales > Pinaceae > Picea > Picea engelmannii. The sequence goes on from ML791535.1 coordinate 315,501, forward strand.
GAAAGTATTTGAAGAAGTTTTGATTGAATTAATGGTTGAGAGAGTCATGTCAAAAATAAGGATGTCTACAGGCATGCAAGCATCATCAACAGGAGGAGTCTAAGATTCTCCCTCCACTACTCGCGGAGAAGGACCTTCCAAAACCACAACCGAGATAAGAGCAAAGAATAGAGACGATATTGCAAATGCTAAGATGATCCCACACATTCTGTCGGTTTACATACCACCTTTGAGTGGCAAGATTAACTATGATAGTGTATCCAGAGACTTTGAGTACACCTTGATCACCGCGTATCTTCCGAAAGGGGTGCGCATAGTACGTGCTAACCAGAATAAGCTCGCAGCACTGAAATTTAATGATTTTAACCTTGGAGATCGCAAAACCTACATCATGTTAGCTCCACACAAGTACTTAACCAAGACCAAAGGTAGAAATCATAAGATTGTCCCGCAATCCTAGACCCATAACCTCGCACAGTCCACACTGCTCAATGTAATGAAGATCCCTCACTTCGGCAGACACCAGGAAGTCAACACATGTGTCAAGTTGTTGTTGTCTTCCTACCACAACAAATACTTATGGTTGGACCGCCGCATCACCATGGATCTAACTCTGATCAATCAGATCACAGGGCTTAGAATGGAAGGCCCTTACCCATAGGACTTTTACCCAAGAAATACCTCATAGCGAGCACTAGCACAACGAATAAAAGAAACGTATGGAAATGTAGATAAGGGTACGCGAGCCTACAAGGTAGCCTCTATCCAGAGTGGCACAGTGCGCATTACCTGTCAGTTGATCGCGGGAAAGTTAGTTCATAACGACAGACCAACATAGGTGACTAGCTTCATAGTTGACCTCTCAAGGAAGTGCGTCGAGGGACTACAGATGAATTGGGCACAGTATCTTGTAAACCATTTAGAGCTGGATTGCAGAGGAGCACAAGACCAAGGGTATGAGTCCCACTTTAGTTTTTTGCTCATACTCATTTCTTTCATCACTTGGGAACTACCAGAGGGAGCCACTTTTCCACAGATCGAACCTTTTGAACCAATGGCTGCGAAGTTATGTATGTTGTGGTACTCCAACGACATGAACAAGCAGTGGAAGTCCAATGTTGTCTTCCACATCTATTTCAACCAAATGAAGAATGAAATTCAGTCTACACCACAAATCACCCCAAACGTACTTCATAGGTTTATATCTTTGATGAAATTCAGTGCGGACCGCCACTTCACCTATATTACAGCACGCAGTGATGAGCATAAACAATAGCTCCAATCCTACTACAAGCTGTCAGAAGATGACTTGGAGGAGATTACCAAGGAATGGTCAGCGGACCTCCTTATTGCAGTGGACCACGTAGACATATCCGACGAGGAAATCCCTAAACATATGTCGGATACACCTGGGCCAAGAAAGACTAAGAAGGATGATGAAGTTGAAGATATCCCTAGCACGTCCACAAAGACTACTTTGATCTCACCTATGCAGTGAGGTGATGGTGATGAGCTATGTGGCACAGAAGTTGAGAAAAACAGAGGCGATATTACTCCACCTAGAGAGAAGGATGATCCCTCCATGAAAAGAAAGATTACACCACAAAAACCTTCCTCCTGAAAGAAATCTAAGGCCACCCAGACCATGCTTAAAACTACCCTTACCCCAGATGACTTTGACTTCTTAATTGCTGCACTGAATGATGTTTCACTAGAGATCGTAGAAAAGAAAGAAGAAAATTAGGAGGATATATTCAACCGAATCAAGGGAGAACTCTAAGAAGTGCAGTAGGCACTCCATTCTAGCCAAGCAGTTTCTATAGTGCCCTTGAAAAGAGGAACATCAGGAACAGGCGATGAGCCCACTCATCTACACTAGATCGTTGATCAAGTCGAAGCTCGCCTTCGACGAGCTCAAGAAGACACATCACAAGCCACCCAGGCTTTGATGCAAGCACAAAAAGCACTTGTAGAACAACGAAGTGAGGCAGAATGGGAAAATATTTCCCTGAAAGGGAAGTGGGACGAGGAAAAGGCATAGTTTCTAGCAGAGAAACTTAAAGTACAGGAAAGGGTTCACAAAGCACTTCACTCTGTGATGGTCATAGAATTGAAGATGGAAGACTGTCTCCCACAGCAGGTGACCCAACTGCAAGAAGTAATCTAGCAACTCCAACAGTGCATCAAATATATGGAGCTCTGCACCGTGCCCAAGACCCCCAAGAAATAAGATATCTAAGAGAGGCCACTGCTCGAAGTGCAGTTGGCCAATTAAAAACCTTTTCTCTGGAATGCAAGTAGCTAAGTGATAGAAGCGCCCAAACTTATGAAACCCTCATAGAGAATCTAGAATTGCAGACATTAGAGGCACAACTCGAAGAAGAAAAGAAACATGCAAACATGTTACAGGTGCATATAAAGACTTGGACCCCAGTCAAAAGAATGAAGAGGTTCGTAGAACAATGTATAGCCCAACAATAGGTACATATGCTGCAAAACAAAATGATGGAAGTTTCTCAACAACTTTAGCCAATCCAAGAAAAGGAATGCCAGCTGTTCACTGAAATTGAAAGCCACATAGATGAACTCGAATAGGTTGTCATCACTACATAATAGTTCCTGGAAGGATCGCTCAATGACACAGTGATCCAAGAATTCACTGAGCAAGAGGCTGTCCCACTACAGTAGGTCGAAAAAACTCAAGCCAAGCTTGAAGCATTCGAGGCATAATTGATCAGACCAAAGTGACTTGGGATGAGTCACAGGTGAGTGTTAGGGGCCTATTGGCCCTTGACCAATTTTTGAAGAATACTTGGTCATAGTTGACCATTTTTGGGACTACAACAACTAATCAAAGATGGAGCGCAACATGAACCAGAAATTAGGGAAGCAAAACCTATTTTCAACAACCTTTAGGGTTTTGGGTTGATGTAACGGGAAAGGGATGTTGGCCCGTGGGTTTACCCATGCTTAGGCCCATTTTTGTAGTCTATAAATAGATACTTAGGCAATGTAAGTAGTAGACGGTAGTACATCTATGTGATGTATAGCTAAAGGCTTAGTGCTAGTAACTGGATCTATGTGATCGAATGTATATTACAAGTGCTCTATGCATGATTGTAAGGAGATTGAAAAGCTAAGTGCAAGTTGTTATAGTTTTGTGCTGAAGTGCAAGGAAGAAGGATCTAGTGAGTTGTGCAGATCTTTTGTCCTGTGCAAAGTAAGGGTCATTGAAGCTATGTGATGTAACTGCTTGACCAAGATAATATAAAGAAGAAGACTTTGCGGACGTAGCCCCGGGGTGGGGGTGAACCACTGTAACTATGTGTATTGTTCTCTGTGCTTTGACCTAATGTGTTTATCTCCTTCTTGGATAAGTGCTTGATGTGATTAAATAGATTTAGTTATGCTTTGTGCTTCCGACATAGAAATGAATGTTAAATCTGATATATAAGATGCTTAGTGCCTGATCTAGTGAATCCAATATATCTTGTTGTATCTAAGTGCTGAATTATCTTGAATCTAAGTATATACTGCGATGCTCTGTGCTATCTATGAAGTGATGTAAGGGTTGAATATTGATAGATAAACCTTTCTAGATAATTTCTAAGTGTTGTAATCACATATCTGTGTCCCAACTAAGGTTCCATACATTTGAGTCCTGCAACCACTCCTGCCTCTACCTCAGGTGAGACTTCATCTTCTTCACAGGTGTTTTCGAAAGGGCCAGTAGTTAGGGTTTTTTTGGTGCTCTGTTGAGCATTGAACCCTGGGTCTGCCCCTGTGCCAACACATCTCTTCTAACATCCCACCTCAAGACTAGGTCACCTTTTTGAAAGATTTCCTTCTTGGTTTTCTTGTAAAAAGTTGATCTGATCTTGTTTTGGTATGCTTCTATCCTCTGATCTAAGGTTTCTCTCTTTTGTTGAAATTCTAAAATATGGAAGATTCTCCTTTGGATGTCATTTGTCTCTTCAATCTCTTCTTGTAATAATTTTAGGACTGGTATATCGAGTTGAGTGGGAAAAACAACATTTATGCCATAAACAAGATGAAATGAAGAGGTTCCCAAAGACTTCTTGGTGATGACTATGTCAGCGCACAAATAATACGTGAGTTTAGAGTCCCGAGATTTCTTGTTTTCAGTCAACAAATTCTTGATAATACTGATGAGATTTTTATTTGATGATTCTGCCAAATCATTCCCCTAAGGGTAATAGGGTGTGTATTGTGTCAAGGAAATGTTATGAATTCCACATAAGTCAATCATGGATTTGGACTTGAATTCTTGGGCATTATCTGTCACAAGCTTGCTGGGGCAGCCAAATCTAGAAAAAATATTATTTTCTAGGAAATTCATGATCAACTTGTCAGTGGAATTCCTGGTGGCCATAGCCTCAATCCACTTGGTGAAATAGTTTGTGGCAGTGAGAATCCACCTATAATTCCCACTGGAGGGTGGGTTTATCTCACCTATGAATTCTAACCCCCATTGTTGAAATGGACCACTGGAAGTGATAGATTTTAGGGGTAGTGATAGTAACTTTTGTTTTCCTGCAAATATCTGACATTCATTGTAGGCCCTTGTTTATGGATAAATTCGTGAGTGCGGACACAGACTAATCTCCCTAGATCCACCTGGATCTGGAACAAAGCGTGACAGAATACTACTCTTTCCCTAGATCTAGATATTGAATGAACTAAGAGAAATGGATGGTGGACATACCTTATGAACGCTCTCCTTTAATATTTGTTGTTCCTTGCTCTGCTCCGATGCTCTTGTGTCGATCCAATCACAACAACACAAACCAATCACAACAAAGGTATTAATATATTCAATACCTAGTCTATACATGTGATCAAGGAATCATGTAATAAGATGACATCATCATTATGGGAAAGGGACATATTCATGTATTGCATTAACTGAAAGAGAAATATAAAACCTAAGCCTTGATGTCGTAGATCTCCTTTCGATGGCTCCTAGCTCTGACACACACACTTGCTCATGTATAAAGAAGTTCAACCACATATGATTACTTGTTGTATCTTGCTACTGTAGCTTCAATCCTCCATACAGTCTTGCACAAGTTCTCCAATCAATCTCTAGCTAGCTTGATTATTCTTCTTGTTCTTAACCATTTCCATAAGTAATCTCCTCAATATATAGGAGAAGATTGATTAGTTACTTGGATAGGGAATGATCCCAATATATCTGGAAAATCAGTATTTTTCCACCCATTCGAACTCCAACTCACCCTTCTAGAAGATTCCTTCTAGAAGGATCGAGAACTTATTCATTTTCTTCCTTTAGAAACATGTCCGCACGCTAACCATTGACACAGTCCGGGAAGTCCGCAGTCAAGCTGAATGCAGCATGCGGGAATTAAGGATCTTCGCAGGAGAGTATATATGCAACCTGCGAACTATTTTCAAAATATGATTTTGAGAAAATGACAAGTGTAACCTTCTTCAGGAAAATGTTCTTAACGAAGAGTTTGATCTTCCATCATCATGACATAATCATAATATCATCTTGATAACCAAAAATGTGGATAACAGAATGCCCCCCAAAGTCGGAGAGTGGAACCAGTGACAGTCGATAGACTTTGTAAACTGCATGTGTGTGTCAAG
>ML791535.1:333598-373878 GCA_009831015.1 Picea engelmannii
CATGTAATAAGATGACATCATCATTATGGGAAAGGGACATATTCATGTATTTCATTAACTGAAAGAGAAATATACAACCTAAGCCTTGATGTCGTAGATCTCCTTTCGATGGCTCCTAGCTCTGACACACACACTTGCTCATGTATAAAGAAGTTCAACCACATATGATTACTTGTTGTATCTTGCTGTTGTAGCTTCAATCCTCCATACAGTCTTGCACAAGTTCTCCAATCAATCTCTAGCTAGATTTCTTCTTCCTCTTGTTCTTAACCATTTCCATAAGTAATCTCCTCAATATATAGGAGAAGATTGATTAGTTACTTGGATAGGGAATGATCCCAATATATCTGGAAAGTCAGTATTTTGCCACCCATTCGAACTCCAACTCACCCTTCTAGAAGATTCCTTCTAGAAGGATCGAGAACTTATTCATTTTCTTCCTTTAAAAACATGTCTACACCCTAACCATTGACACAGTGCGGGAATTCCGCAGTCAAGCTGAATGCAACATGCGGGAATTAAGGATCTTCGTAGGAGAGTATATATGCAGCCTGCGAACTATTTTCAAAATATGATTTTGAGAAAATGACAAGTGTAACCTTCTTCAGGAAAATGTTCTTAATGAAGAGTTTGATCTTCCATCATCATAACATAATCATAATATCATCTTGATAACCAAAAATGTGGATAACAGCCCTGACAGTAGAAAATACATCAGCAAAAAGGGTGGGCTAGTAGTATCCTTCCCTCAGGGTCTTGAGAGCTGTGGCTCTCCAGTGTTGGTGTCCTGCACATAATCCTCTATACATTTCTGATGTGACTTATTTTTCTTCATTTTCATCAAGGAATATTAACAGGATGCCAACAAGATCCTTCCAATACAAGCTCTAGTTTGAAATATAGCATTTGATAGACTTCAATTTGAGTGTAGGGACCAAATTAATTTAAGTCTAATAAAATCCATAAATTGAAACAGATAAGATTACTTCTACGTAGAAAGACTAAGTAATTTCTTTCATTCAGCATATAAGCAGGTTAAATTAATTAATGAACAACAATCTAGTGAATTACATAACAGAATAAAAATATCTCTGCTCTGATGCTAATTCCTGCTGATCTGGTTGTCCTTTCCCTTCTTCTTTGCCCAGCTTGATGCACTAACCAAACCCTTCCCAAAAAATCGACTAACCACCCAGCTAGCTAGGAGAATCCTGTTTGGCTCCCTAGCCCTAGGATACCGAAAGGAATCCTAGCCCCCCTGCCCAAAACCCCCAGCAACCCGGTGCCCCCTGCAATGGTTCACCAAAACTCCAGAACCCAACTCCTCAAAACTAGAAGATGTCTAACAGAAATACAGACGTCCTGCCCATAATGCTCCTTCCCTCAATTTTCATAATAATCATCCCCTCTCTCGTAGGACTCTTCTCTGTCATATCTCCCCCTTCACCGAATCTCCTCCCCTCCATTAATTACCTTATCCCCTCCTTTATTATCTTATCCCCTCCTTTATTATCTTATCCTTTCCTTTATTATCTTATCCTTAACCTGTCATACGTAAATTTTCATAAGGATTAAATTAATGTTATTAAGCCCCTTAATTTATTACCCAAATCATTGAATGTGTTATGTAATCAATCAATTAATTCATTAATCAATCAATAGTTATAAACAATTAATTAATAAATAAATAATATTATTAATACTAATCATTGTTTAACTCAAACCATATTAGGACAATTAATTATCTGATTAATTTCACTTAATAATCCCTATCCATCTATTTAACTAGGGTTGTTACATTGAGAGACCTGTCCTTTGTCTTCTTGACCTCTGGTGGACATTCCAAATGTTGCAGAAAATAAATGATGTTTTTATACCATGGTGAAGAGAAGTAGTTTTCAAATACATGTAAGTTGTTTTGTCTAGGCTGTATGAGGGGTGTGTTTGATTGGTCAAAGATTTGATGAAATTATAGCACCTTACAGTTTGATTCTGATAAAAACTTGGCAAGTCTTTGTCCCTTGATCAAATTCGTGGGATTTATGTGTAGTTCATACTCCAATAGTTTGAAAATCCACTTCCCTCTTTTTCCCTCATTGTTTGGCTAGTCCAAAATCTCTTTGACATTGCTACTAGGAACAAAGGATGTTATGCTAGACTGTAACACATAAACCCTGAATTATTTTAGTTCTTTGATGATTGCATAAGACTGATTCTATAGTATATCATACTTTAGTTTATCATCTTGGAGAGCTTTTCTAAAAAAGGCTATGGGTTGTTCATGCCCTTCTTCATTTTTCTACATTAGCACAATAGAAATGCTCTCCTCTGAAGCAAAAAAGAAGATGAATAAATATTAGGTATAGTTAGGGCTGGCTAATATAGAAGCTTCAACTAAAGCTTGATTGATCCTTTGGAATGCTGATTTTTCCTCTAGTGACCATTTTATCACAACATCTTTCTTCAACATGTTAGTGATAGGCTCCAAAATTTCGGCAAAATTTGGCACAAAACGTCTGAGGAAGTTTATATTACCAATAAAAGACTGGATATCCTTTTTATTTATTGGGATCTCAATCTCTTGAATTGAACAAAACCTATTTGGATCAATGTTTTTACCACCTGCTGATATGATGTGGACCATGATATTTCCTTCTGGCATGGAAAAGTGAGACTTCCTAGGATTCATATATATTCCATATCTTTTGCATTTCTTGAAAACATGCTCCAAATGTTGCAAATGCTCATCATCATATTTGGAGAAAATGGTAATGTCTTCCAAGTATATAACCATAAATGTTTCCTTTTCCCCCATGAAAGCTATGTCCATGGCCTTGTGAAAAGTGGCCCTTGTGTTCATCATCCAAAAAGGCATCTTGTTGTACATGAATGTCCCCCATGGGGTGGTGAATGATGTTTTTTCTTTATCCTCCTCACACACTGCTATCTGGTTATAACCAAAGTATCCATCTAACAAGTAAATCATGTGTGCACCTATCACCCTTTGTAAAATACTATCCATATTGGGGAGAGGGTAATTTTCCTTCAGAGAACACTTGTTAATATTTCTGAAATCAACACACAAGTGTATCTCCCCATTTTTCTTCCTTAAAGGTACTAAGTTGGACACCCAGTTTGAGTACCTCAATGGCACAATAATCTTGGCATTCAACATTCTTTTGAACTCTTTCTCGATTATGGTCATTAACATGGGATTAAATTGCTGAATCGTTTGTCTGAATGGCTTGGAGATAGCCTTTAGAGGGATTTTGTGCTTGATGATGTCAGTGTCGAATGTCTTCAAATCTTCATAGGACCATGAAAAAATATCAACAAACTTTTTTATGAGACTGACATATTTGTACTTTTATTTTGCAACTATTGCTTTGGAAAATTTGATGATCTTGGGATTCTCAGTGGTCCCAATATTGCAATCTTTTACATCTTCTTCTTGATTCTGCATGGAAGCTCCTTTGTAGATGTCATTACCATCAAACAACCTTTCCAATGCCACTAGTCCTCTTGGAATGTGATTGGTATTCAGCTCCACAATATGATGACCAGCTATTTCCTTCAACACATGAGATGTTTGTTGATCTTCTAATTCCTCATTTGCACCTTCTTGACTTTCTTGATCAATTGAGATATTGGAGAATTCATCAATGGTGTGTAGAAATATCTGTAGCTCTAGATCATTACTAAATACTTGCCAATGCTTTATGTTGTCTGGTATGGTTGTTCTGTGCCTGATATCCACTTGATACTTAATATTTGAGCCAATGGGAGGCCTAAAAGGGCTAGTAGCTAAATACATAAAATATTCCTTCTGATTCCGCACTCTAGGAATGAAGGAAATGTTAAATGCTAGAAATAAATTATCGATCAGATACCATACCTTGTTTATGTATTGCTTGAGCCTCGGTTGCTTAGCTTGATAGATGTTCCTCACTTGATTGACGACCAAATGAGAATCACCAAAAACTGCTAGATAGTCAATGGCAATGTCTTTGGTAGCCCTCAATCCTAGTACCAGAGCTTGATATTCAACTATATTATTAGTAGTTTCAAACTCAGCTTATAAGAGAGTGTGATTACCTCTTCTGAAGGCGAAATGCGTAGTATACCTACACTTGATCCTTCCTTATATGAAGATCCATCTAAATGCATTTTCCATACTTTGTTTGAATGACCTGTCAATCACTGATCTATACGTTGGCTAACTTATATTTCAGGCTCATCATCATTTAAATGAAAAACATATGAACCAATATAATCCTCAACAACATAAATGGGGTGATTTCTTAGGTTCTGATGATCACTAAAAATGTAGGCTACCCTTACCTCTCTTTATAGCGTCCTATGTTCCCCTCCAAACACAGGGATGGTGGCATAAGTGACATCCATTTGTAATGATCCTCCAACCTTCTTAGCCCAAGATATAGATAAGAGCATACCAAATTTTGGGGGAATGTCAACCACAACAATGTCCATCACTACACCCTTCATTGGTAGTTATGCCAAAGAAACTACCATAGCCTTTCTCAGTCCCAGACATTTTTTTACCTCGGGAAACATGACACCTACCTCGAGAAATGTGTCATGTATTTAGGTGGTTTTTTTGGCACATGTTTTTTGTCGATGGTTCTCTATTTTCAGTTAAGGAATTAGGGTTTTGGACTAATCTAGGTCATTGGGTTAGGGTTTTGGATGCTGTTGGATCCTATATGTATATTGTATTGTAAACAATGTAACACAATGAATGAATATAATATATGTTGGTTTTCTCGGTTTGGGTTTCCAGGGGAAAAATCTTTGTGTAATGTTTGTATTTGCATTGTATCTTTTATGTTCTTTTCTGAATATATGTTTACAGTAGACATTATACAAGGTTAGTATTTACATTTGGTATTGGAGCTTTATTGGCTTCAGGGGGACGCCTTTGTGGTCAAGGGCTTGGATTGGGACTGTGATAAGCCTTGTTATAGTGGGAGATCTGCAGTATTGTTTTTCAAGTGAAAAGAAATGGAAAGCAATTGAAATATGGAGATCGAGAAGTTTAATGGGAAAATATTTTAGCTATGGAAGCTCAATATGGAAGATCTTTTGGTGGACAGAGATCAGTGGATCATAGTAGATCCAGGTACTGCACCTACAGGAACTTCTGCAGATGACTGGAAAAAGATGGATCAGAAGGAAAATAGCACAATCTGACTATGTCTCTGCGATTCAATATTACTGAATGTGTTAGAGGAAGCTATAGCCAAGGATTTATGGGAAAAGTTGAGGAAGTTGTATCAGTCTAAGTCCCTGGTAAATAAACTATTCCTGAGAAAGAAGCTCTATAACTTGAGGATGAGAGATGGAGACTCGATGGCAGAGCATTTGAATGCCTTCAATACTGTGGTAAGTCAGTTAGTATCTGTTGAGATTAAAATTTCAGATGAAGATAAATGTATCAGATTGTTTTGTTCTTTACCAGACTCGTGGGATAGTCTGATTGTGGCCATAGGTAGCAATACAAATTCTTTGAAGTTTGAAGAAGTGGTCTCATCCTTGTTGTCAGAGGAGATGAGACAAAAGAATATGGAAGGACATAGCACAAATGCATTATTTGCAAGAGGACGTTCCCAGGAAAGAAATAGATCTAATTTCTCAAGTGGGAGATCTAAGTCTAAGGGTATATCTAAATCTCCTGGAAACTTTGTAAGGGTATGTTGGAGATGTGGAAAAGAAGGGCACTACAAGAAGCAGTGTCGATCCAAAGTTGATAAAAAGAAGGGATCTAAAGAATGTTCTTCTACAGAAGAAAAGAACTCCAAGGAAGAAGGAGGGGATGTGTACTTGGCCTCTTCAAGCACACATGTAGATCATGAGGCATGGTTGATTGACTCTGGTGCATATTTTCATATGACTCCCCACAGGGAGTGGTTTTACGAATATGAAAAGTATGATGGAGGTAATTTTTTCTTAGGTAATGTTTCGACAACCAGAATCATAGGAAGAGGAAGGGTCAAGTTGAGACTCATAGATGGAAGGATTAGAACACTTCCTGGTGTTCTACACATCCCAGGAATGGCCAAAAATTTGATTTCTGTAAAAAAAATGGAAGATGTAGGGGTAAAAACAATTTTTGAAAAGGGAACTTGCAGGATGGTTCGAGAAGCAATGTTGTTGATGAAGGGAGTTCGGTTTGTAACTTTGTATAATCTGTTAGGAATCACTATTAGTGATGGGTGTAATATCTCCATTGTTCCTGATATTGGAGTTGAAGAAGAAATAACTCCTATAGTCTCTGGAGAAAAGGTTATGTTGTGGCATCAAAGACTAGGGAATATCAGAGAGAAGGGTCTTCGACTACTACATGGTAAAGGTCTTTGGACCTGTGTCGGTCCCATCACTGGGAAAATTTGTGTAATATCTCTCATTTATAGATGACTTCTCGAGGAAAACTTGGATATATTTCCTCAGGAAGAAATCTGAAGTCTTTGACAGGTTTAAAGAGTTTAAGGCTCTTGTTGAGAATCAAATAGAGAAAAGAATTAAGGTGCTGAGAACAAATAATGGTGGAGAGTTCTGCAGGATTGAATTTGAAGAATTCTGTAAGAAGTGTGGTATATAAAGGAAAAAGACTAATCCATGTACATCTCAGCAGAATGGAGTTGCAAAAAGGATGAATAGGACGTTGATGGAAAAAGAAAGGTGCATGCTCAGTGGTGTCGGGTTAGGGCAAGAATTATGGGCAAAGGCAGTGGGTATTGCATGTTATCTGGTCAACAAATCACCCTCATTAGTTTTGGGTGACAAGACTCCATAGGAGGTATTGACTGGTAAGGAACCTTCTCTCACACATCTTAAGGCATTTGGCTACGATGCATATGTTCATGTTCCAAAGGAAAACAAGAGTAAGTTGGATAAGAAGGCTGAAAAATGTATGTTTGTTGGATATAAATATGGTCTCAAAGGTTATAATCTTTGGAACAAAGATACTAAGAAGGTAGTGTATAGTCGAGATGTGGTATTTAGAGAAATGAAGGATGTTGTTAAATAGGAATTCCTACCAAGTAAGGAAGAACCAAAGAAGATAGAGTTTGATTTAAAGGATGATGAAGTTGATTCTACAGAAGAACATGAATCAGAAGAAGAAGATCCTCATACTCTAGTATTGAGGAGATCGGATCGAGAAAGAAGGCTACTAGAAAGGTATAGTCCATATAATTTTCATTCAAATTTTTCTTTGTCTCTTACTGATGATGATCCTAGAACTGTCAGGGAGGCAGTGGATTCAGAGGATGGAAATTTCTAGAAAAGGGCCATGGAAGAAGAAATGGCATCTTTGGATAAGAATGAGGTTTGGGATCTAGTGGTTCTGCCAACTAGAAGAAATCCCATTGGAAGCAAATGGGTATTTAAAAAGAAGCTGAACGCAGAAGGAAAAGTGGAGAAATACAAAGCTCGGTTAGTAGCAAAGGGTTATTCCCAGGTTGAGGGAATTGATTTTGGTGAGATTTTTTATCCTGTTGCCTAGTTAACCTCTATAATAATTTTTTATCTCTTGTTGTTGCATTTGATTTTGAATTAGAATAGATGGATGTGAAGACATCATTCCTGCATGGGGATCTAGAAGAAGAAATATTTATGAAGCAACCAAAAGGTTATGCTGTGAAAGGAAAGAAGGAGCTGGTATGCAAGCTGAAAAAATCCCTTTATGGTTTAAAACAATCACCAAGGATGTGGTATAAAGAATTTGATACTTATATGCTAGGACTTGGCTTCACAAGAAGCAAAGACGATCACTGTTTGTATTCTAAATTAATTGGTGATCATTTGACTTATTTGGTCTCGTATGTGGATGACATGTTGCTGATAGGAAACACCAAGGAGATTATCCAAGATGTGAAAACTCAGTTGTCCTCTAAATTCGACATGAAGGATCTTGGTGCTTCAAATTTCATTTTGGGCATGGAAATTAAAAGAGATAGAAAAAAGAGGAAAGTCTAGTTGAATCAGAGAAAATATTTCGAGACAATATTGTAGAGGTTTAATATGCAGAAATGTAAACCAATCAAGGATCCTATTCCTGTTGGTGTAAAGCTATCTGCGGATCAATGTCCCAAGACACATGAAGAAGAGGAGTACATGTATCATGTTCCATATGTGAGTGTAGTTGGCAGTTTGATGTATGCAATGGTCTGTACTAAACCATACATTGCACATGCAGTGGGATGTTTGAGTAGGTATATGTCAAAAATAGGGAAGGAGCATTGGACAACAATAAAAAGGGTTTTTAGGTATTTGTGTGGCACTGCTAGGTATGGATTGTGCTATGAAGGAAGACTGGGATTGGACAGAGTGGTCGATATATATGGCTTTATGGATGTAGACTAGGATGGAGATTTGAATCGTAGGAGATCTACAAGTGGGTATGTGTTTAACATGTTTGGAGGAGCAATAAGTTATATGAGCAAAAGACAGGTTGTAGTGGCACTTTCAACTACAGAATCTGAATACATGGCAGCCACTAATGCAAGTAAGGAAGCAGTATGGTTACAAAGATTGTGTTCAGGTATTGGGTTGGTACAACAAGATGTAAGGATAGAGTGTGATAGTCAGAGTGTAATTTTTCTGGCGAAGAACTCTGTTTATCATTCAAAGACAAAGCACATTGATGTTCAATATCACTTTGTGAGAGACATGATTGAAGAAAAGAAAGTATCATTGATGAAGGTGGAGACTTTGAAGAATGTTGTAGACACATTAACAAAATATGTGTGCATTGAGAATTTCTCTTGGTGTAGAGGATCCATGGGCATTGTTGCCTTGGATTTTTGACTATGTAACCCTGTAACCCCCTATATGCAAAGAAAACAACAAGTGGGAGAATGTTGGGTATTTGTTATATTCTTTGCATGAGTAGTAGTGTCTGAGTGTATGTGTCGAGCACACGGGGGGGTTAGAGGGGGGCAGAGCCCCCCATGCGAGGGTTCGGGGGCAGCGCCCCTGGAAACTTTTTTTTCTACCTCGAGAAACGTGAAACCTACCTCGAGAAACGTGTCATGTATTTAGGTGTTTTTCTCGACACATGGTTTTTGCTGATGGTTTTCTATTTCCAGTTAAGAAATTAGGGTTTTGGACTGATCCAGGTCATTGGGTTAGGTTTTTGGATGCCTCTAGCTCCTATATGTATATGGTATTGTAAACAATGTAACATAATGAATGAATATAATATATGTTGGTTTTCCCGGTTTGGGTTTCCAGGGGAAAAATCTCTGTGTAATGTTTGTATTTGCCATTGTATCTTTTCTGTTCTTTTCTGAATATCTTTTTACAGTAGACATTAAACAAGGTTAGTATTTACACAAGTCTTGGTAAGGTTTGGTGATCTCCAGACCTAGTTCTTCTATAACAATTTTGGGCATGACATTGTGTGAGGATTCTGAGTCCATGAGAAAGCTATGCAAGATATTTTCATGAACATTTAAATATATATATATATATAATGGTGGGGAAGCATCCGAGCCATCCTCCATGTTTGGACCCACTATAATGGCTAGGTTTTCATCCTGCAAACTAATTATGTCAGAATATACACTAGGAGAAACTTCAAAAATTTCATGATATGTTTTTGAAAGGTTGATTCTTCATCAATTATGTCAAAGGCACATGGATATTGATCTTACTCAACTCATGTTCCACGTTGAAAGAGGATTGTGGCCTATCAACTTCCTTTATTTCAAGGGCTGCATGCTTAGATGAGGGAGGTTGTTGAGTTTTAGATGACATAACTTTACTTGGATCAGGCTTGGGAGGAACTTTAGCCTGTTTGTTTTGATCAAAGGTAGTGGCTTTGGGAGACATTGCTCTTTTCCTCAAATCATGTTTCTTCTAGGGTTGGTTTTGAATGACTCCCACTTCCCCTATTTGATTATCAAACTGATTTGATAGTTGTGCTACCTCATATTCGTATGATGTTAAGTGACTAGTATAATAATTTTTTTCATTAAAAAGAAAATCAGTATCATCCACAACATCGTTGTCTGCATCCATATCCTCAATCTAATTTTTTTGGAAAAGAGGCACTACCCTTTGATCATCATCCTTTGTCCTGTATCTATGCATTACTTGAGGGGTATCATTAGGCCTTATAAATTGGTTTGGATTTCTATTTCCATCCCCTTGGAAAGATCTATTTGGTTGTTTAGATTCCCACTTCATCTTAGCTATTTCAAATGTCAGATCCTTCAAAGTTTTGGTGATTTCATCAAGTTTGGGATCATACATGGATGGGTTAGAGGAGGCAAGGGAATCATCTCTCTATTTCTTCTTGTATTTATCAGATCTAGTATTTAACATGTTTGATGCCAAGACGTTAGATTCAACCTCAATGGTGTCTTCTTGCATGGAAAACAGTGTGGTGGATCTTCTTTCCCTCAGTGAGAAAGAGAAATCTGCATAAAGTGCATTGGAATAAGTGATCTTGGTAGAGGCTTCAATTGTTTTGATCTCATCTGGAATTCTTTCATACATCTTATTGAATCTCTTGGTGAAATCTAAAATAGATTCACCATTCTTTCTCGTCGAGGCCTCAAACTCGGTGATGTAGTAGAGATAATTTCTCCTATCTCCCCATTATTTTATGAAATTTTCATCCAATGCCTCAATATTTGCAATGGAGGTTGGAGGAAGACCCCTAAACCATTTTCTGACTTCACCATCCAGACTATGTACAAAAAACCTCATCCACACATCTTCATATTAAATGTTAAAGTTGTATGCAAAGCTATAGAAGGCTACCAGATGTTCCTCAACAATTACATGACCTTCCCCATTATATATTGGTAAATATTTCATGTAATATGTGGTTGGGAGGGCATGTAATCTTACAACAGAAATAGGGGTGCAAACCTGACAACAATTATGACATCCATCTTGTTAGCATCAACCATGGCTTGGGTAACAGGAATCTGGAGATTTATGGGAGCTATAGGGGTGGATGTTGGACTAGATGATGAACTAGAGTTAGGAGTGTTGGAAGGTTTACAGTTGGGAGTAAGCTTCTCCTTGATGGAAAGAACAACGTTGGCAAAGATCATCATGATCAACAATGCAGTGATAATGGAAGAGTAAACTCCATTTGATAATTTCGGATACCGGGACTTGAAGTGTCAAAACACTTCACCACCGAAGTGGAAAAATCGTGAAGTGATGAAATCGCAAGGTGGACGAAATCACGAAGCGACAAAATCGCGAAGGCGGACAAAATCATGAAGCAGTGAAATTGCAAAGTGGCTAAATCACGAGAAGATCTGGGCCGTAGGATCTGGGGTATCTACGAAGGCTCAATAGCCATTAGATATGGTGAAGCTGCAAGGCGAATAAGTCCAAGAGTCATCCAACTCCCCAAAACTGTGAAGGAATCTTGGCCATCCATCGGGGACAGTCGTGGACCATTGATCAAGAGGACCTGTGGTGGAAGATCGTCATGTCGTTGAATGGAAAGTGAAAGGATTGGGGTTCCCTAACTTCTCAAATTCAGGATATGCGAAATCGTGAAATAATCTCAACCGTTAGATCAAGGCCAAATATGGACCATTGATCAAGCACAATGAAGGCTCATGGAGTTTTGAAGTCCCAATAAAATCTTGACCATTGATCCAAGAGGGACGTGTGGCAAAAGATCAGAGCACGTCAAATCTCCATCTCGGAGTTTCGTGTATTGCGACTTAGAGTGACGAGAACCTCC
This sequence comes from Picea engelmannii, assembly GCA_009831015.1. Classification (NCBI taxonomy): domain Eukaryota; kingdom Viridiplantae; phylum Streptophyta; class Pinopsida; order Pinales; family Pinaceae; genus Picea; species Picea engelmannii. The sequence continues at coordinate 345,339 of ML791535.1, forward strand.
ATCACAGGAATCACGAGATGTGAACTCACGATAAGATCTGGACCGTCAGATCACTAAGGGTTTTGGACCATTGATCTAAGCTCCATCTCGGAGCTTTTCCTATTGCAACTTGGAGTGACAAGAACCTCCATCTAAGGAACCAAGAGATGCGAATTCACGATAGGATTTGGACCATCAATTCACCAAGAATGTGGGCAGTCGATCTGAGCTCCATCTCAGAGTTTCTCCTATCATGACTTGGAGTGACAAGAACCTCCATCTAATGAACAACGATATGTGAGATCGTGATAAGATATGGAGCGTTGGATATATGGAGATTTCAACCGTCGATCAGACTCGATGAAGTTTATAAACTCACGAAATATGAAGCGCCTTTTTGGCACACCCTGTTTTCATCGCTGGTGGTCACGAGAAGGGAAGGAGTCAGTTAAGATAAGCTCCATTTCGAGGTTTTGGGGATCGCGACTTGGAGAATCAAGATGCCTCATCTCCAGATTCATGAAATGAGAAATCATGAAAGTGACTTATGAATAAGCACGTGGTCTCATCCAGTGGTCACACCATCGAAGAGCTGAAGAGAAGAGTACGTGCAGACAAGCTTCCTTTCGACGTTTCAGGGATCGTGACTTGGAAAGTCGAGAAACTTCACAACGGAATTAATGAAAAGGAGAAATGCGAAATCATGAAAAGAACATTATGAACAAGTGCTTGGTCATAGCCATGGTCATATAAAGGAAGGAGCCAGTGCAGAAAATCTTAGTTTCGGAGTTTCAGAACTCGTGACATGGAGACTCAATATGTCTCATCGCAGAATCTCCAAATTGCGAAAGTTCGAAATGGGTAAATAATGCAAGAACTCATCGAAGTTAATCCAACGATGGAGGTGAACATGAGAACAATTGGAGGGCTAATGTTGATCCTCACAGTGTAACTTCTAGAAACCATTGATGGTTTCTACCAGAGGATGCGAAGAGACTTCTGTGTGATTTCCAGAGGAGATGAAGAGTTACATGGAATCTGTCAGTGGAATGAAGACAATTTGTGGAGAAAATTGACAGTTGGATGAGGGCTGGAGCTCGTAACTGAAACAGAAAGGATGAGATTGACTGTAACAGAGAAGACGAAGAGTCTCAACTGCCAGAGAGAAAAAGGAATCCCGACATAACACCTAGTGATGATAGACACGGGGGTTGAACTGCTAGAGAAGCTGAAGAGTCGCAACGACGATCACTCAGAGATTGGTGCAGTATGAGCATGCAGAGGAATGGAGAATATTGCATGCACAAGATGCACAGAAGCTATATATACACGGTACAGAGAAGAGATGCGGTTGTTGTTGGAGTTGTTGTGATTGTTGTTGTTAAAGGTGATTCATGCGTGAAGGAGGAGGGAAGTGCAGTATCTGAATTGAATAGAAGAGGAACTGTGAAATGAATGGACATGGCGCACAGAGCATAAAAGGAAAAAGAACAGACAATGCAAGTCAGGTGTGTAGGAAGGCAGTGAGGCAGACAGAGCAATGAAATGAAGTAGAATAGTGATGAGACTGGTAAGTTGTTATTGAACACTATATCACTGTAATAGGTTTCAGTATTTCATATTCATAATCTAGGGTGGTAGGGAGGTGCTAGGGAGGACTGTTGTCCTCAGAGGTTCAAGTGGGTGCTTGAACACAGGCAGTTGTAGCTTCCTTCTAGTTGGTGCTAGAGAAACCAGGGAGTTGGTGCTTCCTTCTAGTTGGTGCTAGAGAAACCAGGGAGTTGGTGCTTCCTTCTAGTGGGTGCTAGAGAAAAACAGAGAGTTGGTGCTCTCAGCAAGTTGCAGCTTGCAAAACAGAGGTTGTATCCTCCCAATGAGTTGGTACTCATATGTATGATAATGTAAAGAATGTAAATAATACTTATCATATAAAGAAGAAGAGGTTTTTACCCTGTATGGGTTTCCTTGGGAAATATCTATATCTGTGTTTCTCATATATGTGACTGATGCTGAATGTGCCAATGTTTATCTCCCTGCATTATTGTGATCATCATTGAGTGCCTTATAAATATTTTAAAAAAAGCATAATTGTTTAAGCTTGGTGACAACTGATTCACCCCCCCTCTCAATTGTCCAACAATTGGTATCAGAGGTATCCCCTTTTATCTAAGGGTAGATCCGAGAGCTTAAACATATCAAGCCATGAAGGAAATTCAACCAATAAGGCCCCTATGTTCAATGGAACAAATTTTTCCTTCTGGAAAGTTAGAATGAGAACCTACATAATGTCGTTAGGTGCATATGTCTGGGATGTGGTAGATATTGGTTATGTAAAGCCAGATGTGCTAGATAATAAGGATGACAAACTAGAATTTAGCTTCAAAACTAAGGCTATGAATTCTATCTTGAGTGGGCTTGCAGAAGAAAAATTCATAAAAGTTATGCACCTAGGAACTGCCAAAGAAATGTGGGAAAAACTCATTAGTAGTTATGAGGGTAATGAGAAGGTAAAGGATGCAAAGCTTCAAACCCATAGAATACAGTTTGAACATATGAAGATGAAGGAAGATGAAACTGTTGGAAAATACATTTTGAGAGTAGAAGAAATGGTAAATGCAATGAAGGCACTTGGTGAAACAATTGATGAACCTTCTTTAGTTCAGAAAATCTTGAGATCTCTCCCAGATAGGTTCAACCCGAAGGTCTCTGCTATAGAAGAACTTAATGATCTAAAAACCTTGGAGTTTGATCAACTGCTATGAACATTGACTACATATGAAATGAGAATAGTTAAAGATAAACCCACCTCCAGAGAAGCATCATTTAAAGAAGACAAGAATGAGGATTCTGAGCCCGATGAAATTGAAGCAAAATTTGTGAAGAGACTGAAGAAGGGATCAAGAAAATACAAAGGTAAACTGCCTTTCAAATGTTTCAACTATGGTAGGATAGGTCATTTTGAAAATAAATATCCCCACAAAGGAAAGGATCAAACATGTGATGATGAGGGGAAGTACAAACACATAAAAAAATTTAAAGAGAAAAAATTTAAGAAGAAAATTTTGTGCGTAAACAATGATGATGATCCTTTAGATGATGAAGAAAATGAATCCTCTATTGAAGATAAACTAAATGACTTCATACTTATGGCCAAAGAGGATTATGATAATAGAAGAACAAGGAGTGATGAAGAAGAAGTTGTGGTTGACATGGAAGGAGAACTGATTAGTGCACTGGAAGAGATTGACAAACTAATAATCAAGAAACATAAAGAAAAGACAATTGTTAATAAAGTTCAAGAAAGACAGTAAAAAAACTGATGAAGACCTTGTCTTACTAAAAGTAGAATTGGAAGAGGCAAAGAAAATCGAAGAGATTCTAAAACAACAACTATTAGAAAAGAATGCAAGATGTGAAGCATTAGAACAAGAAGTAGTGAAAACAAGGAAAGAAATGGAGAATTTTCAATCCTTGTATAATCAGAATCTGTCAAGTATCAAAGCCTTAGAAGGATTGGCCACCATTCTGAATCAACAAAGGAATCCAAAGCTGAAAACTGGCTTGGGTTATGAAGAGGGATCAAGCAGTGGTAAGCCAGGAAATGAAGAACCCATCAAGTTTGTCAAAAGTACAACCAATGACAATAACAAACCTGCAGAAACAACGGAAGACAATTAGCCGCCCAAGTCGAGTAAGGTAAAAGATGCCAGATCTGAATCTGTAGAATAAAGAAGTAATGCGCTCATTGCTGAAAGACGTCATCAGCCTAGAAGAAATCGATTTTCTCAAAGAAGACAACCATTTTCCAGGTACAAAGAATTTTTCTATGGCTATTGTTACTACTGTGCTAACTTTGGTCACAAAGTTGTAAATTGTTCCTTAAGACTTATATATGAGCAATTAATATTTCAAAGGAACAAATACTTGCCACAAAAAAGAATGATGCAGCCAAGTAACAAACCTTCACTGATTTCCAATTGCCAAATTAAGTCCAAGGATATGCAACTAAAGAGGTCAAGAAATAATCAATAGTCAATGAGTAGACAATGTTGCACCAATAAGTTTGACCTGTTGAACAATGAGATTGAATGCTACATCTATCATAACTATGGACACAAATCTATAGAATGTCGTCTAAGGGAATATGAACCAGATATCAAATCCCCTGCTGAAAATGTTAAGTTTTGGAAGAAGAAGGAAAGTGACAAGTGTGGATTAGTGTTGCCTGCTCAAAGAAGAATGAATCCTTGGTATATAGACAGTGGATGCTCCAAAAACATGATGAGAGACAAAGAAAGTTTCTATCTCTAATTCAAAGCAAATCAGGAAATGTAACCTTTGGAAATGATGCTCCAAGGAAAATAAAGGGCAAAGGGATGGTGAGATTAAGTAATGGAAAAGGAAAAGCCCAAGATGTTCTCCTTGTAGATGGGCTGAAACATAATCTTCTCAGTGTAAGTCAAATGTGTGACAGAGGATGTGAAGTGGTGTTCACATCTAAGGACTGCAAGATAAAATCTATAACCTCAGTACAAGTGGTGGCCAAAGGCATAAGGATAGAAAATAATGTATATGTTCTGAAAGAAAATAGAGAAGAATGTCATCTAAGAAGACATGATGAAAGTTGGTTATGGCATAAGAGACTTGGACATCTAAACTTTGACCACTTAATCAAACTCAAAAAACTCGAGGCAGTAAAATATATTCCGAGGATATCAAAGCCCCAAGATTCAATGTGTAAACCCTGCCAAGTAGGGAAGCAAAACAGGACAAAGTTTAATTCCAAGAGTCTTACTTCAACTGAAAAACCACTCCAACTAGTTCATATGGATTTATGTGGACCATCAAGACAGGAAGGCACAGGGAAAGAAAACTACTTCATGCTGATTATCGATGATTACTCCAGACTCACTTGGGTTGCCTTTCTCAAAGAAAAAGTTGAAGCATTTGAGAAGTCTAAAATATTTAAGGCTTTAACTGAGACTCAAACAGGGAAGAGGTTAAAGGAAGTAAGATCATATCGGGGAGGAGAGTTTATATCAAGAGACTTCAAGTAATTCTGCGATAAGCATGGGATTAAGAGAGAATACACAATCCCAAGAACTCCAAAACAAAATGGAGTAGTTGAGAGGAAAAACAGAACAATGCAGGAAATGGCCAGGTCAATGATGAATGAGAAAAACATTGGTCAAACCTACTGGGTAGAAGCAATACACACAACAGTCCATGTTCTTAACACATCCCACCTCGGACCACAAAGTGACAAGACACCTTATGAACTGTGGTTTGGAAGACCTGCTTCAATTAAACACTTCAAAGTCTTTGGGAGTAAATGTTATATAAAGAATAATGATGAAAACCTTGGCAAATATGATGACAGGGTTGATGAAGGTATCTTCTTAGGGTATGCTACAAATAGTAAAGGATACAGATGCTATAATAAGAGGCTGCATAAAATGGTTGATTGTATTGATGTAAAAGTTGATGAACGAATCCCAGCAAGAGAGATGCACAGAAATGAGTCTTCTATAGAAGACATAGCTGAAGCTGATGATAAACAAATACAAGAATCAGAAAATGAAGACTCTGAATTAAATGAAGACTCAGACACTCAGACGAACTCCAATCATCACTCAACTTCAAATTCCTCCTCCAAAATCATTCAAAAGAATAATCCTGCAAGTCAGATAATTGGAGAAAAAGACAAAGGTGTACAAACACGGAGAAAGATAATCAAAACCACTAAACAATCTCATATAGCTTTAATATCCATGCTGGAACCCAAGAATTTCAATGAAGCCAACAAATATGAGCACTGGGTTAAAGAAATGAATGATGAACTTGATTAGATTGAGAAAAACAATATGTGGGAGATGGTTCAAAGACCTGAAGGTAAAAACGTCATTGGCTCCAAATGGATCTTTAAGAATAAGTTGAATGAGCAAGGACAAGTTATCAGGAACAAAGCAAGGTTAGTCTATAAAGGCTATGCTCAGATAGAAGGACTGGATTTTGGTGAAACATTTGTGCCCGTAGCAAGATTAGAAGCTATCATAATGTTTCTTGCCTATGCTTGTCATAAAAGGTTTAAAGTCTACCAAATGGATGTCAAGTCAACCTTTCTAAATGAATATTTAAGTGAAGAAGTCTATATGGAACAACCAGAGGGTTTCAAATTGTTTGATAAGCCTGACTTAGTATGCAATCTGAAGAAATATTTATATCGTTTAAAACAAGCCCCTTGAGCCTGGTATCACAGATTGGATACGTATCTCAAAGACAAAGGATTCAAGAGAGGAATAGTTGATAGCAATCTGTATATTAAAACAGAGGATATGATTTGCTCATCATATTGGTCTATGTAGATGACATCATCTTTGGATGTAATAAGGATTTATTGGTACAATGGTTTTCTTCTGCCATGGAGTCTGAATTTGAAATGTCTATGATAGGAGAACTGTCATTTTTTCTTGGTCTACAAATTACTCAGAGGTCCAAAGGAATGTTCATTTCTCAAGAAAAATATCTAAGAGAAATGTTGAAAAGGTTTCAAATGGGAGATTTTAAACCTGTGGGTACACATATGGTAACTGGATGTAAATTAAGAAAGGATGATGATTCACCTGATGTTGATCAAAGGTCATATCGATCAATGATAGGCAGCATGTTGTACATCACAACATCTTACCCAGACATAATGAATGCTATAGGAATGGTAAGAAGATATCAGACTGCACCTAAACAGAGTCATTTGCAAGCTGTCAAAAGGATATTCAAGTATTTGAAAGAAACATTGACTTATGGTCTATGGTATCCCAGAAATCAAAATCTTTAGCTGACTATTTATTCAGATGCAGATTGGGCAAATTGTGTTGATGAGAGAAAAAGAACCAATGGAGGAGCATTCTTCCTGGGTGACTCCTTAGTAGCCTAGCTTAGTAAAAAGCAAGGTTCCATTTCTTTATCAACCACAGAGGCAGAGTACATTTTCACTGCTACCTATTGCACTCAGGTATTATGGATGATTCAGACACTTGCAGACTTGGAGGTAAAATACACTGCATCGATCCCAATTCATTGTGATAACACTAGTTCCATCAGTGTGTCTAAAAATCCTGTATTCCATTCCAAGACCAAGCATATTCCCATAAAATATCATTTTATGAGAGAGCAGGTCTCCAATCAGATTGTTCAGGTCCGTTACATTCCAACCATAGAAAAATTTGCAGACATTTTTATTAAACCTCTACCCAAGACAGCATTTGAATATCTCAGACAAAAGTTGGGTGTTATCCTGTCTCACATGTAAGAAAGTCCATCCTATCAGGGGGAGTCTTGTATTAATTGCATATCTGATACCTCATAAAATTACTGCAACAACTCAAGGGGAGCATGTTTTCTTTGACATTGATGTCAAAGGGGGAGAAAAGGAGTTGTCCAGATCGGATGCTACAGTTGGAGGTCCAAACAAATTAGCACGGCCATTCAGGGTTGCCATCAATGCCAAAGGGGGAGACTGTTGGAAGGTTTACAGTTGGGAGTAAGATTTTCATTGATGGAAAGAACAATGATGGCAAAGATCAGCATGATCAGTAGTGCATTTATAATGGAAGAGTAAACTCCATTTTAGAATTTCAGATACCAAGAGTTGAAGTGTCGAAACACTTCACCACCGAAGTGGCGAAATCGCGAAGTGACGAAATCACAAGGTGGAAGAAAACGCGAAGCAGCGAAATCGTGAAGGTGGATGAAATTGCAAAGTAGCGAAATCATGAAGTGGTGAAATCGCGAGAAGATCTGGGCCGTAGGATCTGGGGTATCTACAAAGGCTCAATATCCGTTAGATATGGTGAAGTTGCAAGGCAGATAAGTCCAAGAGTCATCCAAATCTCCAAAACTGTGAAGGAATCTTGGTTGTTCATTGAGGACAATTGTGGACCATTGATCAAGAGGATGTGTGGCGGAATATCATCATGTTACTGACTGGAAAGTCAAAGGAACGGGGTTCCCTAAATTCTTGAATTCGCGATATGCGAAATCGTGAAATAATCTCAACCATTAGATTGAGGCCAAATATGGACCATTGATCAGGCACAAAAAATGATCATGGAGTTGCGAAGTCCTGATAAAATCTTGACCATTGATCCAAGAGGGACGCATGGCAGAAGATCAGAGCATGTCAAAGCTCCATCTCGGAGTTTCGCGTATCGCAACTTGGAGTGATGAGAACCTCCATCACAGGAATCGTGAGATGTGAACTCATGATAAGATCTGTACCGTCAGATCACCAAGGGTTATAGACCATTGATCTAAGCTCCATCTCAGAGCTTCACCTATCATGACTTGGAGTGACAAGAACCTCCATCTAAGGAACCATGAGATGAGAATTCACGATAAGATCTAGACTGTCAATTCACCAAGAACGTGGACCATCGATCTAAGCTCCATCTTGGAGTTTTTCCTATCGCGACTTGGAGTGACGAGAACCTCCATCTAAGGAACAACGATATGCGAGATTGTGATAAGATCTGGACCATTGGATCTATGGAGATTTCAACTGTCGATCAGACTCGATGAATTTTATAAACTCGAGAAATATGAAGCGCCTTTTTGGCACAGCCTGTGGTCACCATCGGTGGTCACGAGAAGAGAAGGAGTCAGTTCAGATAAACTCCATTTTGGGGTTTTGGGCATCGCGATTTGGATATTCGAGATGCCTCATATCCATATTCGCGAAATGTGAATTCGCGAAAGTGCTTTATGCATAAGCGCATGGTCTTAGCCGGTGGTCACACCATCGAAGAGCTAAAGAGAAGAGTACATGCAGACAATCTTCCTTTCGGTGTTTCGGGGATCGCGACTTGAAAAGTCGAGAAACTTCACAACGAAATTAATGAAAAGGAGAAATGTGAAATCATGAAAAGAACGTTATGAACAAGTGCTTGGTCATAGCCATGGTCATATAAAGGAAGGAGTCAGTGCATAAAAGCTCTGTTTCAGAGTTTCGAAACTCATGACATGGAGACTCAAGATGTCTCATCACAGAATCTCCAAATTGTGAAAGTGCGAAATGGGTAACTAACGCAAGAACTCATCAAAGTTAATCCAATGATGGAGGTGAACATGAGGACGATCGGAGGGCTAATGTTGATCCTCACAGTGTAACTTCTAAAAACCACTCATGGTTTCTACAAGAGGATGTGAAGAGACTTCTGTGTGATTTCTAGAGGAGTTGAAGAGTTACATGGAATCTGCCAGTGGAATGAAGATGATTCATGGAGGAAATTGATAGATGGATGAGGGTTGGAGCTTGTAAATGAAACAGAAAGAATGAGCTTGACTGTAACAGAGAATACGAAGAGTCTCAACTGTTAGAGAGAAAAAGGAATCTCAGCATAACACCTAGTGATGATAGACACAGGGGTTGAACTGCCAGAGAAGCTGAAGAGTCACAATGATGATCACTCAGCGAAATTGAGAGGTGTAGGAGATTAGTGCGGTATGAGAATGCATAGGAATAGCGAATATTGCATGCATAATATGCACATAAGCTATATATACACGATACAGAGAAGAGATGCAGTTGTTGTTGGAGTTGTTGTGATTGTTGTTGTTCAAGGTGATTCATTTGTGAAGGAGGAGGGAAGTGCAGTAGTTGAATTGAATAGAAGAGGAACTGTGAAGTGAATGGACATGGCACACAAAGCATAAAAGGTAGAAGAACAGATGATGCAAGTCAGGTGTGCAGGAAGGCAGCGAGGCAGACAGAGCAACGAAATGCAGTAGAATAGTGATGAGACTGGTAAGCTATTATTGAACACTATATCACTGTAATAGGTTTCAGTATTTCATATTCATAATCTAGGGTGGTAGGGAGGTGTTAGGGAGGACTATTTTCCTCAGAGGTTCAAGTGGGTGCTTGAACACAGGGAGTTGTAGCTTCCTCCTAGTCGGTGCTAGAGAGACCAGGGAGTTGGTGCTTCCTTCTAGTTGGTGCTAGAGAAACCAGGGAGTTGGTGCTTTTTTCTAGTGGGTGCTAGAGAAAAATAGAGAGTTGGTGCTCTCAGCAAGTTGCAGCTTGCAAAACATAGGTTGTAGCCTCACAATGAGTTGTTGCTCATATGTATGATAATGTAAAGAATGTAAATAATACTTATCATATAAAGAAGAAGAGGTTTTTACCCTGTATGGGTTTCCATGGGAAATATCTGTCTCTGTGTTTCTCATATATGTGACTGATGTTGAATGTTCCCTTGTTTATTTCCCTGCATTATTGTGATCATCATTGAGTGCCTTATAAATATTTTAAAAGAAGCATAATTGTTTAAGCTTGGTGACAACTAATTCACCCCCCCTCTCAGTTGTCCAACAAGGAGTTGAAGATGTCTAAGGTTCCTTGGAATTATGATTCTCGGGGATATCAAATTCACACTACTTGTGATGATGAAGAGAAGTAGACTCTTTGTGAAAAAAGTTTCCCTTGACGAGGGAGGTGTATCTCTGAGCTATGGTGGATTTCCTTAGTTTCCTTTCTAGCTTGGAAACTACTGTGTACTTCCCAGGGTTATGGTGAGCCTTTGTGGCTTTAATGTGTTCAAATTTGGATCTGTTGAATCCTTTCCTGGGCACCATTATTTATTTTGTAAATTATACTCAGTGGAGTCACCAGGTGAAACATGGCAGTCTGTCTGTGTCTGGTCTTTGTTCACCATCAAAGGTCAGAGCTAATCAATGTCATTCTCCCAGGGAAATATATTTTGTTAATCTATTCCCTGGAAACGGTGCTAGAAGATGTTCATCCTAAGGTTTGTACCTGACTGCTAAAGGGAAAAGCTAGGCCACCTATCCATTTTGGAATGGTTATTCTTTAATACGTTGGTTTTGTTGGTCAGCTAAGAATAGGTTTTCAAAGAAGGTACTCTTCTTCGACAGGCCACACAGTATAAAAGTAGGTTCTCCTTTGCTATGGTATGGGTGTTAATAGACAATTGGGGATATGAAAAGACAAACACAGGAAACAACAACAAGCGATGTAATGAATCACTTGTTGTGTGAAAACTAAGACTTAAAATAATATCTCAATACTTAGACAAATATCTAGATTCCAATTATTCAATAGGTTGCATAATAGTGGATCTTTCACTAAACAATAGTTGTATAACAGGTTGCATAATCAACAAAAGTTGAACTAAAACAATATCTGAAAGAATAAGGAAATGTACATTGCACACATCACAAAATATGCATTCAAGATAAGAATCAACACATAAATATTTGAGTAAGATAACACAATTGTCATCAACATATATTCACTAGGTCGAAAACTTTACAATTAACTGAGCAGGTCAATTCTTTTGTTGCTTCTCCTTTCCTTCCAAAAAAATCCCACCCTTAAAACATACAAAGACTGCATATTTAACAAAGTTTCATAGGTTCTATTCCATCTGGGACTGTGACCTAACTCTAGATAATTGATTGTAGAAAAAATGATTAATTCAACTAAAACATTGCATGGACTAAAACAATGTGTGCTTCACACTTAATTTAACAAAGAGAGTGGTTCTTATCACACACAGAAGACCACTTATTAATTTAATCTAAAATAATTATGGAATTGATTAACTAAAAACTGCTCTTGTCTCTCAGAGTGACCTAATGCATTCATTGCATGAACTGTGATTGGTAGAGAAACTAAGAGTGACAAAACAAAGTTTTGTATTCATCCCTGGCATGCCTGCGAGTTGTTTGATGCTTCTAGAGGGTAATTGGTTGTATGGGTAGAGCTTATGCTTCTTCACTGAATTTTCGAAGCAATCTATAACTAAGATCGAGACATAACCCTATTTCTACAATGGAGCTCTCGAATGTTAAGTGCAAATCATTTTGAATCATCGATTTCCATTTGTAATTTCGAAAATATTTGATGGAAAGGTCATCGGCCCAATGGTCATGGAGGGAGACACGAAGTCAAGCATCCAATGGGAGATTATACGAGTGGATGTGGACTATGTGGATGTAGATGACATGGAGAGAGGAATCGTGAATGTGAGTGAAGGTGATGTGGGATGACATGTGGGAGGGAGGTGATAAGTAGTGTGTGGTGAGAGGAGGGTTAGATACATGGGAGGTGACAAGAGTATGAGTGGAGGAAAATGGTGTGCCGTGAGAGGGGCGGTATCGGGAGGTAGTCTGGAAGGATTCTAGAGGGGCATTTAGGTGGTAAGAAGATTAGAGAGGGGGGCTCTGAAATCATAAGGGGGCATCACGTTAGGTGGGCCCAAGCATAGGGAAACCAATTTTTTGGACCCCCCCCCCCCCTTATCGTTAAAGGGATAAAGGTTGGGGGGGGGGTATGAAATCATGTGAGGATCATTGATTGTGAGGATGGAGATGTCGTCGATATGGATTAGCGTGGGATTTAGGCACTCTGAGACAAAAATTCTTTTCTCCACATTATGAAACCCTGAATACCAAGGGAACAATCAATATTACATCAACAACGAATATTCACCATCCATAAATTTAGTCTGTTTTTTTCGTGTAGATCAAGTCTAACATGGCCTGATCTGATTCACTGCTAGCTTCTGCGAAAGCTTACTGAGATTTCAATGGATTTGTCAAACCTGGATATCTCCAACACACACACAAAAGATTCAGTGGACCTGTTACATGCTCAATTAGTGGAAAATATGATGATGAGTGTTCGAAACCCAAACCAAAACATGTGACCCTCTATCAAAGAAAAAAAGATGGTGCAAATAAGAAATGAAAAACAAGGGCCATCAAGATGAATAATTAAACAGTGGAGAATGAGGTAAGAAAAAAACCATGAAACTCAACATTGATGAATGTATGGGTTAGAGGAGGGAAAATAAAAGGGGTGCAGACCTAGGTTATAACCATAATAATAATAGTTAAGGGTCTTTATTTAATAATAACTAAGTAGGTGGGACCCCTTGTGAGTCCCTTCTTTCATTCTTTACAAAAATAAACACAATGCGATAATCATGTAAACACATGCCACCTTGTATCTCCCATAAATATTTCCATATTTTGAATAATAAATATCATAAATAATTCAAATCATATCCAAATCATGTAAATAACCACATTATCCCAAAAAAATAGCTTGTTGTCCCAAACTTTCTGTAGACCATTGTCTTCAACAACTCGATCATAAACACATAAATCAAAATCCATATTTGCCACTTTGAGAGGAAATATTTCTTCTATCATTGTTGTCCCCTTTGGACTTCCTAGAAGTAGCCTTTGGTTGGTTCAAACCTTGAGACTTAATCTCCTTAATAACATGGGAATAATCATCCTTCAGATGCATACAGGAGGACATTGATTTTGATGAGTCATTTGAAGGATATGGAGGGGAGGTATCACCTTTACCTTTGTTTTTCACATGGGGAACATCAGTCTTAAGCCTTTTGATAGCATGAGAGGATTGGACATATGAATGCACAGGGGAAATTTGAACATTAGTATTTATAGGTGGAGGAGGAGGCAATGATAAGTTGGGCCAACCACGATGGTGAGAAAATGTTGGATTGAAAATCTCCTTCCATCCATCATTTTTAGGAACTTATGGTTTCATGGATACATGAGAAGGAATAGGAATACCTGGTATATTTTGAGGCTGTAAGGGAGGCCTCTCTGGCCAGGGTTGAACTATCCCTTACCCAATCCAATTGAAGAACCTAGCTTGAAATAGTTGGTTCAACTCTTGGGGGTCAACATCAAAATGAATTGATAGTCTATGCCTTCTATGCCCTTTGTTCCAGTTACCTCTTCCTCTATTGTTAATTCCATGGTTTCCTCTACTGAAGAAACTCATCCTGTACACAACAATTCATTAGTAACTAGCCCTTAATAGACCATACATGACATTCTGTCTGTATGAAACAAAGTTTGGCCCAGAAATTGACATAAGACCTATGAAAATCAATCCATAATAAATTATTTAGTAATTTCCAGGTGAGCAGGGGGTGGAATAGGGTTCATGGGACATCTGGAGGGATTGTGATGAGATAAAAAGTGGTATCATGATAGGGGATAAAAACATGAGTACTTCTTAACAATTCATTAAATAATTAATTGTGCAATTAATACCAAAATATCAACTTCCACCTATTTGTGTGTCATATATTTTTCCACTGCCATACAAAGCTTTTAATTTATTTTATAGAACAAGTAGTGTAAAAATGAAAATGGGATCATGAGGGGGGTATAATGAGTGAAAAAAGTGATAGTATGAGATCGAATAATACAGATAATGTTCATAAAAAATAAATCAAATCAAACAGCAACCATAACTTTGTTCAAACCCACAATCCAATAAGCATCCACTTTAAAAACCAAAACCATTTAATTGTCCCTTATTATAGACATAATGATTGCTGACATCAAATAAAAGACAATTCATATGCCCAGAATACTTCAATTATATTATGTTTCACATCTATACAATATCTATGCAACATTATAATAACATCATTGCCAATTCCATAGTTATAACCCTTCGAACCACAATCTTTCATGTTCCAATGCTATCCCTTTTCCTTTTAAATCAAAACAAAAATATCCACATTGATTCCATCCATACACATCCTATATTTATTTCTTAAACTCGAATAAGAATAGGCCCAGTATTAACCTCCAACTATAGAATTTCCAACATTGTTTGACATAATCTATTTGCATTAAAAATCATAATCGGGCCCCTGATTCAATCACACACAGGTGTTTATATATATAATAAACCCAGGTCTTGATTTGAAAATAACATTTAATCAATAACATGCAACTCTGAGCCTGATATTATTGAAAATTGAACATGTACAGACTTCCTTTAGAAGAAATTACCAATAAAAGATAGATCCAAATAGTGCCCGAGGAGAAACAGAACCAAGTCATGCTCGATAGACCAGAACCAATTTGTGCTCAACAAACTAGGCACACAAAGGTGTCTCTTTTACTCTTGACAGGATTGAAACAAGACTAAGATCGTGTGTAGGGTTTAACACAACAGTGTAGGTATGAGAAAATAGCTTGACCAAATGAAAAAATCCTCAGGGATGTGGAGAAATCGTGCCCCTTAAAAAATTTATTGCAGAGAGGTAACAAGAGATGGCTCAAACAAGGAAGAGTCTTTGAAAACACAGATCACTTGTGCCCTCCCNCCCCCCCCCCCCCCCCCCCATTTTTTAAGAAGTTATCATAGAGAAGTAAGAACATATAATCAAGGAATAGTCTTTGAAGAAACATAGAGCCCTTTCGCTTTCCCAATTCACCACATACACATAACCTTTAAAAAATATTGATAGTGAGGGTTACCAAACATAATAGTCAACGAACTCCAATGAGGAAGAGGGTTATAAAATGCTTAAAATAATGTGAAGAGAATGCCCGAACACAACCCGTGACCAACCAAAACAAAATGAACTTCCATTTAAAATTTTGGGTGATGCCCAAGACCCGACTATGCCATGATTTCTAGCCACAATGGTAGTGAAGGAAATTCCATGAAAAACAATAGCTCGGGGTTTGTCCAAAATAAAGAAATAACACTTCAACTCTTAACAATTTCATTGCAATATGGATGAATGAAACAGAACAATGACCGAGACGAAAAGGAGTGACAACACTTAATACAAATATTGGTTTTAAAACCCATGCACCAAAATGTAGAGCTTGCTACACCATAATTATAATCTTCCACAGAGAACCAGATCAAAACCCCAAGCCAACCGAACATGTTTTAACCAATAAACCAAGGCACAAGCTACACACAACAAGAAAATCCATTCCTTTTATTTAAAATGCCAACAGTCCAGAGTATTCACAGAAGAAACCATAAGCACAACACTGATACTCAGTCAAAGAACTTAAGAAAAACACAAACCTCATGCAATTATGAGCCAAAAATTGATTCATAACATAGAGGCACCGTCATGGATGGAAAATAAAGGAACCATACCTGGAAAAGATTGCTTGAGGGAGAGAGTTGGACTGTGTTTTCCTTTCACAATCAGAAATCACAAAGCACCCACAACCACCAGAGAAAAAAACCAAATGCACATATGGCTAGGCTGACAGGCTCGAGGGTTGTTTGAGTGACGTGCAGAAAATGCACGTCGCTTCCTTCCCCATCCCTATTCAATTCAATGTACAAGCCAACCAATCCATGATACCATCAACCATTAATTCAAACACATATCCATTTCTATATCCATTACATAGTGCGCCACCCTAAGTCATGTCAAAATCAGTTAACAACAACCATATGTTATAACATTACCATATATGCCTTACACGTAATCCTTTAATCAAAGCGCATAAGTCTAACAACAAGGTCTATACATCCTTGTTTTGTGTCAATCACATATAACCTTAGGGATTTTCCATAGTTTTTTTTTTCTTTCTGTTTAAAGCTCCCATATCATCCTAATTCTTAAAATCATATATAAAATAATCAATCAATGTTTAATGCACAAACATAACACCTGTAAAAAATAATCCTTTTATCCATAGTACTACCATAAATTGTGAGTGACGAACAACCATATATCCATACCACAACCAACCAATCATCTTATGTCGCCATAATGATTAGAACCTTGAATCCTCAACTATAGAATACTATGCTAGAATCTTTATAACAACAACAAAAATATAAGTGCAACACATCCATAGCACCACTAGTCTACAAGGGGGTCCCACCTACTAGATTATTATTATTATTATTACAAATAAATAATAAATCTTGGAAATAATTTGTGAGAAGTATTCATCGTTGCGATTTAAAGCATCAACAAACTGGAGACTTCACAAGGAAATTTGTTTCCAATAGATTAAGAAATCAGATAGTTTGGTTTCGTAGACTAGGTGAACATTAAATCAAGGAGATAAAC
Source organism: Picea engelmannii (assembly GCA_009831015.1). Lineage (NCBI taxonomy): Eukaryota > Viridiplantae > Streptophyta > Pinopsida > Pinales > Pinaceae > Picea > Picea engelmannii. The sequence goes on from ML791535.1 coordinate 362,237, forward strand.
ATCAGAATGATTATGCAACAGGGGGAAGTGAGTGATTTAAGGGAAACAATGATTTTGGATTTTGGGAATAACTCATGCAAACTATTACATATGAGGGGGCTTATCCCTGTGTGCATAATAATTTGATTAATCACAGTGAAAGTATTCTTGGCTTCAAGGAGAAAAATTTCATGGTGTACTCTTTTGAATCTTGGAGCGGATGGAAGAAAAGGAAAGAAGAAATAGGGATAAAAACCAACTATCTTATGTAACAACAATTGAAGAAGATAACAATTTCAATGATGTCTTCAAGAGGGAACATCATGACAGCTATGTAACCTGAATGTTATTCATTAACAGTACTTGCAGAATAGCGTCATTGTGGAAAAATTGATCCAAAATTTTATTTCTGATAGGAAATGAAGTCAATAAAAGGAATAAAACAATAAAAAGAAATAAAAACAAAGTAAAATCAAAGAAATAAAATAAAATTATAATACAAAAAAAATTCCATATAGAATTTAAACATTCAAGTTGGTTCCATATAGTGTTTTAAGTGGGAACCATTGGTGCTATAGGAAAACAATCGCTCTTCCAAGTCCTTTAGGATATAGGAATTCGCGCCTAGGACAAAAGAGATCTTAAAAGGACCCAACCATAATTTATGGAACTTTGAATTCCTTCCTCTATCAGCATGAGTTGAATCCCACAACAAGACTTTCTCATCAACCTTAAATTTGACAACCTTTGTAGTTTTAATGAAATATATTTTAAAATTTTGTCGTCTTCTCTTAATGTTATCCAAGGAAAACTTCCTTTGTTCCTCTAAATCCAAGAGTGCATTCATTCTTTGAGAGATATTGGAATAATTTAATTCTTCAACCTATAGAATCAACCTTAGAGAAGAAATTTCTAGCTCGGTAGGAAGAATGGCTTCTTGGCCATAAACAAGATGGAAGGGAGTGCAACTAGTGCTCACCTTGGTGATAGTGTGATCTGCCCAAAGGGAGTAAGTGAGGATAGTGTGCCATTGACGAGGTTTATCTTCAATGAGCCTCTTGATATTTCTAACCATATTTTTGTTAGTATACTAGGCTTATCCATTTCCTTGGGGATAATAAGCTGACGAGGTAAAATGTTTAACCCCCATTTTAGCTAGAAACTGAGTCAACTTAGCTGAAATAAAAGTGGGACCGTTGTCTGTAATAATTTCCAAAGGAAGACCAAATATGGAAAAATTATTAGTCTCAAGGAAAGAAATCACCTGCTCATCATGTGAATGCTTGAGTGGGACAATTTCAGTCCATTTTGTAAAATAGTCTGTGGTTGTCAAGATAAAAACTTTCCCCACTGAAGATGGAGGATCAATAGGACCAATAAAGTCTAGACCCCATTTTGAAAAAGTAATTTCAAGGAGGATAGGTTGTAAAATCATGGCAAGAAGACGTTCTTTCCCAGCAAACTTCTAGCACTTGTCATAAGATCTTGAAAAATTATAAGAATCACGAAAAATAGAAGGATAATAGTACCCTTTCCTAATAATTTTAAAAGAAGTAGTCTTAGCAGAAAAGTGATCTCCAACATGAATAACAAAATATGAAGATCCATGGGTCTCTTGTAACAATTTATGTGTTTCCTCATTATTCACACAACAAAGTAACATACCATTGACAGATCTCCTAAACAAGAAGTCTCGTAAAATGACGTATCTGGAAGATTCAAGACAGAGCATTCTCCTTTGACGAGCATCTAAATTATTTAGAAAACTCTGATTTTGAAAGTAATACACCAAATCTTTGTACCAGGGATGTTCATCTATAGGAAGGATTTGACTTTCAATGTAAAACATTGATAACAGAGAGTTATCTTGTTCATTATTTTCTTCATTTTATTCTACATGTTGAGCTAAGTGAAGGGCTATGTCACATCCCTTAATGGTTTTAGAAGTCATGATAGTTAAATCATGCTCCTCGATCTTGGAAAGCCAATGTACAAGCTTTCCTAAAAGATAAGTCTGTGAGAGAAAAAACTTGACAGCAGGTAAAGGGACTTTTACCAGCGTGTGTTTACCTAAGATAAAGTGGCGAAAATTTTCAACATCTTTAACAAGAGAGAAAGCATGTTTTTCAATATAAGAATATTTAAATTCATCGCAAAAACTACTTCCTCTGTGACATTAGTATATATAATAAAGTCTTTCTCAAAATCCAACTTCGCCAAAACCGGTGCGGAACTAATTTCCTTCTTGATCCTTACGAAATCATTTTCGACATCATCAGTCCAAGAAAAGGAGTGATCTTGCTTAATAAGATTTTGAATTGGTTTGACCATTACAACAAAATTAGGAACAAACCTACGGACAAAGTTGATAATACCCATAAAGGCTTGAACCTCCTTTTTGGAAGTAGGGGTAGGAATATTGAGGATAACAACAATCCTTTCGGGATCTATGCTTATTCCTGAATTAGGGACAATGTGTCCAACGATATTTCCCTTGGTAATGTCAAAGATAGACTTAGAAGGATTTAAATAAATGCCTAATTTCCTACATTGCATGAGAACCTTTCTAAGATGACCAAAATGATCTGATCAATTTTTTAAATATATAGTTAAATCATCAAGATAAATCTAAATAATTTTGTTAATCAGATCGTCAAACTCTATCTGCATAGCTCTTTGGAAACTGGAACCTTCATTAGATAAACCAAAAAGAATACGTTCATAAGAGAAAGTGCCCCAACATGTAATAAAAATGGTCTTATATTTATTTTTCATTTTTACCTTGATTTGATTGTAACCAAAAAACCATCAAGGACATCATCTATGACCCTACAACTTGCTGCAAAATCATTTCCATATTAGGGAGAGGAAAATGGTATTTTATGCTATATCTATTCAATGCACAAAAATAAACACATAGTCTGATCTAACTAGTTGTTTTCCGAACGACAACCAAATTGGAAACACACTTAGAATACTTAACAGGGAAAATGATCCCATCCTTCAAGAGTTTTTCCAACTCCTTCTGAATGGTTTCTTCAAGTGTGGGGTTAATGGGTATTTGTTTTTTCCTAACTGTTTTTATGCCCTCCTTGACACAGATGGCATGTTGTATAAGAGAAGGATGAAAACCACGAAGATCCTCATAAGACCAAGAAAAAACATCTTGAAATTAACGAAGTAACTCAGTGAACTTCAATTTCTCTTCATCAAAACATTGGGCACCTATCTGAAACATTCTTTGGGGAATCAGGTGTCCCAATGTTCAATGAAATGGTTTCACCCACCTTCTTTTTGAATCCTCTTCTTTATGTTTTTCTTTGTTGACTACATCACTCAATGAAAATGAACTTTCTAGAGGAGTCAAGCCCTTCATAATTTTGTTGTCTTCCATGGATATAATCTCCTTGGGCTTATAAGGTTCATTTTGTATAATAGAAAAGATGATTTCATCACTAGGGAAGACTTGCCATGAATCTACATTGTCAGGGATATGAGGACAATACAAATATTGAAAGGTGGAATCAGTTCTTTCTGGAAGAATTTTTCGAGTAGGAGAGACTGCAAAAACAGCTAACCTATCATCCATTGAATTGAGATCCTTTTAACATGAGTGATGTTGAATGATAGAAAGTTCGAGATAAGTGCCCAAACAGTTTGGGTGTGTCATTTCATTAACTTGTTGCTAGGATAATATATCTTATGTACAAGGTTTACAACAAGTTCAGAGTCCCCAAAAACTGTAAGGTGACCGCAACCTAAATTATAGGCATTCTCAATGCCTAGTGGTAATGCTTCGAATTCAGTGATGTTGTTAGTGAAAGAAAACTCCAACCTATAGGAAAAGTTGTGAATTTTACCTATAGGAGAATACAAGATAATTACACCTCCATTTTCTTCATTGGAGCATGAACCATCAAAGTATATATGCCACATCCCATCCTCTAGGTCGATTTGATCCAAAGTAGTGTTGTCCTCATCATAAAATATGGAGTACACTCCTATGTCCTCTTCAATATAATTTACATTAGGTTTTGGGATTCTTTCTATATAAGGTGAAATTCTTCCCTCCCTTAGGACTATGATTTTCTTCCCATTCCAAGGAATAGATAAGTGTGTCTCATCAAGTGAGAGGTATCCACCTGTCAAGGCTTGCCAGTCTCTTCCTAAGATGATTGAATAATTACTCACTGGCATGTCAATTACCTGAATATTAAGGCTTTTTTTTATTTTAGGATGCGCGCACAAAATGAACATCATGTCCTTAAACTAACCCATGGTCGATAGTTGTAAATTATTATAAGAGTACGTGCTTCTAGAATTTTCATTTGTACAAGACAAGCCTAGATCCTCCATAATAATTTTCGACATTACGCTTGGGCCCGAACCATTTTCAATCAGACAATAATGGGCTATTTTGTCCATAATCTTTACAGAAATAAAAAATTGAGGTTTTTATATAGAGTGTCTAAAATTATGTACACCTACTTTATTTACAGTTCATTCCTCTTCATCTACCTCTTCAAAGAGATTGGATATGGAGGAATTTTTCCCTTCCATGAAATTTTTTAGATGCTTTTATTTCTCATGGATGACAACCATGTACAAGAGGGTAGCATCGAATTTAATACTAACCAATTGATTGAGAATGATTTATTTGGAAGAGGGAAGAGGGAAGGGAGTTCGTTGACTGTCAATATTTTAGTAACTTGTACAGTAGAGGATGGTGAAGATGATCTTGGGATAGAGTACGAGGGGGATCATATTTTCCTTTCGAAGCATAAGATGTATTACTAGTGTTTAGGATCATGACATCCTCTAGTTTTGCGAAATCTAGAATTTCAATGGTAGTTTCAGGATTTTTTTCAAATATTTTATGTCTGGTACTCTTCTTTACCTCACAAGTACTTTCCTCGTGGTGTTCCTCGCAAAAGTTACACCAACTGCGAGGCATGATGGCTTTAGGCTGATATTGTTTTTCATTAGGATTCCTAAAGCATGGTGAAGAAGAAGATGAGGCCCCAGGGGTAAGTGAAGGGACATTTCTCTTTTGCTCAAATGCTATCATTCAGTTATTCATGTCTTTTACAAGCTATAAGAGGGCATACATGTCCATTTGTTTAATTGAGTCTCATGTAGGAAGAATTGTTCTTTCAAGTTGTTCTTCATACTCTAGACAAGTATGCAGAGTGGAACCAAGATTGTCAGTAGATTTTTCTTCAATCCCATGACGGTAGGGGGGAGTTAGAGCATTATAGTAATGCATAAAAGTGGCTTGGTTTTGAGGATGAATAAGTTCGGGAATTTGACTATATAAGTTGGTGAAACGTAAGTTGAAAGAATTGATAGTCTCGCCATCTTTGTACACAATGATATTATATTCCCAGAGTTGTTTGGTTGGCCTCTTATACTGCCCATAAGTTTATTTGAACCAATAAAATAACTCCTCCCAAGTGGAAAGAATCTTGGGAGGAAGATCAAAGAAATATGTCATTGCATTCCCTTCAAGGTAATTAACAAATAAGCAGATACAAGTGTCATTTTTTATTGGCTCCTATGTTATGACAAGCATTAGAAAATGCCACCAAGAGTTCATTCGTAGTGACCATGTTATTTCTTGAAAACCTAGGGAGATTCTCTTTGAATTTTGGAAGTGGACGAGTAGTAGGTGCTAGGTTTAGAGGAGAGGATACATGCCACTGAGTAGTAGTAACATCTTATTTGAATTGAAAGAGTCCATACTTATTTATGACCTTAGTGGGGTTGGTAGTAGATTGGAAAGGGACTTCATGACTATACAAGATACCAATCACTGATGAGGCTGAGGATTGAGATGAAGAAGCACCTCCAGTACCACCAGATCATAGATGCACACAAATGAGACAGAATAACAATCTTCTTTATTTAATTCAAAGAAATTAAAGTATCTTTCTCTTTACAAAATCCATGTGATGTCATGTACCAAAGTCTAATTTACAAATCCTCGATGAAAACCATACAAAAGGACTCTGGCAGGAAGTAAAAATTGAAATTTACAATCTATATCAGCTTGCCACAGACTGCTGCCAATTTGAAACTGCACGATATCCTTTATTGGTTATGAAACTTAATCCATAAACAGAAAAGTATGCACATACTATCAAAGATAGATCAACACCTCTGAAACAAGCATATGAATGATATGGTTCAACTTTGAACCTTGTTGTCTACAATAGGAACATGTTGTCAAAAAGAGAAATAGGCCTTCAATGAACTCAAGAATGAACGAAAACTGAAACTATCCATGAAAACAAAAGAGAAAACCTTAGTATTGCTTTCTCCTTGTATTCTCCCCTTGTTCTTCCTTCTCATTTTTCTTTTATGCATTCCACATAAGTTGAAGTAGTTCAACTACCTTCTTTAGTTAAGTTAATTAAACTTAAATAATTTTAGTTTAGGGGAAGTAATAATAATAATAATAATAGTTAAGGGTCTTTATTTAATAATAACTAGCTAGGTGGGACCCCTTGTGACTCCCTTCTTCTATTCTTTGTAAAAATAAACCAATTAGATAATCATTTAAACACATGCCTCCTTGTATCTCCCATAAACATTTCCAAAATTTGAATATTAAATATTAGAAATAATTCAAATCATATCGAAAACATGTAAATAACCACATTATCCAAAAAAAATAGCTTGTTGTCCAAAATGTTTTGCAGACCATTGTCCTCAATAACTCAATCATAAACACATAAATTAAAATCCATATTTTCCACTTTGAGAGGCAATCTTTCTTCTATCATTGTTGTCCCCTTTGGCCTTCCCAGAACTAGCCTTTGTTTGGTTCGAACCTTGAGGCTTAATCTGAATAATAACATGGGAACAATCGTCCTTCATATGCATACGAGAGGACACTAATTTTGATGAGTCATTTTAAGAAGATGAAGGGGAGACAACAAATTTGACTTTGTCTTGCACATGGGGGACATTAGTCTTAATCATTTTACTAGCATGTGAGGATTGAACAGGTGAATGCACATGGGCAATTTGAACATAAGGATTTACAGGTGGAGGAGGAGGCAGTGACAAGTTGGGCCAGCCATGATGGTGAGAGACTGTCGGATTAACAATCTCCTCCCATCCATCATTTTCAGGAACTTCTGGTTACATGGACACATGAGGAGGCAAATGAATACCAGGTATATTTTGAGGCTGGAAGGGAGGCCTCACTAGTTGGGGTTGAACTATCCATTTCCCAATACAATTGAAGAACCCATCTTGAAATAGTTGGTTCAACTTCTTGGGGTCAACATCAAAATGAATTAAGAATCTAGGCCTTCTAGGCCCTCTGTTCCAATTACCTCTTCCTCTATTATTTCTGCCATGGCTTCCTTTGCTGAAGAAACTCATGTTGTATGCAACAATTCATTAGTAACTATCCCTTAACATACCATACATGAAATTATGTTTGTATGAAACAAAATTTGGCTCATAAATTGGCATAAGACCCATGCAAATCAATCCATAATAAATTATTTAATAATTTTGCAAGTAAGCAGGGGGTAGAATAGGGTTCATGGGACATATGCAGGGATTGTAATGAGCAAAAAAGTTGTAGCATGACAAGGGGTAAAAACATGAGTACTTCTCAACAATTCATTAAATAACTAAATGTGCAATCAAAACCAAAATATCAGTTGCCAACTATTTCCATGTCATATCTTTTTCCACTGCCATACATAATTTTTAATTTATTTTATAGAATAGGGCGTGTAAAAATGAAATTGGGATCATGACAGGGGTATAATGAGAGAAAACGTGAAAGCATGAGAGGGAATAATACATATATTGTTCATAAAAAATAAATCAAATCAAACAACAACCATAACCCTGTTCAAACCCACAATCCAATAAGCATCCCCTTTAAAAACCAAAACCATTTAATTGTCCCTTATTTACAGAGATAATGCGTGTTGACTTCAAGTAAAAGATAATTCATATGCCCATAATACTTCAATTATAGAAGACTTTACATCTATACAATATCTATGCAACATTATAACAACATCATTCCCAATTCCATAACTCTAACCCTTCGAGCCAAAGTATTTCATGTTCCAATGCTAACCCCTTTCCTTTTAAAACAAAACATAAATATGCACAGTGATTCTAGCCATACCAAAACCAACCAATCATCTTATGTCACCATAATGATTAGAACCATGACTTGAATCATCAATTGTATAAGACTATGCCTGCATCATTATAAAAACAACAAAAATATAAGTGCAACACATACATCATAACGCCACTAGTCTATAAGGCGGTGCCACCTACTAGATTATTATTATTATTATAAATAAATAATAGAGCTTGGAAATTATTTGCGAGCAATATTCATCATTGCGGTTTCAAGCGTCAACAGTCTTCCTCTTTTCCCCAAGGAATCCTCTTTCTTGGATTCCTCCTTCGTAGAATGATCTTGTTGATTTTTATTAGGGTTGTTTCTATTTAATGGAGGTTTGTACCCCTTCCTCTTTTAATAATATTTCTCCTTCTTCTTATCCTTCCAATATTTTTGCATGGATTCTATGCCCTTTTATTTCGCATACAAGTACTTATCCTTCTTGATAGTCTCATTCAATGTCTTGGGCTCTTCATATTGAATATTCTCTTTATAAAAGGATGGAAGTCCACTTAAAAACATTTATATCTTCACTTTTTCATATCTGATAAATCCTACATACTTCAGTAATCCCAAGAACCTCTTCTCATATTAGATTAATGTGCTCAACTTGCTTCAACTAATCCCACCACATAACAACTTTCCCATGTAAATGGTATGTGGAAATTATTTCTTTTGGGTTTTAGGAGTAGTTATGCAATTGAAAATACCTCCTGAGTCCAAGAAGCCATGCTTCAGCATCATCTTCCCTTACTCTTTCACCATCAAAGGATGGTGGCTTAGGTTTCCTTAAATATTCTTGCAAACTATCCAATGCATGCCTTCTTCTTTGATTCCTTACAAGAGACACTTCTATACTACTTCTGGAATCTTCAAATGCATAAAATTTCCCTGTTGAGTAAGGAGGGGAGTGATGTCTATGATTTCTGTTGTCACTTCTTGAATGAGTAGCTCTTATGTAGTTACCCCTTATTTTATGATATATTTCTTCTTACTCCTACCTTAAGTCCAATCCTTTCCTTTCTTACCCATGCAATTGATTTAAGCTTTTCAATACTTGAGCATTTATCTAATATTTTTCTCTCATCAACCTCGCATCGTCTACCTTGTAACTCTGTACTTCTATTTTCTGGCTCCTCAGAGTCTCTATTAAGGTTTCTTGTTCCCCTCTACTCGTGTTCTCATTTGATTCTATCTCTACATGACAAACATTGATATTTTGACCTTTGGCTTCTTTGTCATGACTGAACGCTCCCTCTCCTTCATCCATTTCTTGAATATGCAACCTTATCTTGAACTCATATGGTTATACTCCCTAATTATGCAAAATGTCCAGCCAAAAAAATTTGTTCTGCTAAAATAACTTCACAAGATCCATGAAATTATGTACAATTGTGTTTTCAAACTGCATCATAATTATTTATTTCATGAGTTTTCCTGAAATGTTTCAGCACTTAGAATATTTTTCCATATATTCAAAATCATGGACTCACGGACTTGTCGACACACTGAAGGCTAATTCTTCCTTTCATAAGTCCATTTGAAAAGTCTTTAGATTTTTTTTCCACTTCTTCGTAGACTCACAGACTCAAAATAAGTACAACACTTAGCCATTTTTCCATCTTTTTAGACTCGCAGACTCACATTCTCACAGTCTCATGGACTCATAATATGCCCCGAGACTTAGCCATTTTTCTATGTTTTCAGACTCACAGACTCTAAATATTGTAATCGTGGGCTTATGCCTCTAGCGTTATCTCTTTATTCTTCTGCATAGGACCTCATTCGAAAGTGTCTGTAGGATTGTTTACTTATGGCCCTTCACACCTCTAATCAACCCCTTCTTTTCCTTATCATGTAATCAACATTGAAAGAAATTCCTTTGGGCTTCAGTCTTCGAGATATTCTCCCCTTTTTATCTTCCAATTCTCCCAGAGTTTGACTTTCCGAAGTGGTCAGAAAGTGTAGATGATCGGTGGTTTTCTTTTAACATTCCCTCTTACTCTTTCCTCCAACTTCTTGATTGAATGGCTAGGAAGGTTCCTACCTTATCTTGATCTATGGTTGTTGGGACTTTGACATTCCAGGACTCCGGGATATTACAACTCTCCAATTGTTCAACTCCCTCAGATTTATACATGATGAAGTACTTATGCCATCTTTCCATTGCTTGATCTAATGGTTGATAAAAGTCCCAAAGGGATCTTAGATCGAAGATCTGTGTAACATCCCGCTCTTGCGTGCACTGAGAAAACTTATTCTTTGAGGGCACTTGCTTGCAAGTGATCCAGATTATTATACTATTGAGCATTTGATTATGATTATGAGGCACTATGAATTGATTACATGTTATTTTTTGTATTGACATAGACAAGTGTTATTGACTTGGTTTTCTTAGTGTGCAGGATTTTGGACCTCGAGGATGCAGAGGCATCAATGATACCCCTTAGACTCTGGATCGATTCAGTGAGTGGACTATTGGGGTTTGATTGTTGTATATATGTCATTTGTGCATCTGATTAGATGATATGATTATGGATATTATTTCTGACATGATTCGTTGATGATGAAGGATGACTGTAGATTGCTGACCAGACTCACATGTGTAGTAGAGGGGTCACTTATGATAACCAGAGACATTGAGGGAGAGGTGTGGACAACAGCCCTACCAAATCCTACTAGCACTCATGTCATGGCTCGAACTGTAGGTTAACAATTACCTAGTTTGAGAAGACCCACGATGTCGTGAGGGCAGATTGCGAAAATTTCTCATGATGATTCTAAGTGGCACGCAATAAGGCAAGGGCCTTATTCCTTAGAGGTCCTTAGTATCCCACAAGATCACCTAATGGATTATTGACTCCAGGGTTTTTTTATGTCTACCAAGTCAGTCAAGAGGAGAGTGGCACCCTTGGAGCACGTAGTGCGTCCTGAAGGGCACATCACGCAAGAAAAATAGAAAGAGGCGAGTGGTACCCTTGGAGCATGTAGTGTGTCCTGAAGGGCACATCATGCAAGAAAATGGAAAGAGGCAAGTGGCACCCTTGGAGCACGTAGTGCGTCCTGAAGGGCATGTCATGCAAGGGAAGTAGAATGAGGTGAGTGGCACCCTTGGAGCACCTAGTGCATCCTGAAGGGCACGTCGCGTTGTTGAATAATAAATGAATAAACCTAGATGGCCTTAAAATGAATAATGTGATGAGAAAGATTTAAAACAATTTTCCTAATAAAATGTTGCCCAGCCTAGGAAAATAAAATCTAGGTTTAAGTGATTCTTGTGATAAAAATATATATATAATTATATAAAAATTAAAATTAAAATTAAATAAATAATAATAATAATAATCATTAATCATGTGATGAGAAGGGTGTAAGCAATTCAATTAATTTATAAAAGCCTTTTGGGGGATAAATTTTTAAAAAGGGGGAAAAAGGGGAAATAATTGTTTTGTTACATAGGCTAATTAAAAAAATTATTAATTAAAAAGAAAAAGGG